>JAEMWC010000038.1:660000-827500 GCA_016490735.1 Pachyseris speciosa
GTACTTCACATGTGAAAGACGGCGTTTAGCCAAGGCAGGCGTTTGACCAGGGCAAGCCCCTCAGCGTTTCAAAGACTTCGATTTTACATTATATAGAGGCCGGTTCAGAAATTACGAGTCCATACGTAAATCACGCACAGCGTTATTTTTTTGTCCGTGAATCTTCGCACCTTACAGTCCTTCCGCTTTTTTGACACCTGGAATTAATCGTCATTGTTCTTTCCCCGCGGCATTACCTCGTCTTTTCTCCCGCGGTATTCCCGTGGCAAAATTGTACCTCGGTTTTCCCGCGGGAACAAATTTTTTATACCGCGGTGGACGCACGGCCACTAACCGCGGCATAGACGAGGTATCGCCTCGTCCCGATGGGTCAATACTTTCAGGCGGTACTGTATGTTAGATAATTTTCTCTTTATAATATGTCTTTTAAATCCTTGAACGGTATCCAACTGTTAAATTCGTCACTGTAACCCTTCCACTTCACCAAAGCTTGTTTCTTCTTGTAATCTCTGCGAATGACTTTATCAATACGGAATACATCCTGTCTGGCTTTCAATAATTCAGCTTCATAAAAACTCCCTTCAATATCTTCTCCTCTAAGATCTTTTAGTTTGTATGTTATTGGGTTTGTATATTGGATTTTATCAACTGTAAACACTTCTTCAGTCCAATTTGGTGTATAGCCCTTGTCGAACACATTCCGTTTATACTTGGATATTCGGACCTTATCACCTATTTTAAATTTTGGTTTCTGTTTTAATGTTTTCATATCACCATACAAATTGAAGTAAACAGTTCCTTCATTCCTCTTATCAGATGCTTCAACGGGTGTCATCTTTATGCTTGAATGTTTGGTATTATTATACTGTTTCACTAATTTTGGTAACATGTCTAAATACTGTGTATTACCTTGAACAGTGAACTGTTTCCACATTTTGGACTTGATTGTCCTATTCTATCTTTCAACTACTGATGACTTCTCTTCATTCTCAGTTGAGTACATCTGTACACTATGTTTCTCTAGCAAGTCCTTCAAGTGTTTGTTGTAAAACTCTTTTCCCTTGTCGACCCATAAATACTGTGGTTTTCTGCCTTCCTTGAATATTGTTTTGAATGCTTCAGTGACAGATTCACCTTTCTTATCCTTCAATGGGACAATCCAACCATATTTGCTGAAGACATCAATGACCATAAGAAGATATCGATAACCTTTATTCCATTTACTGAACTGTTGCATTTCAACTAGATCACTTGCCCATATTTCATCAATTTTATTCACAATCACACGCCGCCGAGTGAAATTTCGTTTTATGGGTGCATGTAATTCATCAGCTAGTTTTTCTTGCCAGTTTTCTTCACTCGACGACTTTTTCCGTTTTTTGAAACACCAAGACCTAATTTCTGTTTTTTGTCAATTAAGAATCTGGCTGTTTGACCCCATTTTGGCATCTCACCATATGGTATTAGATCAAGTGACTCGACCATTGTTTTGTCACAATCACCTTTATTTTTTCCCATATCATAACATATATCGTGATATGCTGCTATTTCATCTACCTTGTTGTAAGGTTGGACATACCATTTTGTGACCTCACCTGTGTTTTTATCATACTCTAACTGTTTATCGAGGGATTATAAGGTCCCATGTATTTATACTTTCCGGGTGTCCATCCACTTTTTGGTTTAGGAAGCTTGCCAATTACCTTATGGATATCAATCGCGCCTCCCATTTTATTGATTTTAGCTACCCATTTTTGTATATCTTCTGGTTTTGCATACATGATATCTCCAAGCAATGAGCCACCACGTGTATAATCAACTCCAGCAATATCCGTTTTATACATTTTTTTCTTGTCAGAGCGTTTGGGTCTAATAGCAATGCTCAATTGCATTAAGCCTTCTTTACCAACCTTTGTGATTGCAGGCTTTGCGAGGGAAAGTCCTTTGTCAATTAATTTCTTTTGCAGCTTTGGATTTCTCATTGCTTCTGATGCATAATATCTACCCATTTCAACACCGGCCCTTCTTCGCTAAATAAGGGACTCCATGTTCCAAAAATCCTGTTAGTGCCATATCTGCGGCCGAATCTAGTATGCCCGCCCCTTCAGACGGGCTAATTAGTTTCCCGATTTCTGACAAATTTAGTCTTTGTGATTCCACATTCAGCACAAGTACATTTCATCACAGTTCGACCATTTTTTGTCTTTTGATATCTTTCACTTCCTGGTACACATTCAGTGACTTTCTTCTGTTTCACACAATATGATTTTACCATTATACATATTGGTTAGATATTTTCTTTAAAAACTTGTTTCACTTCACATATTATTATAACATCTTCGCCGAATTGGTTCTTGAGTACTATCATTATCTTGTCATTACGAACTACAACAGGTGTTCCAACAACTTGCACAATAATTGTTTCCATATAATTTAGTTAGATATTCTTGAAATAATTTATGATAAACCTGTGATTGACTCTTGTGTCTGTTGGATCAAATTCAGCATTATGTATTGTATTAAAAATGGATCTCCCATTTTGTCTCTCGAGAAGATAGTACAAACACCAATATCCACACAAGACTGAATCTCTTTCTTGTATCTCATCTCCAGAGTATTCAAGTTGTTTTCCACTTGTAGCCATGTATTTCTGTACTTCTGTTGGCATCATTAAACCAAATGAGTCAAAGTATTCACAGTATCTATCACCAATTCGATAACATACCCAATGAGTACCTGGTCCAATCTGACTGTCGAGATTGACTATCCCACATTCATTCTTTTTTATTTGTCTCGGCATATTGTCTCTTGAAAATACTCCTCTAAAATGTTTTATTCCAAGTTGTTTAACCCAATTGATTAAATCAAAGTTGGATAAGGGTTTATTTACAAAATGGTTCCTAGTATGGGGATTGAATTGAATGGACTGTTTTTGCCTAGTAGAAGTCCTTTTCCTTTGGTTTTTTCTTTTTTTTTTCATTCCCATGCCTATTGGGTTATCCCATGTACCAAAAACAGGAGGGGATTGCCATGGAATCATAGCATGTTTCCCACCACTTTTATTTTTTGCAATGGAATCTGGAACATGAACTGGTAATGACCGTCTTGGACGGCTGCTTTCAACATGCAAACCTTTTCCAGTTAATTTTCTAATTGCTTCTATGGCTAAAGGAATTCCAATGCTTGCAAGAATTGACGCAATCCCCCGTCCAGTCTGCGCTTTTGTGGGTCTGATAACAACATCACCACCAGACTGCAATTTGCTCATTATCTGTGATAGCTGTCCTTTTGTGAGCAAGTTACCTAAGCTCAGTAATTGAGGCAGATTATTATTAGGAATCATAAAACCACCTGTTTGTCCACTTCCTTTCTTGCTGCCAAATAATTTGTCAATACCAAGACTACCAAGTTGACTTATTGCACCTGTAGCCAACGCTGGGATAGCTTTTGATGCAGCTCTGGTAGCATAAGGCAGAAGTTTAGTTCCAAGTGAAAAAAGACTGGACCAAAGAGAGCCTCCTTCTACAACTGCTTTTCTGATTTGATTTTTTGATATCTTGATGTCTGAACCTTTTCCTGATCTACTTGATTTAATCAGTTTGTTGATTTGTCTCTTAGTCAACATTAGTTGATCACCACCAGACAATTCACTATGTGTCAACCTGATTGTTACAGGCGAATTTGTTGCATAAGCTTTTGCTAGCTTTTGTTTCTGACCCTGTGAAAGTTTCACTCCATGAGGATGATAAGTAGTCATATAATATATGTTTATACTAAATTGTATTTAATATAAAACAATCATTTAATTTAATTATTTAATTTATTTAATTATTTATTTAATTTATTTCCAATTAATTATTTAATTTACATTGATCTCAGAATTAATTTTCCATCAGTCTTTCTCATCTCAATATCCTGCTCATAGAGGACCAGTGCATACACACTGTAATCAGCATTTGTTGCCCACTCAAAGTGTATTTGAAAGTCAGTTTTGTCATTCCATCTTTAATATCCTGTTTCTGTTTTGTCAGATCGAAATAAACAAAAGGGAATATTGTACCGAAATTGCCCCTGTTAAGAAGGGTACTTTCACTGAAATCATTTACAGCTTGAACATATTTCAAAACATCTCTGAATACTCTTGTTGGTTCTGTTGATGGTTTATAATGAACCTCTGGATAATCATTACCATTGCCAACCTCAAGATAACAATCAGTCAAAGTTTGGTTATTTGCAACTGAAAAGGTGTTATAGAGAAATTTATTGGCTGTCTGATCAGAATCATTGGCATCATTGATGATGAATACAAAGACATGCCTGGGTTTGTTTATTCCTGTGGAAATACGGAAATTGGCTGTCTGCTGTCTTGTTGAATTGCCTCTCTCAACCATTTCTCTCATGTAAGTCCACTTTCTGTTGTCAAGATACTTGCTCATGTATAAGGACTTTCCCGCAGAATTGAAAATAATACGAGGAACAATTAGCTGGAATTTAGTTAGTACCACACGACATTCATCAGTAGCTTGCCAAATCATATTGTCATCACTCTCAAGTGTCAGGTTCACCTCTACTTTTGAGTTAGGCATGAGTTCATCCCAAAAGCTCTTGAAAAAACCGTATCTGTTCAATGCTATCTCTGCATTTACTTCACCACCACCATTAAGTAAAGCTTTACGATCTGAGAATCCTTTGTTATAAGCAGCTTGTGCTACTCTGTTTTCAGCGCCTCTACTGGTGTCAAGATAGAAGAACTCATTGGTTCCCTGACTTACAGCATAACCCTGTGAATACTCAAGCAATGACTTAATATTTGTGGCTTGGTTTGCATCACGGCATTCATAAACATCAAGACCATTCATTTTCACATTAATGGTGTTAATAAGAGCGTGAACTGAATTAACAATACCATTTCGATCTGCACCAGCAATGTCAGCTCCATCTGCAAGCTTATTTTCTTTGAAAATAACATTAAAACGGGCATTATACCAGTCAAATGGTGTAGTCTCTCCACTGTTATCAACAACGAAACGGTAACCTGTTTTCCTCTGATGAGCAGTATTTGCTACTACAGTATTAAGTGCTGTCTCTAGTTCGAACACTACATCTTCATATCTTTCGATATATTTTGAGTCACGATAGTTTGACATATATTATTGTGTTAGATAAAAGTTATTTTATTTTACGAGGTCGGCCTCTCTTTCTTTTGATTAAACCACCAGTCTGGCTCACACTCTCAGTTCCACTCTTGTTTCCACTCTTTTCTTTTCAAAAGTTCTATGATTTTGTCACCAGCTTTTTTGCCAGCATGTTCACCAATTGTTGTTGCTGCTTTTTTTCCAGCTGTTTTGATAATGTCAGTCACAATACCTTCACCATGTTGTTCATATTTTTAAACTCAAACCGTTTCATATACTATTAGGTTTTATAATTCCACACCTCTCAAGAATAACTCAATATACCAATCTATCCCATTTAAATCGACTGGAGCTCTAGAAGAGTCTGTGACATAAAAGCGTATTGAGCTGATTGTATGTGTTGAGACAGGATTCCATGAAAGAAAACGAGGTTTGTAAGTGAAAGGTAAACTTCTAACGAGATCTGTGACTGGAATAACAGCGATTGTATTTGTGCTATTGCCATCAACAATGCTATCTATCACCATATCACAATTGATATAAATTTCATCTACTCCTCTTGTAATATCAGGTAGATTTGTTCCATATTCTGTGGCTGGAACTAATTTTGAATCGAAACCGATAAGTTTTCTGAAATCAAGATTTCTCAGATCCACTCGATAGTTTTCATCAAGTTCAATCAAAATGCGATATGTTGACAAAACGAAATACATGTTAATACCATACAGGAATTTTGATTTGTCTGTTTCAGATGGATTCAGTACATGGTTATTTTTTCTCATATACTCATGAATGTAACTATTGATATCGTCGTATGAATACATCCCGTTAACGAATGTTATTGTTTCCCAGTTTACACCTTTGTCATAGCTGTATTTAATTTGATTATTCCCAAAAATATCTCTGATATTGTACCAACTGTATGTCATATTGATAACATTCACAGCCATTTCATATTTTAAATCATTCGTTAATTTAAGAGGTGTATTGAATCTTTTTTCAAAATCATGACTCTTACTGACACCAATTTTGTCTCTGTTTTTACTGTTGAATCGTAATGAAATTTCTGTCATATACTTTTACATTAGATATTTCATCATTATTTTATTTAGCTCACCGGTTTTCAGGATTCCCAGTCTGTTCAATGTATGCAATATTTTTGTGAATTCATTTTGAACATTTCTGCTGTTGTTGCCGGCTGAAATAGATCCACCAAGTAACTGTAAACGTGAAAGCATGTCACCCAAAAATGCATCCCTTGAACCCATTGCACCTCTTCTCCTTCCCATGCCTGAACCAATAGTTGATGCACCTTCCTCAACAGCATCGATTCTTTTTCGGTACTTTTGCAATAATTTGATCCTTTGAGTCAATTGATATATCTTTTCTTTGTTTTTATCCCTATTTGTTTTGGTTGTTGATAGATGAGCTTTTTTTCTTCCAACATCTTTGGTTATTTCACCAATATTTCTTTTATACTCATCGATGTCGATTGTACCATCCATTATCCTGTCTAAAATTGTTGTTGGAGGAGACAATTCATATTCCTGTGATACCTTAACCTCATCAAGTGAGAAACCTTTGTCAAGATTTGACTTATACTTTGGTTCTGTCTCAGTCATCATTTTAGGTTTGTAATCAATTGGTAATGTTGTTTTCATTGGTACTGATTCAGGTAACGTGTTTAATAGCATAAGATCTTCAAAACCGGATGTCAAGGCTTTTTGATTCTTTTTCAACTGTTCAATGACTTCATCCTGTTTTTTGTCGACACTTTCTTTCACACTCTTCTGGACATCAATAGAGGGTTTCAGTAATTCTGATGTTGTATCATATGCATCCTGTTTTCTGTATTCATAAGTCTTGATAACATCACGAACTTCTCTTGTTTTGTTCCGGCTTCAATTCCACTTTAAGAAGCCTTTTCATTCGTTCTATATCCATATACAATTGTGTTAGACTAATCTAAACTATTTACATATGGAAATCCCTAATTATGATATTCAGGGTTCAAAGAATTCATTCAGACAGTTGTATCCGTATATGCCAAAAGATACATTTAGAATGTTATTGGCTGGTAATTCTGGAAAGACAACATTGTTCATGCATTTGATTATGGAACCATTGGTTTATTATGATCAGATACATCTTTATGCAAAAAATTTAGATCAAGACAAGTACAAATATCTTCGGAAAGTAATGGATGAAATAAGCAGTCACATTGGATATCCTGCCTTGGTTTGCAGTCAAGAAGAGATATTGCCAGTTGAACAAATAAAAGACACAGATTTGCAGCGATTGGTTGTTTTTGATGATTTGTCACTGATAAAAAACAAGATCAAATCATAAGCTATTTCATTCAGGGAGACACAAGAACTGTTCAGTCATATATCTCACACAATCATTCTATGGCTGTCCAAAATCAATCAGACTGAATTGCAGCCACTTTTGCCTCTATGATTTCCCATCATCAAGAGAAAGGAATCTGATTGCACAGGAGCTTGGAATCGACAAGAAGAAATACATTGAAGCAACCAAAAAACCATATTCCTTCTGTTATGTTGACAAGCCGATGAAAACAATCAAGAGAAATTTTTATGGTGCGATTTAATCTAATCTAATATTATATGGCAATCAATAATTTCCAAGATGTTGAAAAACAGGAGAATCCAAAAACAGAAAGAATCGAAAAATTAACTTCAATCAAACCTTCTGATGTTGAAACACCATTTGAAATCGCTGAAAAAATCAAAATGGAAGTAAACAGGAGGACACAAAAAGTATTGAAAAACAATAAGAGACTACCTGTCATCTATGAAACCATACCACCTGAATTCTTGGAAGATGATGATGACAGCAGTATGATGAAGAAGATTAATCTAACAAGATGATATAATGGGAGTTTTTAATTCTCAAATAAATCAAGATAAAACAGAAACTGGTACTGGTGAAAGAGGCCCAGCTGGTCCAATTGGTCCCAAAGGTGAAAAAGGTGATAGAGGTGAAAGAGGTCCAAAAGGTGATAAGGTGATAGAGGTCCATTTGGTTTCAAAGGTAATAAAGGTGAAACAGGTGATGGATTTAGATTAACACAAGATGGCAATTATGATATTGAAAATAAACGTTTGACAAATGTTGGTGATCCAGTAAATCATTATGATTCTGCTAACTTGGGATATGTTAATGATGCTGTTTTATCAATTGAAGGAACACGTGTTAATCCATTCAAATTTCTTCTTGAAGATACATCAAAAACAACTATTCTTAGAAATGCGAATAATCTGCAATTGGAAGATTTTGACAAAAGCCCTTACTCATTTAATAAAATAGCCTTGTCTTTTGTTATTCCTACTGCTGGTCTTACAACTGTTCTTCGTTTTGATCTGACACAATTGGAAGTTTCAAAGTACACTTTAGTTGTTGAGTTTTATACTGATGGTAACCCAAATAATGCAACAGTCGATGACGACAATCTGTCATCAAATTTAATTGAAAGAAAGGATTCAATAAAAAGAGCATTTCCAAAGACTCATCTTGTTGATGGTTATCTTAAGAGAATATTCTTCCTTGAAAAAACAAGTCATGGTTCCACATCAATGGAGTTATTGTTGATTTCACCATATTTACAAAATAATAAAAAACATTATGTTATAGTTTATGGTGTTTACGGATTTTCAAATATATTTTATCACATATTCACGATCCTGCTTTTGAAATAGAAGAAGGAAGAATTGTATTTGATCGTGAGCTTAAAATGAGTTTTCGTAGAATAGTCAATGTTGCATACCCTATATTACAACAAGACTGTGCAAATAAAAAATACGTTGATGATGCTGCCATATATCTGACGAATAATAAAGCGGATATAGCATATGTTAATTCTAACTTTGTGAAAAAAGATGGAAGCGTTGCGATGACTTCTGATTTGAATCTTGGAGGTAATAAATTGACTAATGTAGCAGCGCCAACAGCAAACAATAATACAGCCACAAAGGGATATGTTGATACTGAAATTGCTGGAATTACTGGCATTGATGTTTCTCCATTTCTTAAAAAAGATGGAAGTGTTGCAATGACTGGTGATCTTGACATGGGTGACAATGAAATAACAAATGTTGGGCTCCAACTTCTGACAAAGATTCTGCCAACAAAAAGTATGTTGATGACCTTGTTTTTTCAGCATCAGGAGCTCAACGCAACCCATTCGCTTTTCTGTTAAAAGACAAATCCAAGTCTTCTGTAGTTAGTGATGCAACAAACCTTCAAATTGAGAATTTTAACAGATCACCTTATCACATAAACAAGTCGTCATTGTCTTTTATCATTTCGCATAGTGGTAACTTTACATCCAAAATTCGTTTTAATGTGACATCTTTGAGAAACAGTCAGTACACTTTTGTTACTGAGTTTTTCTCACCATCAGACCCAAGAAGTGCAACAGTCGATTTAACCCTTCCAACTGTAAATATACGAGATGCGGGACAGCCGTTTCAAAAACCTTTTCCCCAAACTCCACACGTTGATGGTTATATGAAGAAGCTTTTCCGAATCGAAAAAACCAGTGGTGGGCAAGCGGCAATACAGGTGGAACTTTCCAGCACTGCTCCTGCGTCTAACACCAAAACACATATCATCGTTTATGGGGCCTATGGCTATCATACCAATTTGTCTTACTTTCTCCATGACCCAGCGTATGAAATTGAAAACGGCCATGTTGCGTTTGGTAGTAATATTAACATGAAATTAAACAAAATCCTCAACCTGCAGGATAACCCCTCAAACCCACAAGACGCTGTGAACAAAAAGTATGTTGATGCTGAAATTGCTGGTATTGATGTTTCTCAATTTCTTAAAAAAGATGGAAGTGTTATAATGACCGGCAATCAGGATTTTGGGGTTTATTATTAGAGGCCATGGGATAGGAAACCAACCAGCAGATCTTGTGAATAAATCATATATTGACACTAATCTCGCATCAAAAAGCAGTATCGGTCAAACTCTACTTCGAGATGGAACACAAGAAATGACTGCTAATTTAAATCTGGCTGGTAACAAAGTGATCAACTGTGCAACACCAACTGCTAACACAGATGCTGCCAATAAGTTTTATGTAGATGATAAAACTAAAGATATAATTGGATTTACATCTGATGGAAGTTATGATTTTTTAAACAAACACTTGGAGAATGTTGGCCAGATTCATACTTCAGACTATATTGACATGAATAATAATAAAATAACAAATTTAGCGGACGTGGTGAATGAAACTGATGCAGTGAACTTTAGAGTTTTAAATCGAGCTTCACAAACCATCAGAGCAAACACTTTATTATTGAATGGAACAAATGCGATGGCAGCGGATATGAAACTTGGAGGGCATAAAATCATTGACTTAAAAGAAGGAACAAATAAAACCGATGCCGTAAATTTAGATCAATTAGAAAAAAGTCATATTTCATCTGCTTCTCATCCAAAGAATGCTTTCAAATATTTGATGAAATCGATGAAATTAGCACTGAATATGGCTTGAAAGTCAATGGATATGTCAATTTACCTCGTTCACCACATTTGATTTCAAAAAAGGTCATTGATATAGACTTAAATAAAGAAGCTAATCATATTTACAGAGCTAGAATTGGATTTAATATGTACACAATAAAAGATGGAAAATACACTTTCATTCTTGAATGGCTATTTCCTGATTATGAAGGAATGAGTCTTAGTAGTGTAACATTCAATGCAACTGGTGGAATCACAATTCATAAAACTGTAGGGAGAAAATTTGACAACAGAAATGAAGATCATTCGAGATATTTATTATGGATTGAAAAACCATCAGCAAGTTCACCACCTGAATATTTATATTGTACGATTCATATTAATGCTAACCCAACTTATCCAAATAAGTACAAAGTTCATTGTGTTGCATATGGTATTGATTTTGAAGCTGTAGACGTTCCATCTAGTGTTTACGACTTCACAGAAGCTTATAAAATCGTGAATGAAAAAATACAATTACAAACTGATTTAGATTTGAATGGTTTTGATGTGAAAGAAAATGAAAATTGGTTGTTTGGTGGAGACAATGGCGAATTGACAATGCTAAATAATATTAATATGAACAGCTATTTAATAAAAGAGGCTAAACTTGGTGGTGATTTAAATCTGAATGGCTATAGAATTCATAATAATAGTTTGAATCTATTTCGTTCAAGCGTTACAGGTGTAACCATGGAAACGGCTTTCGATTTGGGTGGATTTGCTCTTTACAGGCCGAAATTAGGAGGTGATCTAGATTTGAATGGGAATGGAATAATCGGTCAAATACAATATTTAAATTGCTCTGTCAAAGCCAAACAAGGACATAATAAGAATGCTTTAAAGCCTGTATTAATAAATGGCTCTGATTTTTTAGTCATTCATAACAATAACTTTCACATTAAGAATATGTATGTAATACAAGGAACAAAACCCGGAATATTCTACTTCAAGACAAAAGCTGAAGGTGGTAGGCCTTTGCCATTACCAGCAACAATTTTTGAATACAGACATTCTTCTATGAGAAGAAACATCACAACGGTCAATGTCAACAAATCATTATCGAGAGGCTATTTAATCATTGATTAGTCACATCCCAATAGTGGAGAATTTGATACAGCATTCACACTTGAAGTAATTATGAATTAATCTAAAATAATATTATATGGGAGTTTTTAATTCTCCACAAAATCAAGATAATACAAGAACTGGTGAAAGAGGCCCAAAAGGTGATAGAGGTGATGCTGGTGCAATTGGTCCTAAAGGTGATAAAGGTGATAATGGAAATGGTTTTACATTAACACAAGATGGTCACTATGATCTTGGAAACAAACATTTGACTAATGTAAAAGCAGGCAATGATTCTGATCATGTTGTAATCAAATCACAAGTTTCAGATATTGTCAGAGATAGTTTTTTGGATTTGTGGGTTTCTGAATTCATCAGATTATACTCTAAATGTACTTATCAAATCGACAGAGCGAATAATAATTTTCTAGATATGAATGCAGACAGAAAAGTTGAAACATTGTACGATCTCTCGAATGAAGAAAATAATGCAACGCAACCGACTTTGAACATAAGACCCACTGTTTGTACCTAGGCTGAGAAACATAATGGACGTTATTATTTAGACTTTAATGGATCACAGAGAATGATAAGTCAAATCAATTTAAATAATAATGCTGTTAATATCTTCATTGTTTATAAATTAAATTCAAATACAGGTGAAAGTCCATGGAAAAATGGTCTTTTTGGTCATGATAATAGAGGTTATGATAAGTTTGTCAGCTATTACAATGGTTCAAATTTAGTTATAAGTGGTGTTGATCAATCAAATTGTGTATATTTTGGTTCAGCAGCATCTATACAAAGTTTCAGAAAAATAGCAGATTATTCAGTAAATGATTTGGGTCAAATAAATTTTGGCACTGCTTGTCTGTTCACTGGGATAATTTATCTTCTCCAAAAACAAACACAAGTAAAATCTATTGGAATAAAAAACATATTGGAAGTTTTACAGCGGCTAACAGAAGTGGTAGTCGGCAAATGACTTTTGGTGATTTGGATCCTAGCTCCATCGCACCTCTTGACGGTAGTGTTATTTTTTTCTGTGTGTACTTGGATTCTATATTAGACGAAAAAACAATTTCAGATCATCATCAAATTTTAATCCAACGATATAATATAAATGAACAAAATAATTAGATATGTGAGATGGTTTATTCGGGATGCCGAACGGAAAAACCCTGGTGTTGACAAGAGGATTTTGAAATCAGCTTTGGTTTATCAGTTTCTATATCACAAACATTTTAACAAGTATGTTGAGGTGAGAGATATCCTTTTGGAGCATGAAGACATTGGATTAATTGGATATGGTGATGGTTGCCTGACACATTTGTTGGAGCATACTCTTGGATGGATTAATGTGTTGCAAACACATGCAATATTACATGATGCTTTCGGTCGATTCTACGTCAACATTCACTTGACAGAGGATATTCTTATGCTTTCCCCCGTTTCATGACAACGAAATTGAACAAATTGTCACCTCTAAGTGGACAATTGTCTGGTTTGTGGTACTGTGTGTTGAACAGAATCGTTATATAAGCATATTGTATGAAAGAGCGAAAAAGCATATTCAGCTGGAACCATATTTCAGGTGAATTAACAGAAGATCAGGTAAATGAATTAAAATCCTATTACCGAACATATCACAGAAAGTGTTGGGCTCATAAACAGGCTGTTAAACGGTTCAAAAAATGGAAATTACTGGGGAATTCCTTGTCCATCATCTTTGCAACTGGGGGCCTCGCCACAAGTGTGGCAACAGGTGGTGTTAGTTTGGTAGCCATCAGTACAGCAGCACTTTTGATACAAGGGTGGATGAAGCATAAAAACCTAGATTTGAAAATCCAGAATTGCACATATGCTTATCAAAGCTATCAACATCTACTCAATTCAATAAAAGACAAGCTGAGAAGTGGTGATTTTGATGCTTCAAGTATACAAATCTCAATGAAGAATATCGATGATTATGTGACTGACAATAGTCCAATTATTGATAAGTACCTACTGAAATATGATGAAAAATTCACTGCTTGATAATACTAATAATCTTATCAAATCTCAACAATAGAATCTCAACCCAATATCGATCATAAAATCCAAGCGTCTTTTTTGATCTAGTAACTATTATTTTATCAAATGGAAGATCAAGCATTAAAAATATTTGCTTAAGCATAAGTTTCGTACTTATCATCCTTTTACGATTCTTATTCACCAAAGGAAGGACAGTGTCTATCTCTTGGAATATTTTCAATATTTTGCCTTTATCTTTTACAGAAATTTGAAGTCCATTCTTACGACATATACCATTTATCACATTTTCAATATGGTACTTCCGATGATATACAGATTTTCGCCGTATTTTATACATATTATTATGAAAGTCAACGTACTCTTTACAATAGTCATAGCTGTGGACTGAACCGCAATTTAGACAAACATTTTCACCATCATCGTTAAACATTTTCTGATTATCACAGCAAGGTGCTTTCACACTTTTAACAACTTTGACCAATAGCTGATCACAAAAATAACATGACAATTCTCCCATATTCTTTAATTCATTGTGGATTACTGAATAACAACTCATTCTATAATATTATGTGATATTTTATTTTTATGTAACCATCGGATGGTTCCGCGTGAGAAATAATAGCTATAGGCGATGACTCATTTCCTGTTTTTCCGAGAATGTCACGCATTTTAATAAACTATAGATTCCATCAGATTGAAAGTGTGCTGACCTTGGTTCCATCAGATTGAACAACTATAGATTCCATCAAATTAAATAACTATATATTCCATCAAATTAAATAACTATATATTCCATCAAATTAAATAACTATATATTCCATCAAATTAAATAACTAAATATTTCATCAAATTAAATAACTATATATTCCAGAATACGAGACCAGATTTGGGGAAAACGAGATCAATTGATTTCGTACCCCCAAACACTATACTACTGTTTGAAAAAAGTAAACTCGATTGAAATAAATTTAAACCAAAATAAAATTTCAACCACAACAGATATACACATAAAGATGTCTTGAAAGGCTGGCTGGAAAGACAGTTGAAGTACAGTGTACATGTATGCCAGTTGTTCAAAAAACATACAATGTAACTGTTGACTTCAGTTTGGGACCGTTTGGACCATGAAACTTCTAATTTTGTTGCAGATATTGTTGAGTACTCTTAAATATGGAAGAGGTCAAGATTGTGTAATATTCACTTTTCTCCCACACCTGTCTGTCTGTTTCTCAGTGAGAGGAGAGTGGTTGTATGGAGGAGAAAGGAGAGAGGAAAACATCAATGGCTTCAGTGGCCACTTGCACAAGTCTAGTAATAATTTTTCATGTAATTATTTTTTTGTAGGCTTTTAACAAAGGAGGTCAAAGAAACAATCAACGAAGTGAAGTTGGCATTAATCAAGAAAACCCCTCCCTATCTGCAGCAACTGGAAGTGGTTCATTAGGTCATTTGAGACCATGGGAGTGCATTCATGAAGAAGGTCATCACTAGTGATGTGTTAAACCTGGAAAAACCTGAAGCTGTAACAAGTACCAGGCTTCAAAAATATGTAGCTCCTGTATCACAAATTGTGGACCTTCAGGAGAATGAACTTGATTGGTTTGCTCGCCACTTAGGCCATGAAATCTCTGTCCACAGGGAGTATTACAGGTTACATGAATCAACCATTGAGCTTGCAAAATTGGAAAGATCCTTACCACAGTTGATGAGGGAAAAACAAGGCATTGGGCTGGGAAATCCCTAGATGCTATTAACCTGGACAGAGCCATTGATCCAATTGCAGGTAGGCTTAAAGGCGTTTTGCCATCAGGAAACCCAGATTCAATCCTTAGTCACAGCTTCTGAAGCAGCTTAAGTATTTTCTGGCAAGTAAAGTAACAACATTAAGTTATAAAGTGTTGGTGTGATTTCATCATGTGCGACTATTAAATTTACCAAAGGAACCAACTGTCAGTTGTTGCACATTGAGTTACCTACAGTGGAACCACTGTTAAGAGGACACCCTCAGAATGAAGGGTAATAATTTCAATGGAGTCTTGCTAGTATTATATGTCTTTTGAGATGAAGCTACATGTACTATTGGACCTTTGCCTCTTGGAGACTCAACTTATTTTTATTTTAAATGACTGTGAATATATCATCACTCACAGCTATGTTATGAACTCCCCGCTGTAAGTGCATTGAGAATTTTAAATGCACTGACAAATACTTTGCTATTGTTATTATTATTATTATTATTATTATTATTATTATTTTTATTATTATGACTTATAATCCTTGGCTTGCTTGTTTAGTCTCTGAAGCACCAGGTCCAACCCATGGACCTTAGGTACCAAAGAGTTCACCCTTCTGAGGATGTGAGCTGTACCCAGAAGAGTATTATTATTATTATTATTATTATTATTATTATTATTTTACTTCACTTTATTACTTATTATTATTATTATTATTATTATTATTATTATTATTATTACAAGTAAAACCGGAAATAACAATATATAATTATAGATCCCATAAAAAGGTAGATATAAGGCAAAGAAACAAAATGATGGTCGAAAAGGGTAACTTTTAATGCCATATATTACGGCGAGACATGACTAACCTTCTTCAGGGGCAACACTGAAGCAAAGTAAAAATGGAGAAAACGGTTACAATACAGAAATAGAAATAATAGACGTGTACTGAAGCGGCTACCAAAAAAGTGGCATTCCCAAGGTGGCATTTCCAAGGTGGTAAGAACAATGATAAGTTGTGATGAATTTGCAATTTTGTTAGACTCTGCAACAAAGTTAAGACATAAGTAGATACTGCTACGTAAGGGGTAGAACCAGAAGAAAAAAGTACAATCAGTTGAAGGTTCAGAACCCCTGCCCCACCCATTCATGCACTACTGACTTATTATTTAGACCTTTTAGACATTGTTTCTCTCACTTAACTTCTCATGGTTTTGAAAGTTATTTGTTGCTGAGCCAGCAAGCCAGAACTTACTAATAAATGTAAAAAAAAAAAACAATGGTTGTATTGAAATTTGGGGGTTAAATGTTGTACAGACGGAAGATTGTATTCATATTTTTGTGGATATTTATTATGAGTGGGCTTGGATCGAGGCAAGTGTATTTCTACGGGAAAATAGTTGACAGTTTTTCTTTATTATTTTTACCTTTTTTAGTTTTTGCATATTAATTAATTCATACCAGAAATCACAAGTGTTAGTTGAGAGAGAGAGAGAGAGAGAGAGAGAGAGACAGACAGACAGACAGACAGACAGACAGACAGACAGAGAGAGAGAGAGAGAGAGAGAGAGAGAGAGAGATGCTCTGAAAACACGCCTACCGCTCTTGTTCTGACAGTTTTTTTAGTTCACGATAAACCAAAAATTAAATGTTTTGCAATTTTTTTCTTTGGTTAAATTACGAAGGAAGACATCGCCCGCTATGTTTGTCATCGAATCGTAGATTCTCCACACCTCGCGATTCACACGTCATTTTGTTTAACCAATCACAGAAAGTGAATCGACCTTATGAAACGAAGCGACGGTTTGCTTGCGACAGCGCTGTAGCTGTGGTGAAAGTGGTATTTGCGGTCAAGTTTAACAAAGTAATGGGAAATTTCTAGTCCGAAGCTTAACTACATTCAAAACGGTGAAATTATTTTGAAATTTGGTTCATCCTGTCTCATAAAACCTTAGACCAAGTCAGTGGATTAACGAGTACATGAACGCTGTGCGATACCTCGTTCGACTCTCTCGTTCCGCCACTTCGACTAGGTCACCTGAAGATGTGTTAGAATATTTTTAACTGGCCACTCTGGGAAGAATTATATCAAGGCTTGATGGACGGCTTTTTGGATGTATCTAAAGCGTTGTGAAAGGGATTGAATTCGCGCCGCGACTGCATTCGACAACACATAAATTTTCCCGCTGTGCTTTGAGCATGACTAAAGACGAAGGATGTGCGATTTACGCAGTGGCCCGATGTAGCCTTTTCGACGATTGGAGAAGGTATTTACCGTCGCCCTTTTATTTAGTCGTTTTCTTCAAAAAACTTACGGTCAACCGATAAGCCAGATAAGCGTTGTCTTTGTTTATGTGCCCAACTTTTGTATGGCTCGGCAAGAAGTTAAGCCTTCTCTCAAATTTGGTTTTCAAGTTTATCGTCAGTTTGTTTGTGAAGAAGGTTTTCAGGATTTCTGTGTTGGACCCATTCTTATAGCAAATTACATTTTAATTTCCCCTCAGTTTAAAAAATAGATTCAAATGAAATTTACCGTAAGCTTAAGCTTATAATTTAAACATTGTTGTAAAAAGGTTTTTCCTCAGACTACCATTGTAAATAGGTGCCACAACCAGAAGCGTAAAGCCCCGGCTACACATTCAAACATTGTTATAAAACATTTGTTGGATGAACAATGTTAGAACGTGTAGCATGCATGTTTGATGACGTTTGTTCAACATTTTTTGTTGGAAGAATGTTTTGATTTCCATCAAACATTTTCTCCAACATACAACAAACGTTGAAGCGTGTAGCCGCCCTTTCAGCAATGTTGTATTGAGTAAGGGCCCAGTCTCCAATCCTAGAGCCTAATAGCAGAGGTGGAAATTGTTGAAGTCAGACCCCCGAAGTGACGTGTTTCCAAAAATGTTATATGTGTATCCAACATTGTTAGAAGCGTTCTTACAACAATGTTGGGACGTGTTCTTCTAACAATGTTACAACGTGTAGCCGGGGCTTAACACTTTGTAAAACTGCCAAATCTATTAAAACAATTATTTGCTTTTGCTTTTGCTGGTTCTTGGTCGGTTCTGACATAAACTTAAGTACTTGACTTCTTCAGAGTTATTAAGCTTAGGTACTTTCCGCGTTTAGCGCGTACGTACACGAACTCGCACAAACAGCCATGATTTTAAAACTTTTCTCTGTTTCTGCTGAATCTTTGACATACAATTTTTAGCTTTATAAAATTGAATTAAATTATGTGAACCCCCATGCATTACAACCTCTGTGAAAACGTTTTGTGTAGTACAGTAATTTTTCAGATACAACAAAATGTTTCGCCACTCAAATTAAACTTATGTGTCGGAATCGTGTAATTCATTTGGGTAATCCATTTGAAAGCACGAACTGTTCCAGTATTTGTTTATGCGCAACTATTTTTCTTAGGCCAATACTTTGAATAATGGCTTTATTGTACACTTTGTTATAATTGTAATAGGGAATTTAGTTCATGGACAGTATAAAATAAAGTTTTGATGTTTGTGCGAATGAAGGTAACGTTTTAAGTTCCGGTTAAAAATAAAGTAATCATTTATTCCGTCACTGTTTAAGATACGTTTTTAACCTTCAAATATCGTATTTAGTAAAATTACTGAGCTTGCATCGGTTGCCTTAAGCAACTTAAATTGTTTCATTTAATGTTAGCATTAATTTGATTTCATTCGCATTGCTGCAACTTCTAGTTTAAGTTTTATAATTTCAAAACATTAAACAACACTTTTTAGGTGGGAAGTGCATTTAAGTGTACCACAAACGCGCTTTTTTTTTTGTTTTGTTTTGTTTTTTTAACAAACAGCAACAACTATCTGTATCAACTTACCTTCTCAGGTATACATTGTCCCTGAGCAGACAACAGCCATAAAAAAAAAAATAATTAAAAAAGTCGTCAAAAGTTCCGTTTAAAGAAAATGCAAGTCCAGTCCGTTGTCCAGTCCTTGGAATTTTTTTTTTCTAGCTAACCTTTTGTGGCGCGGCGTCGCAGTGAACAAAAAGCGCGCGAAAGTATAGCCTCGTTTTCGTTCTTTCCTCCAGGCCCTCTCCTCTGAAAAAAATCTTAAACATCGATCATCGCCAAAAGCAATTGAAATTAGAAGAAACTGACAACGCCATCATAAAGAGCATAGTCTCAAGCCTTAGGCAAAATTTTCTTTTGTTCCTACCTCAAATGGTCGTTGAGCAGGAAGCTGACAAACTTTTCAGTTAGATTTTCTACTGCCGCACTTTCTTAGGAAAAAGTAATCATGGCCATTTTTTAAAACACTATTTATTAAACTACAACTTCGCTTAAAAATACTATTGGAGAAAGGTTCTAGTAAACTTGTACAGCGAATATTAAACTTCGGTCCGTTCTGGTCACGTGACCGATGACGTCACAGCATTAAAAATGACAAAAATGTATATTTCATAAAAATATCTACCAATATCCAAATTTTTGTTTCCTCGCGTTTAATGCAACGCGAGATAGCACTTGTACCCAGACTCCCACTTATTGAAAATTGTATATACCTCCCTTAATATTTATATTTTGTTCGGTACCCGGGCAGTCCGAAATGGCTCACACCATTGTGCTTCAAACCACGTTGACTGCTTTTGCAATAACAAAATAACTTCGTCACAGTGAGCAAAAACGCACTTGTGAGCAAAGTCACGTGACCAATGACGTCATCGCCCTTAGTCTTGTACAATAATTAGTTTATGGTAAGACTTATTTCTAGACAACGTGGGGGTCTTGCTGCCCTCAAACTGACCAAGTTATTTGGGATTGACGATTTTCCAGCTGCAAAGAATTCTGGGAAGGTTCTTATTATAATTATATATTGTTATTTAATTATTATATGAACTAACAAAATGACCAGCTCCCAGTTGGCTTGTTAGCTCAGTTGGTAGAGCACTGCACCGGTATCGCAAAGGTCATGGCTCCGACCCCCGTACAAGCCTGAATTTTTCAGACTATTTTCAGTACTGCTGAAGTAGTGTGCATAACTCCAATGATCCCTGTCATCTTCATTTATTTTATTTTGCTGTTCCATTCCTTATACTTCATTAATTGAGATGACAGGGATTCTGAATCAGACGAAGATATTGATGCTGGTATGGAGCCACATAGTTTCAGTACACAACAACAAGGAAGGGT
Organism: Pachyseris speciosa; assembly: GCA_016490735.1. Taxonomy (NCBI): domain Eukaryota; kingdom Metazoa; phylum Cnidaria; class Anthozoa; order Scleractinia; family Pachyseridae; genus Pachyseris; species Pachyseris speciosa. The sequence goes on from JAEMWC010000038.1 coordinate 680,682, forward strand.
GAGTGGACATTCTGTGTGTTATGTCCCTTAATGGTTTGTGTAAAGTTCCTTTGCAAGAAATTACACTTAGTTATTGATACTTTATTGCTTTTTCTTCCCTTTTGACCTGCTGCTAAAACAACTTTCAACAGTTCTTCAGGTTACTCTGAAAAACGACTGGGAGGATAATTATTATTTTCTGTATTGGCCTCATGGTAACAGCATTGTTTCTTTCAAATCAAGGGCAGCACCTGAAACATCAGTGCGAAAAGAGAATGGTATATTGAGTTTTATATCATGCCATAGAAAATACAGCCAATCAGAATGCAGGAAAGCCGTTGTATATTCGTCAGTATTCCATCGAACCTTCCCATTGTGCTTTGAGATTCCCACTCATGCTGGCCTTGCTGGCCACTGTATTTTCTATGGCATGGTATAAAAATAATAGTTATGCAACCCTTTCTCGTGGTATACCGTGGAATATCCCACTCGTCACTTGTATTTTCTTTGCATACACACTCGTCTAAAGGCTTGTGTGTATACCTAAAAAATACATAGTGAAAATGTGTCGTGGTATATTCCACAGTATACTGGTCACTGGAAAGCGAGTATGCGAGAATTTTTCAGAACACAAGAGAAGCGCCCAGAGAAGCAATGAACCATAGGCGAGTGGTTCTTGCGCACCTCTGAAAAATTCTTAAGTGCTTGCATTACTCAACAACTTACGAGGAACAAGTTTTTTGTTTCTTTTATTGAATGTCCCAGAGCTTCTCAGAGATTTGGGCAACACTTCAAACCCTCTCAGACTTATTTATTGTTTGTACATTATTTTCTTTATAACATGTCCAGAGATTCCAAAGTGTACACTGGGTGCTTGCTTCTGTTGAGATAATTGCAATGCACCTTTTTCGACCAATATACATGTATCATCATAACTTTTTACACTGTATTTTAAGTTTATATTCAAGTGTGTAAAAGTGTGATTTTGCTCTGGAAGAAAGAACTTTGTGCTTCCAATCTTAGTATGTTGCTGCTTTTATAGCAAACGCCCATTTTTTTAAACAAATGATATACAGTTTCCTCTTGAAAAGACTTCTCATTGGTAGATGAATTGATTTCGTTCTGGTGTTCCATTCCTAGAAGATCACCATGTTTCCAGGGATTCTGTATCAGGAGAATACAATGATACTGATGCTGTACAACATAGTCCACATCAGGAGGAAAAATTTTTCAGGTCAGTGGTGTTTCTCATTTATTGTTTAAATGCGGTTTTCCCCCTTTTACCTTAGAGTACACAGCACCTGCACTTCCCGCTGGAAGGTCGAGAGCTAAACCCTATGTACAGAGTTTTTTTAAAAGTGTGCAGAAAGATGAATCTTGATATGCTGATTGTAATTCAGTGATAAAAAATGGGGTCGTCCAACTCGTTTTTGAGTTACAGGCACATAAAGCCAAAATTAAGTGTGTTTCTAAGAGGCTTTACTGTTTAATACTATGGTATGGTAATAATTGGGAAATTTTTTGACACCATGTTCGAGGAGACAAACGAAAAATTATGCGAGCATCGATCCATCAAAGATTTGGTGTTTAAAAATAATGAAACCATTTAGAGCCACCTTAAAGTAAATGCCTGTTTCAGTTGAAGAGGTCCAGTGTTCCCTCATTTATTGTTTACTGGCTTTCTTTACAATAGCGATCAGTTAATTCTAGGAAATCACATCGGGCATCAGCATCAAAACAGAACGGTATGTGTGATACTCGTTTCTACTAATGATCAAGCCCTGACCTGTCTATTTGGTTTAGCAAATTTAAGTTCAATGCCAGGAAGAGACATCAGAACCAATACACAACTTTGAGTTGCCGCTGTTTGCAGCCTACAAGGTTGCAGTGTCAGGTGAAGTTTTTTTCTTTTAAATTGACAAAACAGGACTGTGGTCTTGGTGCTTTAATCATGTTTTATTCTTTCAACAGGTAATGACTAAAAAAAACAAGAGGCCGAAGCAAAAGAGAACATTGGTACGTTGGGTAACATTTCTGTGCTTAGCTATTTCCATTTTGATTTGAGACTTTATCATAAAGTGATGGTGATGATGATGATGATGATGATGATGATGATGATGATGATAATGACGATTGTGTCTTATTATGTCGTATAGAAAACGGGAATGATTCCAACAGTTTGTAATGTTGTCAGCAGTAATATCTCTGATATTTCTGTCTTCTAATAAGGCGTTGTCGGTGCGCACAAGAAAAGGAAGCCACATAATCTCTGGACAAAAGAAGAGAAAGAAGAGATTTCAAACATCTTGGGGACTTCATCAGAAAGAAAACTTTGCTAGGAAAAAACCGAATGCAAAAAATGCATAGAACAAAGCAACGTAGTGCTGGCTAATAGACAGTGGTCAGTCGTGAAGGATTGTGTAAGAAATATTATTTCATGAGCGAAAACATCCAAAATTCCTAGTGAAGGACTCTTGTTAAGGAAGCATTTTCATTTTAACTTCCAGTTCAGAAACAGAACGTTCAAATTATCTAAAAGTGGAGGCGTGAAATATCATTCTCATGAATTTCTTGAGCAAAACGAGAGAGGACATTAATTCGTTTCAGAAAGGGAGGAATGATTGTAGGCATTGTCCACAACAAAGTAAGATGTCTATTCTGTTGTAGTATTTGGACAGCCCATGGAAGAATACGAGAAAAGTGTCTCTAGTTACTGTGAGCTCGTGGCAAGAACGCACCACAGACTAGTTTAGGCAAAAGTTAATGTGGTGAAGGCTGGTTTCACTAATGATAGAGTCGGAGTCGTAAGAGCACTAACGACTTATTAAAAACCAAGCAATCGAGTTGTTAGCTGGATTGAATCAGTTGCATTTCCATTTCTTAGATTCTTCTTTGATGATGTATCTCCAGATTCCGATTTGCGAACTTGTGAAAACTGGAGTGTCAGGGTCGACAGCAGAAGCGGAAGAATATACAATCGCGTGATCATTAAGACAACAAAAGAAAGAGCATTGTTATTGGTTGCTTCTGCCGCTTCTGCTAGCGACTCCAACAATCCTGTTTACACTGGATCATAAACGACAGTCGTAAGGAGAAGCGGATGAAATGCTTTCTACTATGTTGTTTAATTTTCACAAGATCATAATGCCCAAAGTTTTCGATTACTATTCCAACTCCAACTCCGTCGCTAGTAAAAACCAGCCTTAAGGATGTTGAGCTGGGTGAAATTGTTTTGGTTGGAATAAAACGTTGTGAAACACTACAGAGGAAATCGAAACTATTATTAAAGTGTATTATTGTCTTTAATCCTTGTTACAGTTGTGACCACTACTAAGGAAACGTGAATACGACACTAATCAGTCTGCAGTGGCAGGTAGAAGTAACTAGGACAGGATCAGATTAGCCGGGTCTTGGTATTCTATCTGTTGTAACAGTGTAGAGAAACAAATTAAATTATATTAACAGTCAACGTAAACAAGTAACATGTAGTCTTTAAGTGATTGTATTATTATTTTTTTAAATACGCCATTAAATTAAGTTGAAAGGTATTGTGCCTTCTTTATTTGGACTCTTCATCTTGACATTGTTCCAAAGAATTGAGTAAATCTAAACTTTCTCCGTTTTAAATTTGCTCATATTTTCTTACTAATACGGGGAGCAGGGTTGGCGCAGTGGTGAGAGCGCTCGCCTTCCACCAATGTGGCCCGGGTTCGATTCCCGGACTCGGTGTCATATGTGGGCTGAGTTTGTTGGTTCTCTACTCTGCTCCGAGAGGTTTTTCTCCGGGTACTCCGGTTTTCCCCACTCCCCAAAAACCAACATTTGATTTGATTTGATTTATTTAGAGTTGATTTGATTTAGTCTCCCCAATTAGTAGAGCATCTGTGCTCGGCTAGATAGATTTGAGACTTTAATAAAGTGATTATTATTATTATTATTATTATTATTATTATTATTATTATTATATATGGCAGATGGCAAAGTGGGCTTTAAAACATCAAACTACTCTGATCTGGGGAAGGCTACTTAAAAAAATTAATACGGGGAGGCACCGCCCCGAGGTCCACCCCCTTGACCATTTATATATCATTTTTGACAGAAAAGGTACCCTTTTCGTATACCTCCCATTGGAACAGTTCAGTCAAATTATGTGTTTGAAATATTTTAATGAAAGGCCCTTTTTAAATACCTAAATCCGGACAGATTTGCCTACCCTTTCATACACTTGGACTCGTGATATCCCTACCCTTTCATATACCAGAAGCGTGGAAAAAGTACCACATTCAGGCGGGGCATCCCCGTATAGGCCATTATAGGGAGTGTCCCCCTCCCTTCGGGTCTCCGAGTGATTCAGTAGCGGAGAACCGATTTATTGGAGTAGTAAGTACTGTTGATTTCTAAGGTCGGTGGAACCGGAATATTGCGTAGCTTTCGCCTTGAACCAATTAACATGAATTGCGGCGGTTTCTGTCATGTTCAAGGTGAGTTTATTCGCAGTGATGCAAAGACTACCATTTTTACATTTGCATTGAGAGTAGACTGAATAGAGCCCATATCACTACTAGCGTATGACAAATGGGTGTCGTCCACATACATTCTAGCCCCTGTATTAGTTAAGCAGTTTGGAAGGTTGTCGATCTATAAAAGAAATAACAACGGACCTAAGATAGTTCCTTGGGGGATACCACGGTCAAGGGTACAGGTTTCAGAAAGAGAGCCACTGGACGAAACATTTAAGAGTCCATTTTTGCCTACCAGTGTAAATTCCGACAGGCGACATGACCCAAAAAGTATCGACAGGACATAAAATGAAATTCCGACGAGAGACAGCATTCCCGGCAAAATTCCGACAGTGAAATGAAGGCCGAGAATTAGCGATTTAAACACCGACACGGGAGATTTTAAAATTCAGTTTAAAAACCGACACAGGAGATTTTAAAATTCAGACAAGCGACACGGGAACCCCCCCCCCCCCCCCCACCTTGGCAGGGCCTCACTTGTGGGTGTTGAACTTATAAAGATAAGATAAAATGATGGAATGGTCAACAGTGTCGAAAACATTTTTTAAATCTAAAAAACCGACAGCGTTAATATTCCCACGGTCGATGTTATAGGTTCAACTATCAGTGGTGATCAAATAGATATGCATAAAGTTGATCATTAACTATTATAAATACAGTCGATGAATATTATTATTATTATTATTCATTATTTGAGAGAGAAAAGGCCGATGAAACGGTTTATAATTCGACATATATAGCCAGAAAACCTCCGAAGTGACTCATCGAAGCATCTTTTGCAGAAAAGAATGAATCAGCAAAGAACGTGAGTTTCCAAAACATCTTTCCAGGACGGTAGACCTTTTGTGCAGTGGTGCGCGGTCAAACTACTCAAATCATACGCATGCGCTGGAAATTCGAGACACGAAGCCGAAAAAAAAACACGCAGCCCATTGCTTGAGTCGCGGCCTTTTCTGATTCGAAGGAAAAAAGGAAACTAAGGAAAAAAAGAACGAAAATTTGTGGATGCTTTATATGGTTGATAACTGACGTGTGGCTTGAAAACTGAACTGAACGCCATGAACGTCTTTTCTGCTGTGTTTGAAAGTCTTAGCATAGCAAAGTGGATCAAGCAACAAAACAGCTGTTATTTTCTGGAGATGAAAAACACATAACGGCCCCTTTTACTTTTATCGGTGTGTTTGTAAACTTGATTATTGCGAGCAATAGTGAGCCTGTTGAAAACGAAGAGAATATTTGAACCTTTTTCCCGATAATCGAGTGAACATTTCGTTAGATGAATTTAGATGAGTTCTTTTTTTGGACGTTTTCGTTGACACTAAAAGCAACAGCTGTTCAGGGCTTTTCACTCCATACTGTGACGGTGCGGTTCGTGTTCATCGTGTTGGTTATTTTATTGCTATCTTTTTCGACAAAAGAGAAAATCGATCATCATCTTACAAATTTGCTGACGGTGCGGTTGGTGTTACTTGCGGTGGTTATTTGTCGCTATCTTTTTCGACGACTGAGAGAATCGATCTCCATCTTTAGAGTAAGTTATTTGTTTGTATTTTATCCTAATATTTCGTTGCACTCAACTAAGTCAAGTAGTTCCGTTACTGACGCCGCTGAAAGACAGAAATGAAATTGAAAGAAAGTTGCTGAAAAATCTGAGCACTTTGAAGTTGTCTGTTGACAGGAAAGTGGAGAACGGTCCGTGTCAGTTGTGCTAAACGAACTTTGCGACGAACTAAACAACTGTCTAATTATGCAACTCATAATTATTACTACATTTTGTCCTTATAATGTGACTGTTTCTGGCAAATGTTTTATCATGTAACTTTTGGAATGCAAAATACGAATTTCACCAACATGCGCAGAGATCAACATCAAAGCGGGAAAGGAAAGTTACTATTTGGAAATTAACCGACCACTGGTATCAGAAGATTCGGGAAAAAATTTAGTTTTCCAGCAACTTATTATGATTTTAAGTCTTGTTGTGCTAGATTGACAATTTCACTTCCTTTCTGTCAAACCAAAATGATTACCTCAAAAATTCAGATATAATCAGACTAATTACACTAAACCCGCCGGTCTTGTTAGAGAAAATATCAGCTCAAGTCAAAAGTTCAGGCTAAGTCCTGTTATGTTTGGAGGGAGACAAATATCTGCTACACTGCGAAATGAGCAAAGGTGGGACTTTCGAATCGAAAGCCAACAAAAGTTCAGATATTTTTATCGTAAACTTTCTTTTGCTTAAGGTTCTGGTACTGAACACTTCATTGGTAGATCGACCGGTGCCAGCTTGCTACGTTCAAATGTTCGTATTTTATTGAAAATGGGTGATCACAACCGAACGTTTCCGGAATGCGTGTACTCGCATTTGTATAGCACAAGCAAAGCATACAAACAACCCATGAAGTAAAATAGATTGGAAGGCTTTTACTGGCATCTTTGGAACATGTGTTTCACTTTGATGTCATGCTTAGAGAACTCGGTGTATCAAATGACTGTAAACCTATCACGCAAATCATGTAAACATTACTTAATTTTACTCTTATAATTATGTTCGATTGTTTATTAATGTTGAAAATTTTGGTCTGAAATGTCTTTTTGTCATACAAGTGGCACATGCCTGTTTAGGTATTTCACACAGAACTGATTTTATGACATAGAAAATTTAACAGTTCCGAAAACAAGAGGGTGAAATAAAGATAATTACGAGCCAACGTTTTCCAAAAATAAAGATCACAACTGAAGTCAACACAGTAGTTTTCAATCCTGTTCTTGCTTGCTGTTTCCAAATGCGAGTTATTTCCCATTTTTACAAAGAAATTGTCACGTAAAAGGATAGAAAATATATGAAAAATTGCGAGCCAGAGGAGTTATCAACTTGTATTTCACGCAAATTGTTAGAGAGGTTTTCTATCTGTCTAGATTTTCTCAAGAATTTTTATTGTTTTACCGATATAAGCGAACATCGGCTAAATGACAATCAAAATTTCGTGATAAAGGAAGCTGAAACAACTAGCTGAAACCGCGAGAAGCAGGAAACCAGTAAAGGCCATGTTACACGAGGCAATTTTTCTTGCAACTTGCAACGCAACAAACGTTGCGTTGCAAGTTGCAAGAAAAAATATCACGTGTAACACCCCATTTTGCAACTGCAATTGTTGCGTTGCGAGTTGCAAGAAAAGTAGAACGACCCTCTACTTTTCGCAACGTTGCGAGACAGGTTGCTTGCGTGTGACATCCCCTCTGCAACTCGCAACAACAATTTTGTCAGAATGGGCCAATCAGAGCTCATCATTCGCTCGCGGGAGATTTCAAGATGGCGTCCGCCATCTTGTTTGTTATTGTACGCGTTGCAAGTTGCGAAAAAAGTTGCCAACGTGTAACATACCCTCTGCAACTTGAAAGGTTTTTTATTCGTTATCGTTGCGTTGCGAATTGCAAGAAAAATTGCCTCAAGTAACATGGCCTTAACTAGCGAGCACACAAACATGAAAATTAACAGTTGGAATTATATATTTATCTTCAGCAAAATATGTTCTGCACGTCGCAAGCTAATACTTGTCAATAAATGTTCACTTGATTATAAGGTTTGCACTTTTTAGCCCTTTAAACACTAACATTGACCAGTATCTACTTTCTCCTTACAATGTTACTACTTAAAGAAACATGAAGGCCACCAGAACAAAGGAAATGATCACCTCAGCAGTATCGATTCATTTACATATGCAAATGAGAAAGCGTGACTTCTGCGCGTCAATTTTTCCCGCGCTTTTTGTTGGGTTTGTTGATTGGTATGTTTGTTACTCTTTTTCATGCTAGACAAAACTTGCCGGTGTACGATACAGTGAAAAGATATTTGCGTCAAGAACGCAACTTGTTTTTGTACCTAAATTTGTTCATCTACCGATGTTAATGGTTATTTTGAGAGGCTATAACAAATAAAATAGCTGAAACTGCAGAAGGTACTATAGTTAGCCAAGGCACAACTAAGAAAATTCCTAGCCGCTTTTTAAATTTTTTTTTTCTGTAATTATAGTTTGTGTTTCCAGACGCAACAACTGAAGCAAATTCTAGTTTGCAGCGTTCAAGGAATACCGGGTTTCACAATTTTGTTTGAAATATTTTCAGCTTGAGCAGCAAGTGATCAAAATCATTTTATCGATTTTATTTTATTTTATTTTGTTGAGATTACCTTGTTCCAGCCGTTAAGATCGTGGGGAAATTTGTCGTGAGAGTGAAAGATGTTGCGTGCTAGCGACAAAAAAAAAAAAAAAAAAAAAAAACAGGGGAGATTGGGAGGAGAAGGCAACAACAACAACAACAACAACAACAAAAAGAGTTGGAAGATCGAGTTCTTTCGAAAGCCGTTAGAAAGGATTGCAAACAGGTCTTTTCCCGGGACGAGATTCTGTAAAAATTTATTCTGTTCACTTCTTACTGATTCGACACGCGGGGATCTTTAAGTGTTAATCGAACACTGCGCGACTCGATGATTGATGGCAAACATCCACCGTATCGCATTTCGCTGCTGCATCGACGACGCTGTGTTGACTGGCATTAAGTGTCAAAATTGACCAATCAAGTGTATAGCAGAATCTGGTTTACCGGAAAGACCTTCTGTCAAGAATTAGCACAGGCGTTCCTTCGCCCCTTGCCCCCAGACTCTCCTCGTTTTTCCTGCTTGCTCACGACTCGATCGCAACATCTTTCGACGATTTTCGCCACACTGCGCACAATCCATCTGAACGCCTGGTTAATGCTATTTTACGATGAATCTTGCCGGTGTACGATACTTGATGCATTTTTATGGTATTTTTACATAACTCTGGATTTCAAAAACCAAAATTAGAATCACAGCAACTCTTTTTTCACCTTGTTTTTAGCCTAGTCTCCGTTTATTCACTTATACAAGATGTGTGGGAACCGTATAATTATTTTCGTCTTTTTTTAATGAGTATTTTATGCTGACAGCTTCTTTGCACACTTTTGACAAATGAGTGAGGGTCTGTGTTCCATTGATCACTTTCAAGCGAAACGTACAAAGATATCTTAATTACTTTTTCTTTTCAGTCATTGCTTAGCTAAACTTACTGTCTGAAAGCTCTCAAATTTAATATGCTATGAAATTTCATACCATACACAATTTATAAACAAATGAATGCTTCTCCATTGTGGCCGACATTCACAATAACTTCTTTGTATATTTAAATTTATGCCTATTGAGATAGTATACGTCACTAAGGCCAAGAAAGTTTGTATCCATGGGTGAAATATTCAATTATTCAACATTTTACATCGAGGAATATACATGTGTTTCGTTTTAAAGAACTATGAGATAATTCAACAATACGCTTCTTTGGTGCTGAAAACACACGAAGCCATCCACTGTAAAATTTCCCATATAACAATAACAATAACAGCAGAAGTCTGCCACAAATGTATTTAAAACTTGAGGCGATTTAGCCCGAATTTTCCATCGCTTTGTAACGAAAGACTCTCCAGAGAAAGCCTTCGAGAAAACGACTGAAATTCAGACTGCACTGAAAGAATTGCAACTTCTCACTACCTAAAGCAACATTCATGTTATCTTTTTACCAGAAAACTTTATGAACTTTTCTTTTACTTTATAGTCAAGAGAATCATTGCAATAGATCGGGCAGCATTAACTGCGGCTTGGTGAGTTAATTAATTCTTGTTTTATATTTTAAGAAATATAATCAAAGTGATTACTTATCATTAGCTAACACATTTTTGAACACTTATCTATATGACATTATTCACTCACGTTCAACTCTCTCTTTCTACAGGATTAATTATAACAAAATCAGGGTTGATTATTCGAACGATGATGCAGTTCTGCAGCAAGGAAGCGCTTTTATTTCTGCTTATGTTGGTGTTGAGCGCAAACAACGGCGCCTTCGGCCAAGGTGAGGACGCAAAATCTCTCGTTATTGTCAGTGAAAAAAGGACTTTTCTTCGTTTTTTTCAAACTATCGTAGTTTTAGACTGAATTGCTTATCCCCCTTCAATGAAATAAGCCATTGATCAATATAATCTTTAAGGCACAGTGAAGTCCATTTTGAGCGATTTGGGAAAGGACAGATATAAACGGCTGCTTGTAAAATAGCGAAAATAAATCCTGAAGAAATTCAGGCTCGTACGGAAGTTGAAATCATAACTTCCACGTTACCAGTGTATTGCTATACCAACTAAGGTAATCAGTTGAGTTCGGAATAAACTGGGAATGATGAACAAACACCTACATTTAAATACAGGAAAAACATCATTTCAACTGCGGTTTAAAGACTAAAGATGTCTAAGATGTTCGCAGTTATGAACGCTTCCTTAGTAGTAATAAAATAAAAAAACAAAAGAAAAAGAAAAAACCGCTCAAAACTGTCTTTCCACAATCGCACTGATTTTTCACAGTTCTTTAATTGTTTAGTTGAAGGAGAAAAGAAAAATACAATACAATATTTAACAATTAGATTATGAGCTCGAGATTTCTATCGCGTGATACGTCAACTGTAGCTGATGAGGGCGCAGCCCGAATCAGCTATCACGCATAGAAATCGAGAGCGAATAATCTAATTGTTTTAGTATAAATCTACTAGTCGTTGAAAACTAAACAAGTAAATTATCTAAATCCTCCTCGCAGACACTTCGAAAACGCGAAGAAGCGGCCGCCAATTTGTCGACAACCACTACTCACTATCTATCACAGAATAGATAGCGAGTAGCTTATCCAATCAGAGAACTGATAGAACGCTATTAGATTTATACTAAAATACAATACATACATACTTATCCTCTCCCCGTCGGGGATTTTCAGGGATAGTTTACATCACTGGCCGGGGAACTTGACCAGACTGCTAGTGCAGTTTACAGTAACTAATGAGTTTCATATAAAACAAAATTATATTACAGTATATTGTTATATAAAAGTTATATTTCTTATATTACTTTATGTTCTATCAAAAATATTTTGAAATACATTTTATATCTCAAGAGAGAGATTTTATAGTATAATTATTTGTGATAGCAATATTTAACAATTATAGGTAAATATCCACCACTTTCACCGACACAGAGGTGAATAATTGTTTTAGTATATACCACACAAGCTGAATAATTAGCGGACCAAAACATTACTTTATGGGTGATATTATACCGACAAGCGGTCGGAAATTTTAAAATCTCGCGCTCCAGCTGGTCGGAGGTGAATAGTACTTGCTAATCACCTCCGAGTTAACCAATCAGAGCGCGCGAAAAGCACTATTCACTTGTGTGGTATATACTAACAGTGGTAATGATGACTGTGTAAAAAGCAAGCCATTTATACTATTTATGTTTTTTGTATGAAGAAATATCAAACAATTGTTTTCAAATAAAAGTACTGAAGGACAAATTAAGAATTCCAATTCTCTTTAGACATTATTTTATGTTACCTTTCCCCCCTTATCCCATACTATTAGTTACCTTAAGTGCTATGCATCTCGCTTCCTGTGCAAGAATTTTTTTTTTACATATCAACGCTCGCGGTATTTTTATTTTTATTTTTGACAAGTTTCCCTTGCAGGAATTTTTTTTGGAGGAAATGTCACCCCCCCCCCCTCCCTCGGTTATTTCTAATGGTCCGTCCCTTAGTCCTCATTCTTCTGTTTTAGTTGCGCTGTTTTAGGGGCACTAGGGCAAGTGCTAACATGGTCACGCACTTTTTTATTAACACTTTTAAACAATTTTTTTGCACCTTGAACAGCTGTAATGCACTCTACTGAAAGAGTTATGTTATTCACGATTTAAAAGGAAAAAACATCCAGTGACCAGGACTAGACCAGGAGAAGAGTAGAAACATTCCGAGTTGTTCTAAGTACTCTCAGTAACCGAGCGACTATACGGTTCCCGCGGGTTATCTTTTGTTTTTGTTTTTGTTTTTTTTGTTGTTGTTTTTTTCCACTATAAACGCAAACTGTTATCAGTGATCATCAGTATCTTTGCTGTGACCTGGTTCCATATTTGTACACTGTACGCTGCATGGTAGGTAAATGTGCTGTAGATATTAACTGTATTGTACTTTTCTTTTTCTACAGAATGTGGAACCGTGGTAAACAATTCGCTCATAAGCCCTGGCTATCCAAACAACTACCCAGCCGATAAGCACTGTACGTACTGGGTTCCAGTCCCAGAGGGCAGGTCATTGGTGATTGACTTTGAATTTGACTTGGAGGGGAATTATGGTTCTCCATGCAGGTAACTCAGGGTAACTGTAAAGTTAACATGAAATATGATTTGCAGGTGTTAGATATCTGGGGCCTGTTGTTCAAAAGGCGTTGAAACTTTATCCACCATCAAAAGGTTTTTATCTCGCATGTTCAAAAAATATCTTTAAGGGCTGCTTTTATGCTAAAAGTAAAAATAAAATATCTGGGTCAAAATTGAAGACAAAAATCTGTTATAAGAATCCATAAGAATAAGCAATTCCACTACTGGAATCAACTGTTCACCTTGTTAAATCCTGCGTCAGCTTAAACGTGTTTTGAACAACTGGGTGCCTAATGTACAACTCGAATCCTGTTGCTGAATAATTCACGAATCGCACTAAATGTTTTTACTGAAAGCAGAAATAGAAAATAATAATAATAATAATAATAATAATAATAATAATAATAATAATAAGCGCACGTGTTCACTGAAAGATGCAGTCTCAGCACCCAACGGTTAAAAGAATCAGAGACAAATAGGGTTAGATACATTATGCTTGAAAAGTTGAGTATTATGCTTTTGAGCGTCACCCTCAAAACGACAGCATTATGCCTAAAATTATGCTCAATTAGTAGCATTATGCTCGACTGATTTTGGTTATATTTGATGCCCTTACCCAGCCCTGCAGACCAAATAATACCTCCACAAGTGACAAACACAACATTTTATTGCATTTTACAACTTTACAAGCAATAAACAACAAATACTGCTCAAAAGCACTCAAAATGCCTTATTTCAATGGAACTCTGTGTCGTCAGGATACTCTCTGATCAGTTCACTAGCGGGGACAGTTATGAAATATTGATTTATCATTATTATTATTATTATTATTATTATTATTATTATTATTATTCTCTTTATGCTGAAAAAATGCCTATTATGCCAGCATTATGCTCGATGCTCCGACTATAGCATTATGCCCAAAATTATGCCGGCATAATGTATCTAACCCTAGAGACAAACAAGAACGACAACACCATTGACAAATATAAGAAAAAATAAACAGACAAACAAACACCATGTAAAGACTTAAAAATGAAAGTAGACGTATTTTCTTAAAGCAGTTTAGAGCTCCCTCAACTCTTTCTTCATGTTAAGGAAAAAATGGTCAAGTATGAATTTCAATCGCATAATGTTTTGCAAAACATTTTAGAAGGAACATAAGCGATGTTAAAAACGAATGACTTTTCGATGACTCCATGTCATCAATATCAAGTTTAAAGTACTTGATAGAAATAGAAATATTGAGCGCGAAAATATTTGGAGGTGTTAAGTATTTAGTACGTTTCTTTGTAGATAAGTCGGAGCGAACGGAATCTGATTGCGTTTTACGTCTTGGTTTCATGTTTCTGGTAAACAGCATCTCGTAGATCATCAACAGCAAGCAATAATATAATAAGCTACCCTTCGTTGGAATGGAAGTTGAAATGAAAGGAAACCAACGAGAAACACGCGTCCCCACCCAATAAAACAACAACAAAGTATCTTAATGCACTTATTCTATCAAAGTCATGTCGACAACAAGTACACGGTTATTTCAACTTACGTTGTCGGATTTGAAAGCGTCAAGTTTACGCGGCAATACCGAGAGGAGGGGACTGAGTAGTTGTAAATGTTTACTGCTGTGGTCAAATTTTCGCGTTGTCAGCACCATAGGATGGAAGAAAGCACTCAGAACCGTTTGTCTGTGTGATTTGATATCTGTAGGGGTGAGGCAAGATGAGTTGGGAACATTTATAGATAAATTACCCAGTCACGTATGCCGTCCGACGTGCTGCAATTGCTGTAAACATTGACTCCTGAAGACAATGTTAATTCGCTCACATTGTCTTCCCATCTTCTCCGGGTATTTTTGCCAATGTAAGTAACAACACACAAGAACTGTTACTAATCATCATTCTTCCCAAGCACAGTATCAGAGTAGAACCATCTACCCTCTTACATTCACAATGCCACATCTGTTGCATGCTTCCTACCTTCTACGGGACCTGATCTTTAATAACCTGATTTTTCATAACCAAAAGCAGTACTATGACTGAATAACTGCTGACCGCATCGCTGTACACGTATATCCCGCTTAGGGTGGTTTTGCATAGTACCGATTTAGATTTAGATTTAGATTTAGATTTAGACCTGAAATTAATGTTCCTGAAACTCATTTATCCTCTGCGACCAATTGACTCTACCATCAGCAGTTTCATCTGTTCACAAAATCAAGCCGAACCACAGCACGAAATCCAGTTAGATACACAATTATTTTGAGCTGAGGCTGAACAGAGACTGAATGTTCTTAATTTTTTCAGTGTCTTGAGCATAAAGCGTTCTTAACATGTTGTTACGTATATTACTCTTTCATAGTTCATAATGACTAGAAAAGATAGCCCGAGCTCTAAATTTTTTTAAACCAGTCGGAAATCATGCATATCTGCAATGTTGATGTTTATGCATGTAGCTCGATGCAGAAACGACTGTAGAAGCTAAAAGCGCTTTTATCTCTTAGTCTCAGCTTGGGTATGACGTACTTAGCAGTTTCTTATTAAAATTTTGGTTAATCCGAACCTGAACGTTAAAGGTTCTCAGCGTATTGCTGAACATAAATATTCTGCAATTGGTAAACACCTGAAAGAAGATCACAAGCTACATGCAACTAATTTCGTTCGCGCCTAGACTGCGAGAAGTCTCTCTTTTTCTTCAGATTTAGTGATGTGCACGCGACGCGAGAAACGAGGGCGGCAGCCCGAGAAGAAATTTTCGTGCCTTTTACGCCTCGCTCCTTCAGTTACGCGCGTGGTCACTTGCGTGTCTCTCGCGTTTTGTTCGACGGACTGAGAAAAAAGAGAGACTGCTCGTAGTCTAGTTCGCGCTAAATTCTCTACATAATAATTGAATACTTTAACACCTCCAAATATTTTGGCGCTTATTTTTCCTACATATACGTTATCAATTCTACATGTAGTTTGAACTTGATAATGATGACATGCTGTCATCGAAACGTCGTTCGTTTTAAATATCGCTCAATTTCCTTCCTAAGTTTGAATTTACAATGTTAATTTATTTGTGTACTATAAGTTACCAGTAACTTTGCAATGTGCCGAACATTCCCAGTTCCTAGAAACTTAGAAAAGCACCATTAAAATGATCTTCCAAAGAAAAAAAAAATGATAAAAATTTTTTTGGCAGGTTTACCTTTGAAAATCAGTAGTGATAGTTATTGGTTACTTGGTACTTTTATTGCTACAATAACGTTTGCGACAGGCATTTTGAAACGTTTCACAGGTTTCGCGCAATGCATTGGAGGGTTCAAATCAATGAAAAACAGTTATCGAAACAACTAAGTTTTTAAAATCACCTCCTTAGGGAATCTTTATAATACTATACGATTGACGGTGTTACACAAATCATCTCAATTATCCACTGACCGGCCCCTCATACCCTGAGCTTCCTCTCCATGTAGTGAAAGTGATGTACCGGCCTGCTTCACAAATCCAAACTATCCCATTTCTCTTGTTTTACGAAAAGTAGTGAATGCCCCCAGTTCTAACTGAGCAGTTTTCTTCGCAGCTATGATTACTTGAAGATTAAAGATGAGAAAGGCCAGTCATTTGGTGTGTTCTGTGGTACAAAGACTGGGAAAACAGTTGAAGTTACTGGAGGGTATGCAGTGATAATATTCCACTCTGACTATATCGTTCAAAGAAATGGATTTCGCATGCTCTTCCGCATCAAGGAAAGCGGATCAAGCCCAACAAGAATAGGTAGGAAAAGTGATCAGCACTAAATAAATTGATAATCAAGTGTTTTCGGAGCAGTCGTCGCAGGTCGTGCATACTCGTTTAATAAAAACATACGTAATGGCGTAAGTGTCCTGCGTGATCTTAACGTTGGGAATCTGATTATAATTCACTACCTTGCATTGCATGAAGCTATTTTAGAGTTTAGGAAAAGGGTTTCAATTTGAATTTCCTTACGAAAGTATTCGGTGTTTTGGGTGCAACGAACCTGCGCAGGACACTTAATCTCATTATGCATTTATTTCAAGAGTAATCACGAACCGTGCCACTGATTCCGACGATGCACGCAATATTCTCGACAAGAGTTTTTACATTCTAAATTTATTCTAAGTTTATTGAATATTTCGTGTGTTTTCGGAATCTGCCAACGCAGTTCGTGCATACTATTTATGAACTAAATACATACGTAACTAGAGGAAAGGTCCTGCGCGACCTTAAAGTTTGTCTTTCCATACTGTTGGAAAAATGTGTTCAAATCTACGCAGTCTAGCAAATCAAACATGAGCAACGGGGAATAAACTCCTAAACTCATTTTCTGTATCATGAAGCAACGGATAGTATTCCTGGGTGGAGTTCTAGCAACATGTCAGCAATACGCATTTGCACACCTGGGTAGAGCAAAGAAACAAGTTGGAGTAAGATGGCAAAGTTTAATCTTGTCTGTAGAACTAACATGGTAGCCGGTAATCACGAAGGCAGTAAAAAGGATGTGACCTGCTCTGCTGACCTTCAGAGCTAATATCCAATTTGCTATTGCACTAATGCCGAACGGTTTGCATCCTTGCTATAGGCCTATTTACAACGTACAGTTCATAGAAATAAGTCAACAAGGTTTGATAGGGGAGGGAGGGAGGGAGGGAGGGAGGGAGGGAGGGAAGTGGCATTGAGATATTTTCAAATGAAATATTAAGGGGCGCATGATAAAAAAAAAATGAAAGTTTTCCAACTTTTCAGCCATACCAGAGGCTCCAAGCCATACCCTGCCTCCGATAACTAATGTTGAAATAGGATGAATGATTTGAGGAAACCTCGTGGTTTTCGTGTCACCCACCTGTAAGAGTAGCCTGTTCCAGGCGTTCTCGGATATTTGGGGCGTCCGCTCGGGAGCGAGCAAAGAAAATTGAGCGGGGAGGGGGAAGGGAAAGGGGAAAGGGGGGAAAGAGAGCCTGGGAGATTTTCTTTAGCGACCCCATTCCGCCCACATTTGCTTAATTTGGATTTTCCACTGCCAGAATGTCAATCTCTCAATTAACGTAAATCATTCTCGGATTTACATAACCGCGAGTAAACATGTGATGATCCAGCAAGCCGAATTTTCAAGAAAAGTCTCACATGTACTGCAAAAAACATCCCAGTCGTTTTTTATTGAGTGTCAGCAAATACATGGAATAGCTGGTATTTTTTTTTCTGGAGCCGATAACTTGGTGTTGGCTGATGTTGTTGCTTCATTTGGCCACAAGCTTTCAAAAGCAAGAGGCGCTGTCGCAAGTCAGTCGTCTCACTTGTGCCAGAACTACCTTATTATAGGAAATTAACGATCGTGTTAATTAAGGTATTTGAAATAAACGCGAATTGAAGGAAGAATTACTTTTTAGTAAAGGAATAGACATGCCCACGGTTTCTGACGCCCAATTTTAGCTGGAGGCAAACACGGCTAAAATTACAGTAAATGTATGGGATTTTGGCCGACTTTGAACCGCTGTAACGCCGTAACAAAGAGGCGGATTTCCACAGTGAAAATTTCTTTTAAAAGACATTTGTACTGCAATTATTTTCATGAATTATAAAGGACAGATTCAGGCTACAACGACCGTAAGCCAATTTTTAAGATTTCATACAAACCCTTCTAATCAAAATTATGCAAATTGCCGCGAACTTAGAAGCCAGATGCAAAGATTTATAATTCGAATTTACGGACGTCGCGTCGTACCTCCTTTAATGGTCTTATTCTCTGTTGGATGAATGATATCAATAAAACTATTTAAAGTAGTGGCATATGTTGGACATCCGACTCTTTGTAGCGGCTTTACAGCGGTTTGCACCCCCCTCTCCCCACCCCCAGTCAAAATGACGTCATAAACCGTGGGACGGTCTATTAACGCGAAATATATGCTGAAATTTCAAAATAAGGGAAATTAACGTGACTTACACAGGAACAAGTTTATTCAAACACCAAGTGTAAAAATCCGCAATGCAAATGATGTTCGTGGAATTGGCCCTAAACGTAGGGGTTAAACGAAGGAATCTGGTCGCTTTACAGTGTCCATGATACCGGTTGATCTTCACCCTGATAAAAGAATACTTTCTCCTTTTTCGGAGAGATTGTAAACGATTAAACCACCCTAGTTGTCAAAAATGTCTGGAGTATATCGAGAATTTGAGGTGAAACTAATTCAAATATTTATGCGTCATATAGTAATGACGCGGAAGTTAAAGCTAACAAAAATTAACGCGAGTTAAATTCGCGTTAATCTCCTATAATAAGGTATGGTTTAAATTGATGATCATGGAAAACCATGAAAGATGCATTCCAGTGGGTTGAAGGGACAAGCGACATAGCTCCGAAAACAGGTGACAATCTTCTCCCAAAACACCGACAGCCGACAGAAATTGGCAGACAATGCGCGACAGTTTGCGAACAGCGACCCTTCGCCGTCCATTCCTCTTTGTTTTCTTTGCGACAGCGACATTTGTCCCCAACGAAACAAGCGAAAGACAGAGTCGTAAACGAGCGACAAAGCGACACTAGACCACTCCTTGGAAGGCCTCATTAAATTTAACATGCTCTCACCGAACTGTATTACAATCGCATGTGTGGTAATACAGGCGACTTATAAAGAACAATCTCGGCACTGACAAAGAGAAACAAAACATAAGCTTAAAATTATTCTGTTACGGACTAGAGTTGATCAAGCACTATACGATCCCGGCACCGCACATGATCCGGGACCACAAATGATCCCCAAGTTCAGGACCCTATTGTAGGACAAATATTGGCAAGTTTTCTATACGATTCCAAGGACCTAAACTTTTCAACTCTGTGCATGAATGAAGACATGCGCAATTCTTCCAGCGTTTCCATGTTTTCTTCAAGATTGAAATCGTTTCTGTTAGCATGATTACATACTGTTAGTTCAGGACCCTATTGTAAATTCGAATGTCTTGTAGAATACTCCGTCTTGTTTTACTGGATCGACATTGCCCTTAGGTTGCACTAGGTGTGATCTAAGAGTTGTGTCAGATCTGAAAACAGTCCGTATGCCTTGTTGTTGTAGGCAACGGCGAAGAGCCTCCGATGTGCCTTTGACGTATGGCTGAACCACAGTAGAGTTAATTTCGGGTTCAGGGTCTTTAGTGGTTGTTCGTCCCTTGGTTTTCGTAAGACGGATAACCGTTGGAAACAAGGACCGATGAGAGGTGTTTCTTTTCATGAGAGATAACTGATGGTTTTGTTATGACGTGTTTAGATCGATCGTACAGGCACTTGACAATACCGCGTTTTACAGATTGCGGGTGGTGTGAATCATACGCTAGGTACTGGTCAGTGTGTGTAGGCTTTCTGTAAACACTGGTAGAGAGGTATCCATTCGAATCCTTAGTGATCAACGTGTCAAGGAAGGGAATTGAGTTTTTCATTCTCAGTTTCCATTGTGAAACGGATCGTCGGCTGTTGACTACTGAGGTGTTGTAAGAACGAGTCAACTTTGTCACGATTTAAGATGGTAAAGGTGTCATCCACATAGCGTTTCCAGATCTTAGGTGTACAGGGCGTTGATGTCAAAGCTTGCTCCTCAAAACCCTCCATGTAGAGGTTAGCTATTACTGCGGATACCGGGCTACCCATGGCTGCTCCTTCTTGCTGTTCGTAAATCAGTCCATCAAACTGAAGTATGTGGATCTAAGAACGAAACTCAAGAGGTCTGCAATTTGCGTAGGTGTTAGAGTAGTGCGGTTGGCAAGGCACGGGTCAGCTTCTAGTTTTCGCAGTGCAGTCTGTACTGCTCCTTCGATTGGAACGTTCATAAACAGACACACTACGTAGAAAGACACCATGATCTCGTTTTCTAGTACCCTTTCGTTTCGAGGATCGAGACGCACCTATCACGACCAGCCACGGTGCTTCTTATGCTCACACGCAGCCAGTCGACACCATCGCCTGATGAAGACCAGCAGTATAGCGCTCGAAACGTCGCGATCCACATCTTTGTGACTCAATCGTGAGACAAAATATTAACTCAACTATCAAAAATGATATTCTTTGCTGGGAATGTTACAACGACAAAGACCAGTGCTACCATCGTGTTTAACAAATTTTGTTGCAGCGCTGAGAAAATTTTCCGAGTTGTTGATGTTCAGCTTATAGCAAAACACACTTTGATGTATTGAAATACCACAGGAGTTAAATAACTTAACTAAAAGAAATGGAAAAAAAAATGTTTCAACAACAAGTGTCGACGTCGTAAGTCTGTAAATATGCTCATGGGCCAGTGTAGAATAATTGGCCCTCGTAGAATAATTGTTAATAAAATATTAATGCAAAACATGAGCTGTTTTGTCAAGGTTCTAAAAAGCTTTATTTTGTTATACCAGCTCTCTGTAGGTATAATGGTAGACTTTATTATTATTTTTTTTATAACAGATCGTCATTTTGAAGAACTAGTTATGTTTTCATTTCGGTAGCCTCTGTGGAGGAAAGAGGAGAGGAAGAGGTGAATCGAGCGCTTTTATGAAACCCGTGGAGAGAATGCACATCTTCCCTCCCATTTCTAAAGTCTGACTAATCAGAATTCGCTTTTTGTTTTGCAACATGCCCAAGTAATTTAGGAAGGTTTCTCTGTGGTATTTGTGCAGAGGTTTGTTATTTCATTTTATTTTCGTCATTATTATGTTCATTAATTAGCAATAAAACACAAACAGCAGCGATAAACATGATATATTAACAACTCATGTTACAAAAAATGTATTCTTTATCATGTTTCTCACCACTGTTTGTGTTTTTTGTACATAATCCTAAGAGCCACGTGTTTGTGAGTTAACTTTTCAATACTTTGAATTGTTTTGTTATTATTATTATTATTATTATTATTTTTTTAATCTTCTTTTTTAGTTTCCCCGAAAGTAGTTTTGCCGTGGACAGGTTCTTTGATTGCGTTCCCGGTGGGATACAAACTTTGGTGTTCAGCCATTGGAATTCCTCCTATAAACATAACAATAATAAGGGACTCAGCAGTTGCGGCAAATGGGACAAACTATGCAGGCATCCAAAGAAGCAAGGACGGTATCTACAAATGCCGGGCAAGTAGCAAGGATGGAACTGACGAGAGAGTAATTAAAGTGATCATTAATGGTGAGAAAGATTGCGTCTAACTTTGGTTTCTTACTTCAACTGTTTGACATTTATTTATTTATTTATTTATTATATTTATTTCAAGTTTTAGATTTCCCGGACGCTTTTTTCAAGTTCTTTTCTTTTTTTTTTCTTTTACAAATAATTCAATGAAAAGTAATTAACTGCCTTATAGGTCTTGTTTGTGTTCCATTCTTTCCATCCCAAAAGCTGCTTATAAGCAATTGCAAGTCGAACTTTCAATTATGGGATACTTCACAAATTGATGTGATCAAGTAAGCTGAAGCCACTCTAAGGGCACTAAGGTCACAAGGTAGCGGGCATTACCCCTTAAATCTACCAAAGCAAAGATTGAGCCCAAGCATTAGCAGCCATGGACAGCTGTTCTTTTTTTTTTTTTTTTAATAAAATTTATTTACACAACGGCCAAAGGGTCGTTGATAAAAAGAGCAAATACAATACAATATGATGACGAACACAAAAAGAACAGCACTAATCACAAAAGATCAAGTTCAAAATGACTATTGCATAAATTAGTACACCAATTAAAGCAACCGAGGACATCACTAATACGTGTTAAAAGAAAAATTGCAGAAACCGGACAAGAATATGCCCTGAGAGAGGAAGGAGGATTACAACCTACAAATTAAAGGCAATCTCGTTATCTGCATTGACAGAGCAAATAATATTATTAGTGGACCAAAAAAACCTAACTCTGTCAAAAGCATCACAGCGGATACGCAATTTGACATCTTTAATAATCGTATCAATGATGGCACGAGAATCTAAAACGTTATTTCGGAAAGTCGCTAGGTTTGGGTTCGCCAAACAAAAAACAAGATCGAAGCAACTAAATAGTGAAAGATAGGAAGAGTAGGGGAGGACGGAGCACCAGGGAGAGGAAAGAGAACAGAAGAAAAGGATAACACAAAACGAGAGCCCCGAAGACAAGAAAGAAAGGGAGCAAAATATATCCAGACCCGGATCACTCTAGGACAGGAAAAAACAGTGTTCAGAAGTTTCCTTGCGCGAGCACACTACACAACAATCAGAACTAATATAACCCCAGGATTTAAGAATGGACCTGACACGAACTGCATTATGCAAGAGAAGCCATAAGACATCATTCTTGCAATTTTCAATTAACTTAAGGCGCGATTTGCGCCAAACCGAGGTCCACCGCTCTATGGGACGGCCCACAACAGACCTCCTCAAGTCGGCACACCTAGGCGCAGCAAGTGGGAAATCAAATAAAAGCAAATAAATTTCCTTACAAGAAAGATCATCAGGTAACGCACCATACTTATCAAATAGCTGCTGGAAAATGTTTAAGACATCTACGGTAAAAAAGAGAAGATTCCGATGAAGACGAAACCAGATTCGAAGCAAAAGTAAATCGCGCGTCAAGTCTTGCTAGGCGATTCCCGATAAAATAACGGGCCAGATAATGCCATTTGTGGCCACCAAAATTATCGCGGAGACTACAAAAACAAGACAGACGAAGACTAACACATTTAGAACGAAAGTCAACAACGTTTAAGCCACCAAGTTCGATAGGCGCGCAGCAACGCTGCCGACTGACACTCTCCGTTTTACATTTCCACACAAAAGACCACAAAAGACGATGAAAACGATCACAAATCCAATTGGCAGGCGCGATAATTTTGGCCACGTGCCAAAACCGGCTAGCGCCAAGTACATTAACAATCATTGCACGGCCTGAAAAAGAAAACTCTCTCTGTTTCCATAAATTAAGAACGGTTTATAGTTTGTCAAGCGTCGATTTCCAGTTATCCGACTTGCCAGATAATAGATCATTTGAAAAAATAGACCCCTAAAATTTTCATTTTCGATACCCTATTTAAGCCGAAGGGAGAGGCGCCATTCATTCTCCACCGCCCAAGCCACATAGCCTCTGACTTGGAGGAGTTGAGCTTGGCGCCTGAGCCTAGTTCATACTTGTGTACAACACGCAAAAGATGACAGAGAGAAAGCTCGCTTTTAACAAAATTAGTGGCATCATCGGCGTACTGGGAGATTTTAAATTGAAGACCCCCAGCTCCGGGAAGCCGGAAGCCCTCGATTTGCTTACATTTCCTGATTTGAGTTGACAAAACCTCCGATACCATGACATAAAGAAGGGGAGACAGGGGACAGCCCTGCCTCACTCCCCTCTCAAGGAAAACGACGTTAGTGAGATTGCCATTACAGATAATACGTGAAAAGACATCATTATAAAAGAGACGCACCCAGCGACGAAAGGGAGGACCAAAACCAAATTTAGAAAGAGTGCGCATGAGAAAACCATGGTCAATGCGATCAAAAGCTTTTTCCTGGTCTAGCGTAACAAGAATACCAGTTTCATCAGTTTTCTCAATCATATCGAGTGTATCACGGATTAACTGTAAGTTAGAATAAATCGATCTTCCCACTACGCCGCACGTTTGATCGTGATGAACAATAGAACTCATCACCGGTTTTAAACGCTCTGTGATTACTTTGGATGCCAGTTTATAATCTGTGTTTAGGAGAGATATTGGACGCCAATTTTTCGGCAATCGCCTATCATCCTTTTTGTACAGCAAGCGCAAAAGGCCCTCACGCTGGCTGTCAGTTAGGACCCCCAAACGATAATTTTCGTTAAGAACTAAAACGAGAATGTTGCCCTAATCATCTCAGAAAGACAGATAAAATTCAGGCGGAAGACCATCAGACCCAGGCGATTTACCAGTCTGAAGGCCTTTCAGGGCAGAAAAAAGCTCATCTTCCGTTATTTCACCCTCACAGCTTTCGCGTTCAAGGTCCGTTAATGAAAAGGTCGTCAATTATTTCAGCTTGAATCTGTACGTCAAGGTCATCTTTGGTGAAAATATTTTTATAAAAGTCGACAAGAATAGACTCAACATCAGTCTGTGACGTTTTCTCCACACCATTTGAATCGAGGAGACAATCAAACGAATTCTTCTCAGCTCGCTTTTGCTCGAGCCGAAAGAAATACCGAGTTGGTTTCTCACCTTCCTCGATCCATTTGGCACGTGAGCGAATTTTCGAGCCCTCCGCCTCCCGTAATAGGAGGGACGAAAGGGCACTTTCGAGGTCTCTTATTTCCGAAGACATAGAATGGTCACCTTGTGAAAAGGCATGCTTGCCCCAGATTAAACGTTTAGTCAAGCGATTACGTTCGAGATTGGCAATTTTACGCTTACGATAAGAAAAGCCAATGCATGCGTTGCGGATAACAAGTTTGAAACTATCCCACCATTTCTCCAGAGAACAGAAATCAGCAATACGACCCTTGTGACTATTAATGAGCGCTGACAATTCACGCTTAAAGTCTACATCAGACAAAAGGGCAGTGTTAAATTTCCAAATACTGTTTTGAGGACCAGGGCGATTATCAACGAACAGATTTAAAACAACAAAATCATGGTCCGAAAAAGGACACGGTAAAACTTTGTTTAAGCAAACGTATTTCACTAAACTTTGAGAAGCCAAAAAACGATCAAGGCGCGATGCCTGAGAACTGTTCGGCCCAAGTAAAAGAAATTGCACGAGGATTTTGTTTACGCCAAATGTCAACAAGTAAGCAATCAGACATGAAATTACGAAGAACACGTTTATCAGGCAGGCGATTTTCAGAGCAATGTAAGCGATCAAGAAAATTATCAATACAATTAAAATCGCCAGCGATCAAACGAACAGGAGAAAGAAAATAGGAATGTAATCGTTCGAAGAAGGCCCTGCGCTCAGAAACGGTATTTGGAGCGTAAATGTTTACAATATTAAATTTGTGTGACCCCAAAAGCACCAATGCACTAATAACTCTACCATCAGAATCAAAAACATATCGAGAAATCTTGCCCTGGAATCTAGGAGAGACAAGCAAGCCAACATCGGCCGACCAGCCACTCCCAAAAGACCAGAGACAATCGCCAGACCATTTCCGCGCAATTTTATCAGCTTGTAATTTGCAAGAGACACGAGTCTCCTGTAATAAGACAATATCAAAATCATCCCGAGACAAT
The DNA here is from genome assembly GCA_016490735.1 of Pachyseris speciosa. Classification (NCBI taxonomy): domain Eukaryota; kingdom Metazoa; phylum Cnidaria; class Anthozoa; order Scleractinia; family Pachyseridae; genus Pachyseris; species Pachyseris speciosa. The sequence continues at coordinate 706,600 of JAEMWC010000038.1, forward strand.
TCGTGTAAGGCTAGATCACATCTAGCGGGGGTAATTAACCCCCGAGCATTTAAGGTGGCAACTTTTAGCATTGGCGCTAATGGCGACCCCTCCTCCTCCTTCGTACCCTTAACCACTCAGACGCATCATCAGAGTCAGATCCAGAGTTATTGCTGTGATCTCGCTCACGGGTTCTTGATCTATGACGGTCATCATCCCCATCGTAATCCCGCTCGCGACGGCGATCGCGATCCCGATCGTGGTCCCGCGTCGAAGCACGGTCGTACTCACGGTCCCGGTGTCCATCGTGTTCACGATCATACTCACGGGACTCGCGTGGACGATCGCAAACCCGCTCACTGTCCAACGATGCATCAGCATTTTTTCGAGAGTTTCTTTTCCGATCTTCCTTCTGATCATCCTTCCTCTTTTCCTCTTCCTTCCTCCTGTCCTCTTGCTTCCTTTCCTCTCTCTTCCTCTCCCTCTCACTCTTCTCGGGTGCTACCGTCGCACTATTCATCTTAATGGAATTTCGCTGAACGTTCTTACCACTGGAATTCAATTGAGTAGATGCCCCGCCCGACGCGGCCCCCGCAGCGCGAATAGCCTCGACTTGTTCCGGCGAACGCGAGGCCATACTCGCGTACGAGGGCGACGCGGCCGGTTGGGAAATTACGGTCGGCGGGGAAGTTACGGTCTTCGCAACATCAGCATATGATGAATTGGAACGCTGAACGTCAATGTTTGCACTGTACAACAGGAATGGACAATCCAGGGCGGGATGCTCATTCTAACGGCAAATACAACACCGAGTAGACTCCTCGCAATCTTCCATGCGGTGTCCAGGTTTCTCACAATTGAAACAACGAACAGAGGAACAACTCGCGGCCAAATGATTAGAGTCCCCGCAACGACGACAGGTCTTCGGTTGACCTGGATACCAGATACTAATGAACTCGCCTGCAATAAAAACAGTGGACGGGATGTCCATCTGAAGGCGCATTCGAGCAGTACGAATCCCATTAAAAATAGAAGACGCAACTTTATCTCGACGAAAAGAAAAAACCTTTCCGTACGCCGAAAGCCGCCCAATTAAAATCGTATCCGGCAATTCGGTCGGAGCTTCGAAAACTTTAACAAGCACCACTTTCCTTTCACAATCCCCCCAAAAAACTTGGCAACCATTGATCCAAACTTCTTGAAGGCCGAGGGCAACAATTTTAGCGTCATTAGATTCAAAGGACACAATCCACGTGTTGTTTGAAGCGCGGCGCTGTATTGAATTAATCGTGTCAATGTCCAGGCCCACTTTGTCAAGCCCTTCTAGAATGTCCTGGCTAGAGCAGAGGGTGTCTATTGTGAAGTACACAGATAACTCCTTCTCCAGACGTACACCATTTTCTCCAAACGACCAAGTGTTGCCGGGGACTTAAGTAAAACGAGCCCCGCTCGCATATAAATCCTGCAAAACACTCGGTGCAGGAACGAAATCTATTCGTTCCTCAGCCTCTGGGGACTTGGACCCCTGGGAAGTATTGTTTTCCTCGGAAAATAAGACTGGCGTTTCGGCGACAACATCACCATCCGCATTCTCATCCGCATTCGCATTGTCATCCGGTTGATTCTCGTTACCTTGTGAAGATATTTGTCCTTTTGTCATGCTGACAACTGGGGGGTGAAGATGCTGCTATGTGGGCCAATCAGCAGTTATCCCAACTTGTTAGGCCTCATCAGCTTGGCATAGCTAACTCTCAGGCTCAAGTACCCACATATCAATAAAACAAGCAATGAAAACGTAAAGCTTGTGGGATGTGGCTGGAGTGACAAGGATACTTCACAAATTAATGTGATCAAGTAAGCTGAAGCCACTCACAAGGCACTAAGGCCACAAAGCTTAGGAGGGTTTTTCGTTTTTAACTGCGATTATGAAATGAGGCAGTTCCCAAGACGTCCACAATACTACTCCGAAGTTTTGCGGTGGCGGTTGGAGTTCCGAGGAATGTACGCATTCCAAAGAGACTGGAATCATATAATCTGGAACAACAACAACCCAAAAAATACATATGGACAGGGTGCCGGTTTGCTACGAAAGGAAGTTAAACACAGGCCTGCACGAACTCCAATATGGTTTTTGTCCCTAAGTTGTGACGGCCCCACTGAGTGAATATCCTCTCTTGTGGATGGTAATTATTCTTGCCTATCGCAATAAAACAACAGTCCTTCATAAAGGAGGCAACTGATTTTATCAAGTTCATACAGAGAAAATAAATTAAAGATAGGTCAAGATAAAATTTTAGTATCAATGGACGTTAGCTCATACGCAAATATACAGAAGGAACATAAATATACCGTATTTATTCGATTAACCACCCTGGGCGCTTATTAAATTTTTGGACCTTGATAGTGAACGCTTATTCGAGGTGGGCGCTTATTAGAGGCTGGGCGCTTATTAAATTTTCACCATTTTCAGCGAGTGTAGTATATTTATTTTGCAACAAAACAATAAGTAGTAATAACAAAACGCGAAGATGTAACAAGGCGAAGTTTCTGTAAAATACTCTGAAGAAAACTAGTACTTATTCAATTTCAATCCTCGTAGACAATGAATCTAGAGATTGTAAGCCAGTGAATAAATAATAATAATCAATACTACTTTCGTGCATTTCATTGTTTTGGGGTCTGAGGGGGGAGGGGTAGGGGTGGACGCTTAAACGAGACTGGGCGCTCATTAACTTTTTCTGCCTTTAGGATGGGCACTAATTCAAGGTGGGCGCTAATTCGAGGTTGGGTGGTTAATCGAATAAATACGGTATATAGTATGCAAGACATTCCACAATTATAACCGCTGACCACCGATCCCAACACGCTTCCTAAGGGAACTGCTTGGCTTAATCCTAAAAGAAAACTAATTCCGGTTCAGTGGGGAGAATTATCTCCAAACACATGGAACCACTATGAAGACAAAGAAGGCAGTCTCATTTGCTAATATTTTTCATGATGAGTATTGAAACAAAATTATTGCAACAAAGCGATACCAAGCCACGAGATCGAATGGAGACGTTACATTGACGACATCATCTCTCTTTGAGAGAGCGATAGAAAAGACGTGGATCGTTTTATTGAACAAGCTAACAGATTCTATCCTTTTATCAAATATCAGAGAACGAAATAACTTTCCTCTATACAGTGGTGTTCAAAAGAGAAAGAATCGACAGCGATTCCAGCCCGGACATTGAAGCTCACTTCAAGCCGACTGAAACTTTAATTAACCATTAAAACCATTAAATATCCACACTTCACTTCGTGCCACCTACCAGGCGTAAAGGCGTAAAGAGAAGCAGTGAGACTCAGCTTTAAAACAAACCGTTCGAAAACAACGTTTGAAGAGTGTCTTGTGAAATTCGCTCATTGGAAAGAACACAAACAGAAACCTGTCATGGTCCACTGCACTAATCAGAGTCAAACCAAAGTGATGGATCTAAAACTCACTTACCTTTAGGGGTCCTTTAGAGGTACTATTCGGACTATTCGTAAGTAAGTACGTGTAAACCAGCAGTAGACCGCGTCTCTTTCCAAACCAGTCAAGGTTAAATCTTTTCATTTTAAAGTAATTAACTCTATATAATGAGTGTCTGGATGAGGGATACTTTAATCTCAGCTATCGGTTAAATTTTCTGCCATTTCTCAGCTGACAGTTAAAATTTTGGCGGTTTCTCAGCATTAGTGTAGATTTGACAGATCTCAGTTAACTTTTCTTTTCAATTTTACTAATTTTACATTATTTACATTTTAAAGAAGTCGAAGCATGAGCAGATCTTCCGCGAATCGCCAGACAAAACACGATACATTCCGACAATTTTACTAAATTCAGTCAATGCCATGACTTTTCGTCACGAAGCTTTCAAAGAATGCCCTCTACAGCTTATTGACTCCAATTAAGCGTAGCGGTTTTTGTTTTTCAATACTTCGCGGGTTTGTATAATGCTTCTACGTGTGAGCAGGCTTGTGTGAGAATTCGATATTTCAAACGGTCTCTTATTTTGTTCAAAATTTACAGTGGAACCTCTTTAGCGTGTCTCACCTGCCATAATCTCTTACCACCTCTTTGGCATACAGTGAAAAAAGGCCACGTAACTTGATAAGTACCGCATATCTTCAGGCCGTACAGCATCATTTGACGAAAGGGAAAAAACTGTCTGCAGTACATATAGTGCAGTACAAATAGTGGAAACGAAAACTTTTGTATTCCCTCTACACCTTATTGACTCCAGTAAAGAGTAGTGGTTTTTGTTTTTAAAACTTTGCGGTTATGTGCAATGCTTCTACGAGTGAGCAGGCTTGTGGGAGAGTTTGACATTTCCAACGGTCTCTTATGTTATTCAAAATTTATAGTCGAGCCTCTATAGCGTTTCCCAGCTGCCATAACCTCTTACCAGCTCTTTAGCGTACAGTACAAAAAAATGCCACGTAACCTGATAAGTACCGCACATCATCAGTCCGTACAGTATCATTTGACGCAAGGGAAAATAAACTGTCTGCAGAATTAAAAGCGAACGATGTACAAACTGATGTATTTCCCAACCCCACACCAAAAATCACCATGTAAATCTTTTAAATTTTTTTGTTTTTAGTTGATTCATGTAGTCACGAACAAAACCATTTTCATGAAAAATAAAGTAGACTAATTGCTGGATATTTTGTGCGAGTCACGCATTTAGCCTTTCTTCTGATCTTTCTCTAAAAAAACATAACGGTAGACAGCACTCAGCAATATGACAACGAAAATGAATTATTTTCAATCCTCATCACGAAAATGTTATTTTCAATCCTCATCACGAATGTTATTCTGTTGTTTTTGTTTTTGTTGTTGCTAATGTTTTTTGCGCTCTTTCAGGGGACTTAGGCGAGTGCTAACACGCTCACACATTTTTGTATTAGCACAGTTAAATATCTTTTTCGCACATTTAACAGCTGTATCGTACTCTAAAGAATGAGTTATCCTATACGTTTTTCATGATTTCAAAAACGAACCAATCACCGGGACAAGACCGGGCCGCAGTTGTTCAAAGAGTGGTAACTCTTTCCAGTGCACAAGACGCTATTTAGGGGATAAAATGTATTGCGGCTGAAATTTGCGCCCTATAGATTTTCTCCGCCGGGTAGCGAGTCATCCGCTCTTTCAACAACTGTGGCCTGAGGACATTTGTGACGTTTGTTCTGAGTTCTCTCAGTAACTGGCTGACTATCCCGATCCCGCGGAATATCCCTTCTATTAGTTATCTTTGTATGTTACATGTTAGGGAAAGACCTACAGTAGATAATATATAAATTTAGCCAAGCCTAAAAGCGGAACAACAGGAATTGACCGCGATTCAAAAACCTCAAAACTTTAAAACGTGACAAGAAAAAAATACACGAAGCGTATGCCTTGCTTGAAAACAAAGTTAACAAACATTTTCATCCAACATCGTGTTAGACGAACATGTTTGACCGTTAAGCTCTCTCAACATTAATGCATTTAAATGGCTTTTCATGTTTGATTTCATCCAACATTTCGCGTTACGAATGTTTGATCGCTCAGCCATCCCAACCAACAAAGCGTGCACAGCCGGTACAAAGCAACCAAATGAACCACATAACGTCGAAATTTCAGCAATAAATATAATACCCCCCAAAAAAATCGCTCTGTGGACTCTGTCTAATGTTTGGTCAAACATTTTTTGTGCATTTAGCCAGCCAACGTTGTTTGACAACTGACGGTGTTCGATGAAAATGTTTGATCGTTTAGCCGGGGATTTAATCCTCACTTTTACGAGGACTCATTGCAATTACATGTCAATAAGATAAGAGCAAAAGTTTTTTAACGCTGTTGAGGCTCCGAGGTCGAAAAACTGTCAAACAGTCAGCCAAGCGCAGTAAAAACAGTGGTTAGGAAGCAGCAAAACAAACAAACAATTCAAGCACTTCTTTGCGTCCAAAACGAACAGAGGTGATTGTAATTTATGTGTATTTATACCCAGTCGAGAGAAAAATACCAATTTCATTCCTGAATAAAAGTAACAGCGATTAAACCAAATGTTAAAGAGCCATATGTATGTTCATCCTAGACGCATTGCGCGCCGCGCTGAATTTCACACAGACGGAAAATACGCAAATCGCCAGTGAACGCTATTTTGCGAAAGTAATCCACGTTCATCCGGCTTTTTTTCCCTCGACTATCGCTATTTTTTGTATCTGAAGGTTTTCTCAACATCTTTTCCTCTTCAAATGCGTCGATATTTTCAACAAGAGTCGTAGTAGTGGTAAGGAAAAGACCTTGAAAGCGGCTGGTGATGTTGTTAAACTTCGCGTAAAGCGAAATTATTTGTAGGCCGCGGGCTCTTTTTTAAAATCAGTTTAGTTTGGGGTCAACCTGTAAAATATTCTTTGCAAACTTGTTGAAACATTTTCTTACATTGTCAAGCCGTTGTCTCCTTGAATCTGATTTTTAATTATGTTGGCCAAACGTAACTTTTGTCCCGTTACTTTGTTGATACATGGTCGCTGCAAAATGATCTCTCGAATTTGACAGCGCTTTATAGTTAACCCGAAGAAAGACGAGGGATGATCTGATACCTCCGAACATGTAATTGTCGTAGCGACATGCCAGATTTCAACTGATGTCCGACCTTGGAGAATATTTTGATCATGCAGTTCGATTTTATCTGCGAATGAATCAGACACGAGCGCAGTTTTGCATCCGATAAACGAGCATCCATCGAGTCAGCTGTCGAGTCGAACGCCGTTTTCTCTTCGCAGCAATTTCTATAATGACAAATTAAGCCTTATGGAGCATTAAAATTAAAATATATCGACTAGGAATATTCCAGGCGACGCGTTTAATTTTTGGAATCTTTTACCGCGTTGTTTTTAGATAGACATAAATGAAAGCGAAAGGATTGACTTCCCTCGCTTCCTCAGTCGCTGAAAGTTTTACACGATGAACCACACATATTTACAGCGTTTTTGGAGGAACTGTTGTCTTTCGTAGGCACGAAAAGATTCAAATAAATCACAGCAGTATAGAAGAATAAATCGATGCTGATTTCCTTTTGAGTTATTGTGATATACACGTCACTGGGACTCGGTGGGAGAATCTGGTAAACCAATCAGATCGTAAGAATAACAATAGAGATGGTTAAAAGCAATAGCAAACGCGCGCAAGACCTCTTGGGTGAACATGGGTTGGGGATTAAGCTTCAATTTATTTAATTCAGTCACCTGTGTTATAGAGGTTGATACCACTTGAAAATACGAATCCACTTTAGTTACAACACGCATCTCCAAAGAAAGAACTTCTTCCACTAACCTTGAGCTACTCGTTCCTCCCATTAATGCCGGTGAACTGTTAAGTGACCTTTCTTGGTAAGCTGCGAGATGCCGCGGTAAAGCGAAAGTCCTTGAAGCGTTGAATCATTTTGTTTTTCAACCACACAATCCGGGCGTCTATTATGCCAGTCGATCCAAGTTTTAAGCATTTCCTGAGACAAAACTTTTGCTCTTCCTTTTAGTCACTTGAAAATTCACCTTCCGGAGTATCTATTAACTTTGTAGTTCTTGATTTTATGCGTTTTACGCAAATTGAAAGACAAACTTCGAAGAAGATGAAGTTGTTTTCCTCAAAATGAAGAAACCAACTGAATGTGAAATTACGAGCTGCAGAAAGCGCGTGGAAAATTATGTCTCGTTTTGGTGAACTTAACCTGGCTTGAGCCTACGGTCCAATCATAACCAGTACCTGGTCAGCCGTCAATAGCGTGCCTCGATGAGCTCTAAACTTGAGCCCGCGATATGGTCAAGTGATACTGGTCAGCGGAAATCTTGTTTTAAGAGCTGCCAATTGGACATGACACGGATGTCCTATAATAAAGATGTACGCTGCAAACTAGCAGATCAACTGGAGTATGGCCGCCATGTTGGATTTTTATTATTATTATTATTATTATTGTTATTGGGATATTATTAATTATTGGGCAACTCCGTCGTCGTGCGAGCCCACGAGCAATGCCGCTAGCCATTTTACGGGTTTCTATAAGTATGGTGCTCCGCTTGGCGGCCCTTCGGGCCGCCGGAGCTCCGCTATTAACGGTATTGTACATTTTTTCTTGTATAGAATGTGGTGCCGTGGTAAACAATTCCCTTACAAGTCCTGGCTATCCATTTTATTACCACCCCAATAAGCATTGTACGTACTGGGTTCCAGTCCCAGTGGGCACGTCACTGATGATTGACTTTGAATTTGATCTGGAAAATCACACCTCATGCAGGTAATTATAAGTAAGGGTAACTATAAATGGGTGTGAATGATATATGAAATGAATCATATATGAACTGCGGAAATGAAATCAAATGAAGAATGATCCTCGCAGTTCTGAATGCAATTTATGCAATTGCGAAAAGAAGCCTGAAAAAAATTCAGGACTTCAACGGGGTTTGAACATGTGACCTCGCGATTACCAGTGCGATGCTCTAACCAACTGGTGGCTTCATAGCTCAGTTGGTTAGAGCATCGCACCGGTAATCGCGAGATCACATGTTCAAACCCCGTTGAAGTCCTGAATTTTTTTCAGGCTTCTTTTCGCAATTGCATTAATTGCATTCAGAACTGCGAGGATCATTCTTCATTTGATTTCATTTCCGCAGTTCATATATGATTCATTTCATATATCATTCACACCCATTTCTTTCACTGGAACATATGAACCCATAATAGACCTGCTCCCAACGTCAGTGGCTTCATAGCTCAGTTGATTAGAGCATCGCACCGGTAATCGCGAGGTCACGGGTTCAAACCCCGTTGAAGTCCTGCATTTTTTTTCAGGCTTCTTTTCGCAATTGCATTAATTGCATTCACAACTGCGAGGATCATTATTCATTTGGTAACTATAAAGTTAACATGAAATACACTCCACAGATGTTATTCAAGGCCGGTGGTTTAGGCAGTTGAGTAGCCTTTATCCACGATTGTAAAGAGTATACATATCGCAGACGTTGAAAATGTCCTCTACAGCTGCTTTTATGTGAAGGGTAAAAACAGAATCCCTGAGTCAAAACTGATGAGAGACAAATTTATTAATTTATCATAAAAATCAACAAGAATATTAAGTAATTACGCTTATATCTAATGTTCGCCCTGTTAAATCCTTCGTTCGAGCTTACAAGTGCTTTGAACATCTGTGCGCCTAATGCACAAATCCCAGGACTGAACATCGAAAACTTAAATCAATGCAAATTAAAAAAAATAAAAAAATAAAAAAAAACGGAAAATAAACAACAACAAAAACCCACACACACCACGCATAGATTTGAAAATACCAGTCATCATCTTTCGTATTGGATCCTTTAGGGATCTGATGTGATGTACCATAACTTACCGGTAGCCTCGCAAAGCGCCGAACATTCCTAACTCATAGGAAATTAGAAAAGTACTATTAATAAATGGTCTTCAAAAAGTACTCTTATTGATGAAATTCGGAAAATGTGAATGATCATAGCAGTTTTGAACACTACTTCAGTGGCTATCATGAACAACTCACAGGTATATTACGAACCAACAAAATCAACCAGCTCCCAGTTGGCTTGTTTGCTCAATTGGTAGGGCACCGCAACGGTATCGTAGACGTAATGGGTTTGACTCCCGTAAAAGCCAGAATTTTCTTTTCAGGCTTTGTTTTCACTACTGCTTAAATAGTGTTCATAACTGTTTGGAACACCAACATGGAACACCAACATGGCCGCCGTGACGTCATGTGAAAACACTCTGTAGCGTTTGGTTTGTCGATCGGTTCTGTGTTCTCAACTGGCAGTTTGGATAGTGCTCATTTCCAAGGTTAATCCCAATGCAGTAAAAGGATTTTATAAGAGATGAGTCATGCAGGAAAAAAAGATTTGTTGAATAAAAGGGTATATATACTTCGCCATCAGAAATCCTTCAGCACTAAGCGATTGCTGGCCTTACACAACACCTCTCAATTATCCACTGACCCGCCCCTCATCCCCTGATCTTGAGCTGTACCTAAAGGAAATAACGTACCTGCTTCAGATAACAAATATGTCTAACTTGGTCTTATTTTGCTAAAGTAGTGCGGGCCTCTTCTAACGTATTTAACACAACTGTTTTCTTCACAGGTATGATTATTTGAAGATAACTGATGAGAAGGGCCAGTCAGTAGGGGTGTACTGTGGTACAAAGACTGGGAAACTGTTGAGGTTACTGAAGAGTATGCAGTGATAATATTCCACTCTAATGGGTATAGAGAAGGAAAAGGATTTCGGATGCTTTTCCGTATCAAGGAGAGCGGATCGAGTTCAACAACAATAGGTAGGACAAATGACAGGAAGTAAATAAATTGATGTGGCTGTACTTTTCTTCCTGAAGCAAAAACTTTTTCATAGAGGGATCCATGCATAAAATTTGCAAGGAATTGTGATTGTTGTAGTCATATCGCGGAAAACTTCAAATCTTTGGTGAGAGCTAAACAAAAACTAATTTTTCTTGTGCAAGCAGGCTTAGATAGCAGAATATCTGTTAAAAATATACCTGCGAGTCCTGCATCTCCGATGAACAAAATGTCCCAAGAGGGTCATGATGACTTCCGGCATCTGGACACAAATACCTATTTTCTGGCTGTACTTTTCTTTTTGAAGATAAAAAGTTTTTCATAGAGGGATCCATAAAATTTGCAATTAATTGTCGTTGCTATAATAATATCGCGGAAATTTTGCGGAGGAGATGGGATTCCACAGTAATTTCCTTTACTTCGTAAGGGAAACGGTGTTTATACCACCACAAAAATTCGTGGGAGATCGAGAGCAAATCCTTTTTTATCCTGAAATTTGGTTTTCACATTCACTTAATATTATCGGCGCGATAGCAAATATCCATGTACACCGACAGAGGGAGCACTTTCAAGTGAGTAAAATTGCCGACTTTGAAAGTTATACCTCTTAAAACAGTAACGATGTAAAGGAAAGATTTCCGCACAGCCACATACGTTAAATATGTATACATTTTGTGACTCAATCTCTATTCTTGCTCGCTGTTTTAATTTTGTAACAGGGTTAGTATGACAGTGATGCATGTACAATTAATGTATGGTTATGCAGAAATCTTTCCAGATATAAAAACCCGAAAGCCGCTCGAAAATCTATGCTCGACGTGCGCAAGCATAGCATCGCATTCATCGCCGGCTGTACTGAATCATAATTCTCAATAAGTGGCTTTCAACTTTACCACATACCACAACCTTCACATTTTCACTGCTTGTTTTATTCATGTGGGTTCTTGAGCCTGGGTAGTAGCTATGCCATGCTGTTGAGGCCTAAAAAGGCTGAAACAATTGTCCAATAACATGGCTGCTAATGCTCAGACTCAAACTTTAATTGGTAGGTTCAAGGGGGACCACTACCAAGTGGCCTTAGTGCCCAATGAACGGCTTTCAGCCTATCTAGACACATCAATTTAGGAGGTATTCTTCCAATTCAATATGAGACTATTTGTACGGGAGACTTTAATATGTCCATCAAGCCAACCCTGCTATACAAGTGAAATTTCGAGAGGAAAAAGATAAATAATACATTTTTTAAAGCTTGAATTACTGCGGTCCTTCATCCTTCAGTAGACGACAGCGCTTTAAAGTAGCAAATTAAGTTACAACAGATATAAAAACGAAAAAGCTTAGTATTAGGATCGATGTATTGAAAGGGAAATTAACTGTCACTGTAAAAGCTTCAGATATATAGGGCGAGCTTATTTACAGAATTTCTAACACAATTAATTTACTGTTTATCGATAAAAATTTTAACCACACGCAGCCCCATGCATTAATCTCACTCGGTATACAAGTTGCATTCTATGAATAGCTTTTATAAGTTGAGAGTTTTTTCGGCAGCCTTTAAAATAATTCTGGCTTCTTTAGGGCCAGTTTACCCACCTTGAAAAAAATTACTAAAGCTTGGTTTTTTACTCGATTGAGCGCAATCTCTACCATCTTTTTGCTGTTGTTGTTGTTGTTGTTGTTTTTTTTAATGCTGCTGTTCTGCAGACGCATTCATTCGTCGCGCGTGGAGGCTGACACGCTGGATGGCTGGTCGGAGACAGGCTACAAGCTCATATACTTGCTGTACTTTTTATGGTCAATGAACCCTCCAGCAAATAAACAAAGCTGAATAAAACTAGCGGCCATTAACCGGCGGCCATTAAACATCGTCTCAAAGCAGAATTAAAGAATATAAATTCCGAAACTAGAACCGAAATAAATGAAATGCATTGCTGAGAATGTTAGAACGACAAAGACCAGTGCTGGCATCGTGTTTAACAAGTTTTGTTGCAGCGCTAAGAAAATTTTCCGAGCTGTTGATGTTCAGCTTAGCTTATAACAAAACTCACTTTCATGTACTGAGAATAACGCAAGAGTTAAATAACTTAACTAATCGACGCCGCACCTCTGTAAATATGCTCATGGACCAGTCTATTCAAAACAAAGCGAACAACTACTATTTCAGCAAGTTACAGCGGCATTCACTATTAAAAACATATAGAACGATCGCCATTAAAAGTTTTTAAAAACTAAAAGTTATCAAAAGTTGAAAATGTTCTTTTACCTGCAGTCGATGCAACGTATTAATCACCAGCTTCAAACTTTCGATCCTTACATATACTTTAATACTGTTCGATGTTTTGTAAAAACGAGAAAAATCGCTTCTTGTTGTTTTTGTTATTCTGTTCGGCCACAGGGCCAGTTTTTGTGCCACGCATCACACAAATTTCAAGAAGCCATTTCTTGAAGTGTAACCTGGACCCGGTTCCTGGAAAGCCGATTAGCGCTAATCAACGGATAAATCCCGCTAATCGAGGAATAAAATTTATCCTTCGGTTAGATTCTGTTCACAAAGCACGATTAGCACTATCCTAAGGATAAACTGACGGTTAAATTTTGGCGTAGCGAGGCGGATTAACTCACTAACCACGGAATAAAATTTGTTGAAACAAACAAAATAGCGGAATAAACCGTTCGTGAATTTGGTGCAGAAAATAATGGAAAAAGACTTACACCACAAATAATACGTCTTGGAGACTTTGACGACTAAGAACTTCCAGTCTGTTTAAATTCTGAGGGCCGGGTTGTTCGAAAGCCGATTAACCCTAATCCAAGATTAAAAATTAACCAAGGAGTTTATTTCTCTATCCACAAATATTGTTAAACGCTGATATCCTACACAATTTTAGATTATAGGACGTCAATCCTGAAAAGCAAAAATCAGCAAAAGAAACTTTCAACCAAAAGACAAAAACTGCAACCAAAGTTTACGCTAATCCTGGATTAAGTTAATCGGCTTTCGAACAACCGGGCTCAGGAGACTATAAATCAAATTTTCCGCAGAAAATAGTGAAGGATGAGGGTGGTAAAGGGGGGGGGGGGGGGTCTTGATCACGTTTCACGGGAAATAAAATGGCCGTTTCACATTTCACGGACAATAAAATGGGGACTTCACGTTTCACGAGAAAAAAAATCGATTTTCTTAGGGAGTGTACGTAATGTGAGGGGTAGGGGGGTGGAGGTGGGCTGGAGTAACTTTGCAATAGTTAAATAGGATACCCTTGGCCCTCCACTTATGTCTTGAAAATACAGCATGGCCCTTCACATATAGTCAGAGTAAAAAGGACGGCCACCCCTCCCCTCCCCCCCCAAAAGAACGTTGTAAGTTTCCTTTTGCCCATTTTCCATTGTTTTTGAAAATTTATTCATTCGAAACTGTCCAGTAAAGGAAACTCACAAAAAAGAGATGTTTGAACTGAGAGTAAAAATGCTGTTTAATAAATGGATGACCCTCCCCTAACGATGATTTTTTTTCGGTGACCCTTACCCAAATTACTCCAGCCCACCCTCCTACATGATAAAACATACAGTCCCTTACTTTGGTCAGAAGAAGAACTACAGTCAAAGCACTCCCTTGTCTGATGTGCTTTTTAAAATAAAATTAAACTAGTGAACAGCACACAGCCACAGCTTTTGTTAACATTTTTGCTATTCGACCGGTTTCCTCTGATCACACAGACTTCATCAGGGATTGTAACGAGATTGGTAAAAGAACATGTGTTTTTACTAAATGTTTACAGTACAATGCAAGTTTAAATTAGGGTGTGAACAGCCAAAAAACACCCACAAACAAACAAATGCACATAGGATATAAGGTAAGAATGTGCTTGCAGTTATTGTTTGATTTGGGGGCTCATGATTTAATGTGGCAAACATTGGAAAACGGGTCTTCTCCTTGTGCATCAAAACGGTTACATTTGGTAGAATCTCGCGACCTTCAGAGGCGGTTTCCATTGGCGAGCAAAGCTATCCCCGGCCCTGGGTCAAGAATGACGTTTCAGATTGCAATGGAACGCATATAATTTGTACCGAACTGTACCATATGGAATCTATTGTTACAATTTCTCTCAAAATTAAAGAAACATGAAACAAAATCACAGTTCACAGTGAATTAAACAACCGATTCTCATTTGACGGATAATTATAATAAAAAATCACGGATCACGGTTAATATATATATTTAGCCAAGCCTAAAAGCGGAGCTCCAAAAGCATTCTTTTTCTACTGGCATTTACATATAGTGTGCTTGTCATATCACCCATCTGACCTCACTCAAGCTACAGACCCAAGGCTGTAAAAAATAGTATGGAAAGGTGATCTGAGCCAGTGTCATAGTGGATTTGGACCCCCCGCAGATTTGTACCCTCCAGTCCAGATCTGCTTGTGGATCAGATTTGGACCCCCTAGTCCAGAACTGCTAGCAGATATGAACCCCCTTTTACGGATTTGGACCCCCACCCCTCCTAAAAACAAGCATTCTATTCAGTAAGGTAATAAAAATTCCTTTGCAAATTGAGTTTGGAGATGTTAAAAAGCAAAAAATATATATTGAGGTAGGTTTTGTTAAAAAAAATACTCCTTAATACTTTGTGTAAAAAGGAACCTGCAACGCTAGTTTGCATCTAGACATTTTTAAAACAAAACATTTCTTAACATCTTAGAGCAATACCTAAGGACAGGTCTGTTTCCCCGTTCAACTGTAGGCTACTTAGTTATGGTTTAGAGCCACTAGAAATTGGTGGAGAAGCCTGGTGAATGCTATTTTGAATCAGTGTCCGACATCAGACATATAGTGATTCAGATCATCACTTCATAATGAATGCAATTTCAATTATCCAAAGTCTCCCATGAGACAGTTGGAAATCAGAAATTGTGTATCCTCTGGATATATGTATGCATCAAAAAAATTTCTGAAAGAAAGATACATGGAAATCAATAAAAATATTTAGATGATATGCATTAAGGCCAAGATATTTCTTTTGATCAGTTACTTCTTGACCTTATTATCGCAAAAGAACTGCTTGCTGACATTAAGCTCATCAATCAGTGCACCTACAGTGTTTTCAAAAAGAAATCCAGCTGCTTTTGTAGCTAGCCAAGTGCAAGACAAAACAACTTGATAATAAAATATTGGGCATTTGGTTGATATCACTATCAAGGTAATTAACAATGTGGTATGAGGATTTAAGGTAATGATTCACCAAAGCAAAAGTGTTGGAAATCCGTGTTAGCAATCTTAACTTGATTTTCTATTTCGCAAGAAAGGTAAGGACTAGTCTCACATTTCTCCATGTACATTTGAAATTGCACAACATACATCATCAAACATCAAAAATCCCATTACACATTAGTGCCAAATGTCATCCAAACATACCACAAGATTGGTGTGACCAGCTATGAATAAAATTAATTGAAAGACTGCATGCAGGAGAAGGAACTCTAAAGGATGTGTACATTAATGAGAAAGAGCTTCCTTTAAGTTTAAGTAATACTTTGTCATGCAAATACATCTAAGTTGATACAAAAAAGTGTGCATGACTGGAGAATAATTGGGAGAAAGTAAATTCCCATACAAAGAATATTATCTAATATAGTAACAGACCACGTATAAGAACCTGGGTTTTAAGAACCTGTTAGGCTAAAATTTTCATTTTAAGCCCCCTCCACATAAGAACCTATTAAGGCTAAAATTTTAAGTTAGGTTCTTATCAGTGGGGTTGCTGTAAAAGTGTAAAGGTAGAAACTGCTGAATGAGTTTCTTTGTTATGTTTTGTTAAGGACATATACTGTACCTGCAGTGAACTGCCTATAGGCATTTCTCTATGGTACAAATAAATGATTTATACTGTATTATGAGATGGTATTTATCATATATATAGTATATTCAGATAAAATTCATATGAAAATTTAAGAACCTATTTTAAGAACCTTGGTAGCCTAAATTTGCTTTCAGTATCATTTATATAAGAATCTATTTAGGCTAAATTAGAAAATTCTGGTTCTTATACGTGGGCTATTACTGTATTACACATTCTAAAAACTAAGAGGTGAAATTTAAACGTGGCCCAAAGCTAACCTAATCAAATTAAATCAAATACTTGTCTCTTACAAGTCACCCCTGCTTTGAGATTGACACTAAAAATAAAGAAGTAAAACTGAAATACAATCCAAAGCTAACCTAATTAAATTACATACTTGTCACTCACAAGCTACATCTGATTTAAAATTGACACAAATGATGTAATAGATAGGACTTAAAACTGCTTAAAGAAGGTGCATGCATGATGTTCGATGGCACGCCATTCCAGTCTGGTATGTAGCGATTATAAAAAGAAAAGCTGAAGGCCATATATATATTAAGCCAGGCCAAGCCTAGAATCGGAGTTGCACACTCTCACCGAGCAACTTCGCATGGCTTTATTTGGGCCAGTTTAATTTGTGTCCAAAACAATTGAGCAGCAGCAGGGAAAACCAAGAGTTTTCGATAGCAAACGTTTGCAAAAAGAATACAGACATTCGTGAGTCCTAACTACTTTCAGATGAAAGCGTAACGGAATTCAAAGCGGATTTTAAAAAACACTACAAGCGAACAAAGTACGATGCGAGTGTTTTGCTGGAAGAAGGAGAAGGTGGAGAAATTAAACAAGACCATCTTGTAATAATAATAGCTTTTGTTGATTAGTCTAGAAAAATCGGTATTTATTTTGACATAAATGCCCGTCGAAAAGACAATAAGGGGTAAAAACTGATCGTTAAGAGCAGTCAACAGGAATTGACCGCGGTTCAGAAACAACAGAACAACAAACACAAGTATTACAAGAAAACAAAGCACAATATATAGGGCTGCAGCTGGTTTGTAACCGTGATAGAATTCACAACTATCAAGCAAATTTAGAACGATAAGATTAGATTTTCAGCATAAGATAGTTATCGTTCTAAAGTTGTGAACTCTGTCACGGTTACAAACCAGCTGCAGCCCTAGTGTGACACTTGATTCGGGACAAAATGTACCTTTCCCTCCGGTGGAGGGTCGTGTTGTCAGCGCGTGACTTATTCAAATGGACCAATCAGAAACCAGCTACTTGACCTTGCGTTAACGGCCGTTGTCGCGAGGTCGGTCACAAGCATCTCAGGAAAGCCGAAGAGGCGAACTTCAAGCCAAATTTTTCGTTCTTCACGAGTCTTTTGACCGCCGAAACACACGTAGATGGAGTGAAATTTATTGGGCTTTATGGAACTGTTGGTTTTATCGCGATTCGGGACTTTTCCTTTCGAGGAGAGAGCGATTTGTGGAGTGACGTCAGGCCAGCGATTGATGCGATCGATAGAGTGGTCTGCCTTCTACTTCTTTAAGAAGGAGAGACAACGATTTCGAAAAACTTCACTAAACGGCGTCAGAATGGCTTCAAAATCGGCACAAGAGACAAGTACGCGACACATTTGAGGTAGGAAAACTTTATTTCTGATTAGATAGTTATTTACACATTTTTTTTACAAACCGGCGACTTTCCCATACAATTCTCTATATAAACAAGCTGATGCAGAGTCGAATTTTGAGCTTGGGAAGCCTGTGCATACACCTTATTCCAAAATGGCGGCCGCTCGGAATGATCTGGGGAGAGCAGCACGGAAACGAGGCATCGAGGGCCGGCGTGAACATCTTGTGGTGTAATCGTGAGCGATCACGCTTCAAAATTGCTCTATTCCATTCTCTCCTAAGAAAATTTATGTGGAAAAATGGTGTGAAAATCTCTTATCAGAAGTTTCCAGAAGACCGACGTGTAGTGTGTTCAAGCCGAATGGATTGTTGCCATACGAAGGGATCTTGGATTAACTTTAAGTGACAAAACACTCGATCAAGGGTATGTTTGCGCCACTTCAAGTCTTCGGGTTATATTTGTTCGTTTGCTCGTCGCGAGAAAACTTTGAAAACTACTGCTGTACCATCCGCTTTTCCGTGAAAGAAGTGTTCTCTCGTAAAACGAAAAGTACCAAAGCATAGTAGTCCGATCAAACGAAAAAGACTGAGGAAAACCTCAGCAACTCCTGACCTACTGTCATCAACCAAGACATCGTGATTCAGATATTCACTGGAAAACTTGAACCATTTACAGACTTCAAAAAAGTTTGTCAAATCTCTGTAAAATGTATACATTTCCTTTGTAAATTGCAATGTCTGTAAACGTGCACACTTACAGAGATTTTATGAACCCTATAAAATGTCTGTAGATTCGACAGAATTTTACGCGTCCAGATCCCATTAAATGTCTGTGAAATCTCAATGTTTTCTGTGTAAATTGTAAGCAAAATTTACAGAGATTTCATAAACTTTGTAAAAATCCTTGTAAAATCTCAAGGTATTCTCTGTAAAAAAAACTCTAGGAAAAAACTCTGTAAAATAAAGAACATAAAATGTCCATAAAATCTTCGTAAAAATCGAACCAAAATAACTGCATGAAATGTTAATAAAATGTACACAAATAAAAAGCACACAATGTTAATAAAAAGTGGGTGTAATGTTTGTAAAATATACAAGGAGTACCATATGAAATCTCAGCAAAATCTTCATATTTTCTCTGTAAAAGACAGAGGGAAACAAACCAGGATGAAACGCCAGAACACAAAATCCCAACAAAATGTCTATAAAAAGTGAACAAAAGCTGGACCACAAAGTGTCTGTCGATAAATCAAGTGCAGACAATACTGTATCTTCAAAAGATATGTATTTTATTGCAAAATGTTAACGTTTTCTTTGCAAAAACGAGCTGGTACTAAAGCGACCTGTAAAACGCTAAAAACGTCAGTGGCCGTGAACTTTTCAGGGCCGAGCTTGCCAGCCCATCGCCACTGAACATTTAACGGCATGAAAAAGGTATCCTTTCTATTGCAATTGCCCAGAAGTTGTATAATTTACGTCCCTTAGCTTTATCGTTTCTTATAAACACTGGAAAATTATATTTTCATTCCGGCTGCTGGTATAACTCACAATTGGAGTTACTAATGTTTTATGTTACACTGAACTGTACGAGGCGTGCCCCCCGCCAGTTTAGAGGGGTTAAACTAGACAGAGAGAAAGACAGATTACACGCATGCTACACTGGACAACATAAGGCGTTCCACCCGCTAGTAGGGAGGAATTAAACTATAGAGAGAGAGAGAGATTACATGTATGTTACACTGAACCGTATGAGGCGTGCCACCCGCCAGTGCAGAGGGGTTAAACTAGAGAGAGAGAAAGAGAGATTACATGTATGTTACACTGAACTGTATGAGGCGTGCCTCCCGCCAGTTCAGCGGAATTAAACTAGATAGAGAGAAAGAGAGATTACATGTATGTTACACTGAACTGTATGAGACGTGCCACCCGCCAGTTCAGAGGCATAACGAGCCAGAGGTTCTTAGCAACCACAAAAATACCACTGGATCCCGCTGAGATAGGGGGCAATTTGCCACCAATCTCAGCAGGATATCCAGCTATTCTGAACATTCCAATGTAATTGAATCGCGTCTGGTACTCGTTTCTGTTTGATATGGGCGTCAATTTTCACGCTTATCTGCCATAATCCTTAAACACGATCGTTTATTTATGACGAGAGTTTAATTAAATTCTATCTTTAGACCTGATGCACTCGAAAAGTGACTGCAGGAACCGGAAAACGATACCCAATAGTTTGTTTTGGTTTTGGTGAATAATTACTCTTGAGGTAGGCTCACCGGTTCCAGAAAATAGCACTAAATTACAACCAAAGACTCAAGTTTTCTTTGTTTCTCTTTCGCATGCAATATGGGAAAAACAATAGGGCTGTTTATACGAGAGAAAATAAGCCGCGGCTTACTCTGGCCACGGATTACATAAGACACGAACACTCCGTATAAATGGTACAAAATCTACATTCACGGCTTTCTCAAGCTGCCGCTTATCCTGGCCTAGGAGTTTTTACTTGTATAAATGGTTCCTTTCGCATCTTCTGTAAGCCGCGGCCAGAGTAATCCGTGGCTTATTTTCTCTCGTATAAACAGCCCTATTATGTGTTTTGTTTTTGGAGGGATATATATCTCTTTTGAACGCTAATTAAAATTCGCTTGTATTCCTGAATCAAAGATACTTGCAATACATGGTAATAGTGAACATATTTGGGAGTAATATACACAAATCAGTCTGCAAGTATTACTCTTCTTAAACGCCGTGAAAGTAAATTAACATCACTGAGCTAAAATAATTCGCTTCAATATGTGATATCGTTGCGTGCCCATGAACAAAAGTTTTACTATCCGTACGGTTTCCCTAGGAACTGATAAAATTCTCGTTGAATAATTCCTCAATAACCTCGGCAGACGTCGAAATGGAAGTTTCACTATTCGACTTCCGAAACTGACCTTTGCAGGAAAAGTGACAACGGCGACGGTATCGAAATCATCATTTCAAAATACAACTTCTCCTTTTTCTAATTCTCTCCCGATTGTTATAATTTGTTTAACTTGGAAAATGCTGGCGAACTCTCCAAGGACTAAATTAGTCTGAAAGAAATGTACCAACTGTAAAACGTTTTGGTCATTAAACCTGCTTACAACATTTGCCTAGATTTGTATGTGCATTTCATAAAACTGATCATGTTATATATCCAGAAGCACTCAGGCATATAGTGATGCCAGGACCTCAACCTGGATGAACCAGAAAAGATATAGAACATTTTCCTACATTTAACTGCACTTTAAAAAATGTTCATGTTATATATCCCAGAAGCACTCAGGCATACAGTGATGCCAGGACCTCAACCTGGATGAACCAGAAAAGATATAGAACATTTGCCTAAATTTTTAGCTGCATTAAAAAAAACTGCTATGTTAAATATCCCAGAAGCACTCAGGCATACAGTGATGCCAGGACTTCAACCTGGGTGAACCAGAAAAGATATAGAACATTTGCCTAGATTTTTATCTGCACTTCAAAAAACTATTCATGTTATATATCCCAGAAGCACTCAGGCATACAGTGATGCCAGGACCTCAACCTGGATGAACCAGAAAAGATATAGAACATTTGCCTAAATTTTTAGCTGCATTTAAAAAAACTGTTATGTTAAATATCCCAGAAGCACTCAGGCATACAGTGATGCCAGGACTTCAACCTGGGTGAACCAGAAAAGATATAGAACATTTGCCTAGATTTTTATCTGCACTTCAAAAAACTATTCATGTTATATATCCCAGAAGCACTCAGGCATACATTGATGCCAGGACCTCAACCTGGATGAACCAGAAAAGATATAGAACATTTGCCTAAATTTTTAGCTGCATTTAAAAAAAACTGTTATGTTAAATATCCCAGAAGCACTCAGGCATACAGTGATGCCAGGACTTCAACCTGGGTGAACCAGAAAAGATATAGAACATTTGCCTAAATTTTTAGCTGCATTTTAAAAAAACTGTTATGTTAAATATCCCAGAAGCACTCAGGCATACAGTGATGCCAGGACTTCAACCTGGGTGAACCAGAAAAGATATAGAACATTTGCCTAGATTTTTATCTGCACTTCAAAAAACTATTCATGTTATATATCCCAGAAGCACTCAGGCATACAGTGATGCCAGGACCTCAACCTGGATGAACCAGAAAAGATATAGAACATTTGCCTAAATTTTTAGCTGCATTTAAAAAAACTGTTATGTTAAATATCCCAGAGCACTCAGGCATACAGTGATGCCAGGACTTCAACCTGGGTGAACCAGAAAAGATATAGAACATTTGCCTAGATTTTTATCTGCACTTCAAAAAACTATTCATGTTATATATCCCAGAAGCACTCAGGCATACATTGATGCCAGGACCTCAACCTGGATGAACCAGAAAAGATATAGAACATTTGCCTAAATTTTTAGCTGCATTTAAAAAAAACTGTTATGTTAAATATCCCAGAAGCACTCAGGCATACAGTGATGCCAGGACTTCAACCTGGGTGAACCAGAAAAGATATAGAACATTTGCCTAAATTTTTAGCTGCATTTTAAAAAAACTGTTATGTTAAATATCCCAGAAGCACTCAGGTATACAGTGATGCCAGGACCTCAACCTGGATGAACCAGAAAAGATATAGAACATTTGCCTAGATTTTTGTCTGCACTTCGTAAAACTATTCATGTTATATATCCCAGAAGCACTCAGGCATACAGTGATGCCAGGACCTCAACCTGGATGAACCAGAAAAGATATAGAACATTTGCCTAAATTTTTAGCTGCATTTAAAAAAAACTGTTATGTTAAATATCCCAGAAGCACTCAGGCATACAGTGATGCCAGGACTTCAACCTGGGTGAACCAGAAAAGATATAGAACATTTGCCTAGATTTTTATCTGCACTTCAAAAAACTATTCATGTTATATATCCCAGAAGCACTCAGGCATACAGTGATGCCAGGACCTCAACCTGGATGAACCAGAAAAGATATAGAACATTTGCCTAGATTTTTAGCTGCATTTAAAAAAACTGTTATGTTAAATATCCCAGAAGCACTCAGGCATACAGTGATGCCAGGACCTCAACCTGGATGAACCAGAAAAGATATAGAACATTTTCCTAGATTTTTGTCTGCACTTCGTAAAACTATTCATGTTATATATCCCAGAAGCACTCAGGCATACATTGATGCCAGGACCTCAACCTGGATGAACCAGAAAAGATATAGAATATTTGCCTAAATTTTTATCTGCATTTAAAAAAACTGTTATGTGAAATATCCCAGAAGCGCTCAGGCATACAGTGATGCCAGGACTTCAACCTGGATGAACCAGAAAAAATATAGAACATTTGCCTAGATTTTTATCTGCACTTCAAAAAAACTATTCATGTTATATATCCCAGAAGCACTCAGGCATACAGTGATGCCAGGACCTCAACCTGGATGAACCAGAAAAGATATAGAACATTTGCCTAGATTTTTATCTGCACTTCATAAAACTATTCATGTTATATATCCCAGAAGCACTCAGGCATACAGTGATGCCAGGACTTCAACCTGGATGAACAAGAAAGGAATTGTAACATTTGCCTAAATTTTTATCTGCAAGTTACATATTCTAAATCACTTGAATATTTTACTATTGCTATTTTCCTCGTACAAACATACACAGAGTCCTAAACTACTTGGTAGTTTGAAAAGGCTTTCAGAAGCTGTAATTTCTGGCCATCACATACTGAAATATGCCGATCATCCCCTTGAAAATCTCAACGAATCGCTAAAGCATAACATTTGACGAAACTAGCGTTTTGTCTTACAAGTAAAGCCATAAAATGCCATGAGAACACGGCGTAAGCGTGCTGCATGGTGGTAAATTAAATTCTGCCGCTGAAGGGCAAAAACAATACTTCTTTCAAGGTGTGCGAAGATGCTCCTGCAGTGAAACCACAAATGGAGTACGTTGACGGCTCTTATGCAGGCCTATAACGTCACTCCTTAGCAACTAGACTTGGGAGATTTTTTAACTTCCGGTTATCTCTGGCTCGTTATGATTAAACTAGATAGAGAGAATGAAAGATTACATGTATGTTACTGAACTGTATGAGGCGTGCTACCCGCCTGTTCAGAGGGGTTAAAATAGATAGAAAGAATGAGAATTATACTGATGGCTTTTCCCAGACCATAAATAGATGACCACCCAAGACAAATTCCTTTGGCAATGAAGTTGGTGTCCTTGATACTCTGATGTGCTATTTTTCTTTCTGTAAAAGAAAAAAAAAAGACTTTAAATGAACTAAACTGATTGAAGGAACAAAGAAAATGCTAGCATTTGATTTGTATGATACAACACATAATATAATTATGTATCTACGCATATAGATATACATGTGCATGTACATGTATTCCTTAATGTTGAAAACATACTTATGTGCATTAGCCTCCTTTGCAGCTGTTGTTTGGGTCTGTCCTTAATCCCTCCCCACTAATGTCTGGTGAACTAAGCTGGAAATTCCATTCCCATTGTGTCTAAGTATTCAATCTGGAGGGAGAAGAGAACTGACAAAAATGGCTGCAAAGGAGGCTACAGGAACTTACATGTAGCCACCAAAATTTAACAGCCATGATGTGACTAATCAGTTCCTGGGAAGGGAATGTCCGGCTCCGTTCAGCAGATGTTGGTGGGGAGGGAGAATACGACCAACATGTAAGTAACAGCTGCATAGGAGGCTATCACAGTGTACTGTATGTGCATCAATTGGTCAACACTGGATAGACCATCAATAAAGAAAGATTCGGTGGGTCAACCGTACACAAAGATTTATTATTTTAAAGACTTGGTTTGCCTGGACTAGGGACTGTTATTGGCTGTGAAAAGCTTCCGTAACTTACATGCATTGTAACATGATACATTATGCCTTCAAGGAAAAGCATGGACAATAAGACTTCACTGTGGAGGCTATTTCATGCTTAGTATAGGCTTAACTTATTACAGTTTGCATAAAGGCAAAAAAAAATTGAGTAGAGTTAATGTGGTGGCAATGACAAGTACATGTACCTTACTCTGTTACAGTAGCATGTATAAGGTATGAAAAGGAAATTACTATTAGGGGGTAAACTTCAAAGGACTCTACGTAGCACATAATTATGTATGATACCAGATTGGCTAGAAGAAAAAATTGCTTGTACTGCAGGTCACATTAATTTTTATTTATAGGAAAGATGAATGTTTTTTTTTGGAGCAGGCAATTTCAACAGTTTCAATTTATTTTTTCCATATTTCTTACACATTGTTACAAGATAAATATGTATTAAGATACAAAAGATAAATAAATAAGAAAAGAATGAGAAACAT
This sequence comes from Pachyseris speciosa, assembly GCA_016490735.1. Taxonomy (NCBI): domain Eukaryota; kingdom Metazoa; phylum Cnidaria; class Anthozoa; order Scleractinia; family Pachyseridae; genus Pachyseris; species Pachyseris speciosa. The sequence continues at coordinate 731,806 of JAEMWC010000038.1, forward strand.
AATGGCGAGGATGTCCATAAAGAAACCATTGGGGCTTATACGAGCTACGGGCTCCTAAAAAATTACAACTTGGAAATCATGATTTTTAGGCATACATGTAGCTTATTTAATTAATCAATTCATTTAGGTTACAAAGTGAGTGAAATAAGAAATACAACATGATACATGTAGTAATGCATGAAACCCCAAACAGAAACTCGAAAACAAAATCTGAGTTCCAGATGGGATTCGAACCCACGACCCTCCACAATCTAGATGGATAACCACTGAGCTACTGGACACTCTATGGTGTGCAAGGGTGAAATGTGGGCTTTGACTGGAACCGTATCACGTGGTCACACAGCCAAATAATGACTAGCACATACATAACTGCATCACGCAGTCACATTGAGGCATATCAAAGATGCATATTGAGGCATATCAAAGATGGCTGTGTGACCGCGTGATGGAGTTCCAGTCAAAGCCCACATTTCACCCTTTTCACCAGTAGCTCAGTGGTTAGAACGTCCGTCTAGATCGCAGAGGGTCGTGGGTTCCAATCCCATCTGGAACTCGGATTTTTTTCGATTTTCTGTTTGGGGTTTCATGCATTACTATCATGTTACACTTAGGTTACGTGTAAAAAGCAAGCACACAAACAAACACACACCAGCAGCAAAACATAAAACAACACTTTCAAAATAGGAGTAGTCAATAGAGGAGTAATGTTCTTAATTCAGATTTCAACAGAGAAATACTGTCAGCATTCTGAATTTCTGAATGAAAGAAATTAAACAGTTTAGGTCTGGAAACTTATTGCAAACTGTCTGATATTAGTTCTACACAGTACAGTTGCAATGTCTAGTATTGTAACGATGAATATGACTTATCAGCAAACACAGTTCTCTGAATGCATCAGGAGGGAAGCCTTTCTTGAAAAGTAACAAACTTTCCAATTAATTTTGAAATCGGTTAACATTAGATAGTTCACCTAACTGGTGATCATAGGGTATGGACAAATATACATGTATTTACAGCATTATTCATTCTTTTAAAGTGGGAGTACAGTAATTTAAGACATACAGTGTAGTGTAAAGCCCTGGCCAAACTACATTGTACATGTATCCAAACTATAGTCTGTGGCAAAACAAGCTACTGGTACAACTTGACGCTAAAATGTAATTTAAAACATACACTGTAGTGGAAACCAAAAGTGCTTAGCGTTAATGTTTATGGTACCAGAGCTGTTCAGTGTTCGGTGTGAAGTGAGAAAAAATCATGGAATGGTTGAGAGAACAAGCTGAAAAGGGTATGTTCCAAACCGTTTTACAGTTATCATTGCAAGATACACCCGTGTTTAGGGAGATGATTAGAATCAACAAGCCCAGATCAGTTCTCAGAAATTTTAAACGCTATTGAACCGGACATCTGCAAAGAGAGCACGAAAATAGCAACTATTGATTGGCTAGCAGGGTGAATGTGACTTGCATCAGGATAAAGCTTTGTTGGAAGAGCGGAAACACTGCAACGTTTTTTTCATTGAGCAGAATTGTTGGGCGTAATGTTTGATCAAAAGCAAACTCTATCCAACACTTGATCTAGCAAAAATTGTTTGACAAACATCATCCAACATGGGCGGTCAAACGGTCGAACAATCTTGCAATGTTAAATCCAACTTTGTTCAATAGTTTGACCAGGACTTAAAAGAAATCACAAGCCCATCATGCTGATGTGATCTTTTTTGTTACACTGGATCAAGGTTGCATGAGGTGGAACAAAAATTCCGAAGACGACAAAAGGTTCAATAATGGTCACATTCCTTCATCATGCTATGTTACAGAAAGTTCTTACCTTAAAAGGTTTTACTTTTCTTTGCAACTTGAGCATACACTGTAAAGTAGTCTGCCATATACTGTACTGCGCACATAACTACATGTATTCAGCCTGAAGATTAAAAAAACCGGATGTCAAGGCCAAGTATACACTGAACTGTACAGTTCAGAAACCAGAATGAAAATATGAGCTTAAATATTGAAAAATATGTGCATGTTAACACAATACAAAATGCTACATTGGCCAGGCTGAAAAATTCAAAGATTCAAATCTTGAGTGCCAGAGGATGATTACTGTTATGATCTCCCAAACAATACTGTTACATGTAGATGGTCTTAGTGTAGGTCTCTGGAAAACATGATCTAGTTTTTAAGTGTTACAAGCCATGATGGCAGGCCAGAAGACAGTCTTATAATTATTTTGTATGCTCACGCATGTCAACACTGTGTCTTAACCTTCTCATGACCAAGCATCATTGCAGTTTGCAGGGATGACGCAAACATTAAGGGAGATTCTTTTTAAAGGATTGGTGTTAATGCTGCAATGGCACATGCATATATGGTTGGGCTTGGGAGTTTTACGCTTGTTCCATGAACATGAAGCCATCTTAAATGTTATTCTTTATTACACACAACAACTAGACAATCATACAGTCTGTAGGTATGAAAAACACCCCAGCAGTAATGAAATTTCAGAAATCCAGGAGAATACACTGTAATTACAGTATGGTCTTCATTGCACATTCTCATTACAAGCCATAAACTGAAACTTGTTGAATGACTAATTATTGTAAAAGTTAAAAAAAGGCAAAAAGAAGTGAACATACCACCTTATGATGCAAAAAAATAACTTTAAAAATTTTAGATAGTTCCACTTGCCTTTGATCTGCTCTCATACAGTGATGGTCTCACTGACAGTTGTAATACTTGGGTGAGCTATCACTACAGTCTGTAAAAGGAGGGTCGGTACATTTCACTGACCCCCAGTCCATGGACTACCATGATGAACTACCGAAATGGACTACCTATATGGACTGCTAAATAGACTACCAAAAATGGACTACCCTTAATTACCTACCTTGAAAAAAAAATAGTGAAGTTTGGTTGTTTTCATCGATTGATCGTGATCTTCACCATCTTTTATCTTTTAAATGCTGCTGGTCAGCTGTTCTGCAGGCGTATTCATTCGTCTCGTGTGATGGCTGACATGCTGGATGGTGAGTAAAAATTTGAATTTATAATCGTTCGTTATAGATAGGGTAGGGAAAATCACAGATATTTTGGTCTTTAAGTGCCCCCAACACTGAAATATTTTTTTTCGCTAAAATTAATCTTTGCACCTATTCAAAACGCATTGCACCTCTAATTTTTTATAACCAAATCGTGAGTTTTTACAGGCTGTAAAAGTTACGACATTAGCCGTCATCTGTCACACGATCAAGGTAGTAAGGAGCGTGGGTCTTTTCCCCAGTTAAAGTCACAAACTGATTTTCATCGCACTGCGTCTTTGTAAACATGCATACATAATAGTCAACTGGGGAATAGACCCACGCCCCAGCTGACTTGGTCATGTACCAAATGATGCATAGTTTATCGTAAGCCCTATAAAAAAACTCTAAAGGCTGGAAATAAATGCTACATGTTTTTGGAATATGTACAAAGTATTATAAAATTATTAGCAGAAAGAATAACTATTCTTGGGGCTACATGGTAGGTGCACTTTAAATAAGGTAAGGCTTTTGGGAAGCAGGCTGCACCCCCACCCAACTTTTCAGGGAGTACCCCCCTGGGCCTGGTCATGTGATCTATTTTTGAGTTGTATCTTCTTCTGTCACTTACCATTTTGAGCATCATGACAGCCAGGCAAGGAATCATCTGGAAGATTATAAATCAAATTTTTACTCCAGCTGCAGCCTGTCAGCCATCATGCACGACGAGTGAATGCGCCTGCAGAACAGCAGCATTTAAAAAATAATCACGATCAATCGATGAAAACAACCAAACTTAACTAATTTTTTTTTTCAAGGTAGGTAATTAAGGGTAGTCCATTTTTGGTAGTCCATTTAGCAGTCCATATATGTAGTCCATTTCGGTAGTCCATCATGGTAGTCCATGGACTGGGGGTCAGTGAAATGTACCGACCCGTAAAAGGAGGCAAATGCCATACAATACTCAGTAGCTGTTTAGCACAACTATTGCAAAACAAAAGTACAGTGTAAGGCTCCAAGCATTTCAAATACAATCAAGCAGGATAGAGATTTATGTTTTAACACCCCAAATACTTGCCTGGACACAAGCACGGTACTTATTATGGAAAAAATAAACAGCCTTTGAAGGTCATTTGTACGTGATACATGTACAGTTGTAGTACCGGTAAATAAAGCAAGCCAACTACAGTGTAATTTAATTGACATATTACTGTATACTGTGATTGGGATAAAAATATATAGAACTATAAATTAGCTTTGTCTCTATTTCTTTTCTCATTGTAAAAAAAGTCAGGTCACTGATATGAAATCAAGCAGACTTTATTGGACGGCAGCTGTGGCCAGAATTAATTTTGTACCACAAGATTTTTTTTGTCGAGTTAGGGTTAACAGAATTAATAGTTGCATTAGCACAACAGTAGGCACTTCAATGAAGATGTGAACACTCAAACTAAAAGACCCATCTTCAGCCTTGATGCATTACAGGGCTGTACACGCCATGACCAATAATTCATGAATTTCGTGTGACATGAAATTCCTTAAACCTTTGAAGCCCTTGTTTTATCCCACAATTAATGGCTGCTCTGTTTTTCTCTTTGGGAAAGTTTTGTATATCTATTTGTAAATTTTGGCCCATTTTAAGTCAGAAGAGTCAAGTGTGGCAACATGATAATGGCCAATTCATACAGCATTGTTTTTTATCAAATTTAAAGTACTTACACGACATGTACTGTAACAAGAAAATGAGGTTTTATGTTGGGTGCTTTTTACCTTGAAGTTTCTACCAATTCACTGAGGGCCAACTTACTGCAATTTGGAAACCGATTTGATGATGAGTAAATTGTGTATATGTCTGGATAACTGTTTTCCTCATGTTTGATGTTTTTACTTCAAGGTCAGTTTGCATAATGGACTATGTGGCTTGGCTCCACTCTTCAGTGTCAATTCAATCTGACTTGTCATTGTGTCTCTTTATGAACTGCAATTTTCATGCCCCATTGGGCATTCTACAAAATTGTCTAAACTGAGTGATAATTTCTTTCTTGATGAGATCTCTGTGATGAGGTCTACACTGCTGTGTTGCTTTGTTTTGCTCCTACAGCTGTATGCTTTAGTGTAGAGCTAAATGTTTCCTTCCTTTAACAACAGCACAATTTCAAAACAAAAACAGATGCCAACATTGGATCAAGGGAGAAAAATAGGCCTTTAAAATGGAAAGCTAATTTCAAAAGATGTCCACACAGTTCCATATACATAATTAAATACAATCATTGTATTACTGTTGTGCTAACCCTGCTCCCGAAACAGAGTTTGGGTCTTACATTATTTTGTAAGTGTATACGTAATTAGTGGAGTCTTGTCATCTAATTTAGACACTTGGAAAGCAAAATTTATAATTGAGTTTAAGTACAAGTACATTAATTTATGATCACACCAAAAGCTCACTTTGCCACCAACTACAGGTAAATCAATGGATCTAATCAAGTGTAAGCCAGTTGAGCACCTAGTTTGCCGCAATCTTTGCTACGATTCCTTACCTGCACATGCAGTAAGCTTAACCCTTGCTTATATTAAGAACAAACACGGTAATGAATTAGCAAGATAGCATAATTTTATACAGCTGCACGTACTACTGTAGTTATGCAATGCTTTCGAGTGGTACACATATACCGTGGAAAATACCACTAGTCTCTTGTATTTTCTTCGTATAGCAAGCTATTTGAGATACATACACCCAGCCAGTACTATATGTTGGAAATATTACAGTCTAAAATGGCCAATATGCTTACCTTTGAAATCTACAGCAGACCAAGGCAACCATCACTGAACATGGAGACCAAAAACTTGAGCCAACAGCACTCGATTACCGTGGAAGAAGCTTGCCAACCGGTCGCATATACGTTGTAAAACTATTAAATTCCATTATTCTATGATCTTGAGGTAAAAAGCCATTCGAAGTGGGAGAAATTCCTTCCAAACTGTCTTCCACGAGTCGAAGTTTGAGTTGAAACGGGCGCCAAAACTACAAATTGCCTACCGGGAATGAACTCGTTTGCGCATGCCCAAGTCTAACCCAACTCCCTCGAGCTCCCTCTCGGTCAGAAGATAATAAAGAACAATAGTACGCAATTTCAAATCATCTACATACCTCCAGTGAAGGGCTAAGCCCAGAAAGTATGGTTTGTCTTTCAAACGACTCTTTCGCACTTTACTACCTTTTATTTTTAAACACTTTGCCTCTCGGCCAAACGGCCAATGCTTATGGCGCCCAAAAGGGAAATCAGCCCAGCCGCTCGGGAAGCACAAACTTGGCGAGGAAATAGTTTTGAGGCCGTCCTTCTTTGCCGCGCACTGCTTCCCATTTAAAAACAAGCGCTGTTGAAATCCAAGACAAAAGCCGCACACTACCCTTTTGGAGTTATAATAACTCCAACAGTAGTAACTCAGTTAACTTAACTCCGCATCATGGGGGTTATGTCCTGCTTGTGTCAATTTACAGAGATTTTAAAATGCTATACTTGTACCGATTTACAGAGATTTTAGTGGATAAAATAACCATAGAAAATCTTTGTAAATGTCAAATTTACAAACATTCTTCAGAGATTTTGTTAACTCTGTAAATTTTTCAGTTTTCCTTCTTATTTCAGCAGTTAAATTTCATAATCATTTCATAAACATTATAAAAAGGAATACCACAAAAAGTGTATAAAATATCTATAAAAATGATTTTACAGATATTTTGTATGCCATATGTAAAAGTAGGTCAGATTTGAACTCTCATAAAAAGTCTGTAAATTTAAGATTCACAGACATTTCATTAACTCTGTAAATGGTCCAGATTTTCCAGTGATTTCTGCTGATAGAGATTCTAGGGAGCTATAAAACGACTGTGAGAAAGCTATCCATGATCTGGACTGTGAGAAAGCCGAGCTTACTGAAAAACTCTGACAATTCGAGGCGGATATTTCCAAGATTTACAATCGAAAGTATTTAGTGTCGATAGATTTATGAAGTCAGTTTAAGATTTAGCTTTTTATTCTGGATTTCCCAATAGAGACATTTTCAAGAGTATAATTCAGTATTTAAATCCAGTAAAAGAAGGTGAAAACATTAATTATTGGCATTCACCTTCTCATGATGTAGCAAATATGAATTAGAGAAATGATGCCCCTGAACAAGGAAGATCAAGGCAATAAGCCTGGATTAAATTAATGTTTCTAAAGGTCAGCATCATTTCAGTATGACCCTCAAGGGCAAAGATCAATGACCACATGCCTGCTGATTTTAAAGATAAATATCCTTCTACCAGGGTCATAATTGACTGCAGTGAGCTCTGCTGTCAAATGCCTAAGAGTCTTCGTTTAAACAGTGCTCTTTTTATTGCTCGTATAAAAACCAGCATACCAATCTGAAGGAGCTCATTGGAATCTCACCTGGGGGTGCCAAAACATTTATTAGTCAACTTTCCATGGGGCACTTTTTATTGGAACTAAAGGTCAAATGACCTCTGAGGAAGTTGTGCAAACGCAACAAATTGTCTCCCTTCAAATCCACGTGGAGTGTGTGAACAACAAGACAAAAAACTTCCACATATGGGACAGTCTAGTGCATTTACTCTGTTTAGTGTTGTCAGTCAAATGTGGTGTGTTTGTAAGCATAAGCACATAACTCGCGTACAGGCAACATGACCATTTATTTTCAGTTTGCTGACTATTTTGAACTATTATTTCTGATTTTCTGAACTACATTTCCGAGAAAAAAAAAACTTAATTTAAATCTCCTTTTTAGCGTTCCAAGCAAATAAAATTTTGGTTCAGTTAATCCCGGTGAATATTTTTTCTACATTTTTTGTAGTGTTGTAGTCAGCTTCCCTGGGCCCAGTTGCTCGAAGCATGGTTAGCGCTAACCCGGGTTAAATACCATCTTATTACAGCTGAAGTTATAGGCTTTAAAGGTCAAATGAACCAAAATTTCGAAAACTTTTCTTTGTGTCATTTCAAAGTGACCGAACACTAAAGAGGACTACTGGAATACAAAATCACGTAGAAATTGTCCTATCTGAGCTTTTAAGGGAGTAAAACAACAGGGAGTACGGAAATATCCGAAGAACAAACGAAAACGTTTCTGAAATGGCCGCGCGCTTGACATGGAAGGAATGGAAACAAGCACGTGTTGTTGTGACGTCACTATTGGCGAGTGGATGAGGAGCTCAATGCAAAACTTATTCTTTGCGATCTGTCGAAAAGTTCTTCGTTTTAACCTTTCGTTCTCTCTTCGAAAAAGGCCGAGGAAGTCGAACATGAGGTTTTTAACGTTGAGCGGTACTAGTATGAACCAATTAATGCACTGATTAATGGCAACGGAATCGTATGCTGGAACCTCCGATGACTCGTCTGACTGCAAAGAATACGATGTAAACAAGGACCGAATCGGTCAAGTGGATTGGTGAGCATTTGTTTACTCAATATACTGTAAAAGATCGCCATAGAATGGTCAATAAATACGTTGGAATCGCCCTTGAAGCATTTGCTTTGTTCTCTGTGGCGTTTAATTGTATTTTCGATGTATACTGTGAAGCCATACTTCCATGCGCTGCTGTTGTTTGATTTTCTTCTATATTAATATTCACCATACTATGAAAAGGTGGCCATAAAATTACAACTGCATGCTGTTCGCTTTCATTTCACGCATTTTATCTTCTCGCTGTGTTTTTTGTACATTTTCACTGTTTATTGTTATGCAATACCATGATTTCCATGCAGCTGTTTTTGTGAGTCCGATTTCATTCCGATGACACTGCGTGAACAATCTCAAAGACTAGATAACATGTACAATCGTTGTAACAGGGGTATCCGTGAATTGACAAAATGCCAGTGATTAAATCTTATATGCTTTTTTTAATGAAACGTTTACTTTTCTTTACAATCTTGACTTGCACTTAAAATGCAGGTGCACTTCTGGAAACTGTGTGCCCATGCAAACTGGGCAGGAAAGTGTCTGCTGTCGTGAAATCTCAAAGACATCTGATAAGATACCACATTCCATGTCCTGTATTACTGAGAATGAGAATTTTACTGCTGTGTGCAGCTGTTATTTAGATAACTTATAACCAGTATCTAGAGAATGAAGGCCCGATTTATAATGAGCCACTAAATGGGGATTTATATGTATGCTTGTAAACATTGTCATATTTTTTGTCAGACCATCACCAACATAAGTATATGTGTCTGGAAAAGGTTTCTGATTTTAGGTAATGCATGAATTATGTGGGATTGTCATGTAAGGAGTTCGCCTACAATTGGTGTATGTCGGTATCAAAATGGCCACGGAAAAGAGCATAGTCATAATTTTGGTCTAGAAATGAGCAGGCTTGTAAATGGGTGGGCTGTACACTGATGCTAAACATCTCATGGCCATTAACAACCTCCCTGAAAGTTTTCCATTTGGTATATATTCTTTATCATTACACTACTTGCAATAACTTGCATGATGTCAAAGTGATTTAACATCATTGTCCCATAACTCCATCCAATCTTGATGTGGTTACTTGCACCATTTGTACAGATACATGTATTTGTCATACCACCAAAACTGCTGCCAAAACAAATCAAGCATTCCTTTAGGAATAAAAATACTTAGATGATAAATTATTATGTCCTTTGACTGTAAAATAAAATATTGTGTAGCTCCAGAGGGTATATAATTCATGCCACTAAGAATTTTATGAACCAAATGAGGAAAAGGGTGGTGAAAATTTTGTCACCCAAGGTTTGAGAGTATGGTGAGGGTGGTAAAGGGTATTTTCGTGAGCCGTGAATTGCCTTTTTAATTTCCCGTGAAATGGCCGTTTTTTTTCCTCGTGAAATGTGATTGTCGTAATAACCGTGATCCGTGATTTTTGATTATAATTGTCTGTCAAATGAGAATCGGGTGTTAAATTGACTGTGAACTGTGATTTCGTTTCATGTTTCTTTAATTTTGAGAGAAATTATAACAATAGATGCCATATGGTACAGTACAAACTATACTGCGTTCCATTGCAATCTGAAACGTCATTCTTGACCCTGGGCCGTGATTGCCATGGAAACCTGTCTGGGATAGCTATGCTCATCAATGGAAACAGCCTCTGAAGGTCGCGAGATTCTACAAAATGTAACTGTTTTGATGAGTTATATGGCAGACAGTAACAAGAAATCCTTAATCCACAAGGAGAAGGTCTGTTTTTCAATGTTTGCCACGTTAAATCATGAGCCCCAAAATTAAACAATAACTGCAAGTACATTCTTACCTTATATCCTGTGTGCATTTGTTTGTTTGTGGTTGTTTTTTTTGCTGTTCACACCCTAATTTAAACTTGCATTGTACTGTAAACATTTAGTAAAAAAACATGTTCTTTCACCAATCTCGTTCCAATCCCTGATGAAGTCTGTGTGATCAGAGGAAACCAGTCGAATAGCAAAGATGTTAACAAAAGCTGTGGCTGTGTACTGTTCACTAGTTTAAAAAAAAAAACACATCAGACAAGGGAGTGCTTTGACTGTAGTTCTTCTTTTGACCAAAGTAAGGGATTGTATGTTCTATCATGTGGGAGGGTGGGCTGGAGTAATTTGGGGGAGGGTCACCGAAAAACAAAATCAACCTTAGGGGGAGGGTCATCCATTTATCAAACAGCATTTTTACTCTCAATTCAAACTTCTCAAACGTTATGGGTTCGTGGGTTTCCTTTACTGTACAGTTTCGAATGAATAAATTTTCGAAAACAATGGAAAATAGGCAAAAGGAAACTTACAACGTTTTTTATTTAAATTTTTTTTGCGGGGGGGGGGGGTGGCCTCCATTTTACTCTGACTATCTGTGAAGGGCCATGCTTTATTTTCAAGACATAAGTGGAGGGCCAAGGGTATCCTATTTAACTATTGCATAGTTAGTCCAGCCCACCCCATTTTATTGTCCGTGAAATGTGAAACAGCCGTTTTATTTCCCGTGAAACGTGATCAAGACCCCCCCCCCTTTACCACCCTCTATGGTATTATATATAGATTGAGTACGTTTTTCCTCTTTTCTGTCAGTACATACAGGTATGTTGCCAAAAGGCAATATACCTATTGGATACATGAGAAGCTGTCATCTTGTTTTTGGTAAAAAAAAAAAAGAAAAAAGAAAAAAGAAAAATTAAGAGAGAGCTTTCCACGTGAAAGTACCATAGTTTTTCGGTTATAAGGTGCACTCGGCTATAAAACACACCCCAAACTCAGCAACACTTGGTAAAAAGACGTACCATAAACTGAAAGTAACATCAGAAGGACTAGAAATACATGTGGAGCGACAACGAAGTTGTAGTAAACAGGAACAAAAAACCGTGCATAAATAAACAGCCAAAAAAGTAGAGGGAACACATTTTATTAAGTTTATGTACTTGTGACCTACGAAATAACCAAATGTTTGTAAATAAAACAAGAACGTTGCATCCTGATTCGATTCGAGCGAAATTGTCACATGCGCGGGCGAATAAAACTATAAAAACTGATTCACCTTGATTATTCAGTAGCGTAAACACTAGCGACGAGAACGCTCGAGTAACTGACCACAAATGTCAGTGCACAAAAATGGATGGATGGGCAAAGGTTTGTTTAATTTCTTAAAAAAAAACATGAGTTTCCATATCTCGCAATGGAGGTGTTTGCGATGTTAGCACTATAACTTAAGTATCACATTACAGAGCACCTGCTTTTAAGCACGTCCGATATGCAAACAGACGGCTTTGTTTTGAAAATACTCGCGATGTTCCTTTATCTCGCATTACCAGTTTTGAACAAGTTGAATTGAAGTTCTACTTGCCGATATATCGCAAGCTAAGGCGACATAATTTATTTTCAATTTGGAGCAATTGCCTGGCTTTCGGCTTATAAATCTGAGGCAACTTGTTCCCGTGAGGTCAAACTCCCGTCCAGGTTGCCGTGTGAAGAGGACGCTCAGTTACACCGCTTTCTAGGATATTATTATCCAACCACTAAGATCATCCTCCTTGAATGTTAACAAGCGCTTACTTTTCTGAAAGGATGCGAAGTGACAGGCTCTGGCCAAATATATTTACGGCTACTGTTCATTACGTAAATTCGATTTGTACGCCACTTATAAGAATATCAATGGTTTGCACGGACGTCTCAGCTCTTCACATCCCAGCAAACTTAATATAAGATCTAATTATCAGAGAGAGCACAAGGATCACTCTACTTCCAGCTATTTCAAACAAGATGGAAAATGCCTACTGCTAACTTTCTGCCGTTTTGCAAACGCTGAGCAAATACATTAGGAATTGCCGCTTGAAGTCGTCCCGTTATTCGGCGGTCTAGAATTGTTGTCGGTGTTGCTTCTTTTCTGGCCGTTTTTTGTTTTGGATTCCACGTTTTTATTCTTTAAAAAAGTTGGTACGGCATCATTTTTCAAGTCAGTCTTCGTGGCTTGAAAGCTGGAACTAGCGACCTCCTTGCCACGAGATTTTGTTTGAAGATGTGTGGTGTGAAATGTAAAATGGTCTGCACAAGCGATTCCCTCTTCAGTCTTATGAGCCATTTCCTCCGTAGTTTTGGGTCATGTGGAAACTTGAAAGTACTTACTTTACACTTGGAATTGTTGCTGCAGTTTATTGCAGCACAAAAAACAGTGCTTTCCGCTAAAAAAAACGACACTAATTTCAAGACTCACTTGTAGTTTTTAATGTTCCCGCAATTTTTCAGCTCGCCAATAGTGACGTCACTACTGTTAATTCCGACAAATTCCCGACAATTGACCCGACCGCTCTACGAATATCACAGCCAAAACGAAGCACTTTTCAGCATCCAATATCTCTGGGATGCAATACCCGATCACTCTGAAACTCCAGAATATGTTTATTTCTTACTTAAGCTACAAAATTCAATAAAAATTGACTTGAGAAAAAAACTTTGAAATTTTGGTTCATTTGACCTTTAATACATCTTAATCAATGATTAGCGCTAACCTCAGCCTGAAAAGCTGTTTTCCGGCTCAGTCGTTATTTGCCGGGTATAGATGAGATTTTCGTCCGGGTCGACTAGAAGATAGTCGGTCTTTTAATTCAAATAATACTCATTCACGCCGTAAAGAACGAAGCAAATGAGATACTTAATTCACCTTAGCAGCCTTAGCAAGGCCGGCGTTTTCGACAGCAAAATCACTATATCACTTACCGTATACAAAATTGTGCTTTGGTCATTACGTAAACCTTTACAAGAATCGCCACGACACTTGAACCAAAATTTTAGTTAAGCATTTTTGAACTGATTAGGATCCCATCCGTTCAACTGCCAGGTATGTCTTCCAATTCTCCTGGTAGATACTATGAACGCCATGGCTTGACTTTGACTTGGCCCTCGATGCCTCGTTTCCGCGCTGCTCTCCCCAGATCATTCCGAGTAGCCGCCATTTTGGAATAAGGTGTATTTCCCACAAAATCTTTCCTTGGCTGACACAAAACGCTAAAGAGCTTTTATAGTTTTACTGGTACTTCCCATGTCTTCCGAAGAACCTTCTTCAATTAATGATTCTCAGTGGCAAAGCGTCATCCAGTTAACGAAGAAAGCGCTTGCCAAACCACACCAGCATTTCTCTCGCAGACCCGTCCAATATAAAATTTATCAAAGCCAGCCCAGCCAGTCAACCCATTTCGGTGTTTTTAACATCCAAACGCTGATTCTTACCGGTTCAAACAAATTAAGACGACATGTTTATGGACGGCGAAACTTAATATTGTTGTTTACAGGCCGCTTTCGACGAAGATCTCTAAAACGTTTTTCAAATTTTGACAACTTTATGTCAGATTTCGAGACGTGCACATGCACATGCATTTGATCGGCTTTTTTTTTTACTCGAGCTTTAATGCTTAATTTTACGAGGACTCATTGTGATTACGTGTTATTAAGTAAGGGCAAACGTTTCTTAACGCTGTTGAGGTACCAAGGTCGAAAAACAGTCAGCCAAGCCGAGTAAAAACACTCGTTCGCTTGCAAAGAAAACAACGTAACAAAAAAAAAAAACAAACAATTCAACTACTTCTTTGCGTCCAAACCGAGTACAGATGATTGTTATTTATATCCATTCGAGAGAAAAATACAAGTTTCATTCCTGAACAAAAGTAACAACGATTAAACCAAATGTTAAGCTTCTATTTATTTAATTTACCTCACTGTCCTGCGCTGTGTTGTAGAGGTTTCTACCGCTTGAAAATACGTAAGCTTCAGTAAAGTAAAAACAAGCATCCGCAAAAATAGCAAACGGTTTATCCAAAGAAAGAGCTTTTTCCACAGAGTTTGAGCTACTCGTTCCTCCCATTAACACAGGTGAACTGTTAAGAGCAAATGTGGGCAAAAATCGAACATTTTCAAAATTTAGCGGCAACAGCCAAAAAATCAATTCGGCTCATATTCTCAAGTTAGGTAGGCCTTAGAGTGAAACAAATCACTACATACTTCGTTTGGCTGAATATCAACTTATGAATAGAGGGGATTAGTTTCTAAAGAAACTGTGGTGCTGCGTCGGTGGGGAAGTGAGACACGAAAATTTGGTTTATCAACGGAGTTGATAATGTAAATTGACCACCGTACAGGGATTCGATTAGCTGACGTTTCGAGCGTTAGCCCTTCGTCGGAGCGAATCGAGGAATTGTGGGTTGTGTATCAACTTACTTTCGAAAAAATCGATAGTAACTGAATTCCGTCAAAATGCCGCTTTTGGTGCTCACAATTTCAGACGAATCTCGAAGCTTCGCTCAAGCAAATATAACAACCTGGACCAATAAAAACTATCAAATCTTGAAAAACAACATCGAAACATTTGCTGACAGCAATGTGAGCAATTCTTGGCCATTTATTTACAAAATCTAATTAAATTTATCTTATCTACTTTTAACTCGATTAAAAATAGGTCAGAAGTAACCCCTTATTTAACTATGTGCTACACAAAATAATTGACTGAAAATCTGCATTTTGGAAGTCAAAGTGTAGTTCTTTTCGTTCTCCAAAGCATTTTTTGAGGAAATGATTCAGCTCGTTTTAATTAAATTTAGAAGTTGGGTAAAATGCGCTGATTCGTCGGCGCCGTTAATTAGTCGGAAATGTACACACATACACGCAAACTCAATATTTTCGCATTTTAAGTCCAATCTACAACTTATTTAACATAATATCCTCATACCTTCATGTTGTTGTATCGAAGAAGAGGGTTGCAGTCCTAAAATTGTTACATCGTTCACGTAAAAATAGTATAACTTGGCAGGATAGCGCAACACCTCCTGATCATGAGCTGTTTACAAAGCGTATTTCAGGGTTTTGATTCGAGGTTTTTCTGTTCCCATTTCGTTGAAAAGGAGGCTGTTATTACTTCACATAAGATCTTTGCTTAAATATCGAACAGCGAACCAAATGTAAGTGCAATGTCGCTCGTTCAGGGTCACGTTCTCATGTGGCGGAATAACGCTAATTAATTCTACTGAAATCCGTGACATCTGTGCAAGAATTGAACATTGGACTGTGAAATACGTGGATTAGGGAATGTAGGTCGCGTTTTAAATATACGAAGCAGGAACGAATATTTTCGCAGGCCAGGAATTCAAGCCTTGTTTGCATTAGACATTTAGTTAATGCTTTTACAACCACACTTGTTAACTAATTCTTGCAGAATATCCAGATAGGGCTGCTTGCGCTTGCTGGTTATTGAAGATACGTCTAACTCAAGCGCGGTGCAAATCTCCCGGAGCATGCCTACGGAAAACTTTGATAGCCTGGACTGGCACACGATTTTACAAATGTTGTATTTGTCAAACATGATTGGATGCTGTAGAGCAAAAGTCTCCATTACTTCCTCAGTCAGCTCTTGGATGTCTTTCTCTGTGTTTGCCTCATGTCTTTCAATGTCTTCACCGCCAGTGCCTTCGAAATGTTAGTAGGATCAGCCTTTTTTCCGGTGCGTTCCCCTTCCTGGAACACTTCAGTAAGATAGTTATTCTGAGCATCGGTGAGGTTTCTTCTTGTTGCTGTTGCTGACTTAAGAGCCCATCCCATCGGTAGTGCTGAACCTTCACCCTCTAACGACATGACTACATCTTCATCCACAGTTTCTGGAACAACACCAGCTCCATGCTCCAGTTTAGCTGCGTATAATGTCATTGCTTTGTCGTACAGTGTTTCGTGTTCTAGGGCATACTTGTGTTTGCCACACTCCAGTTGTTTTTCTAAGGACGAGAATTGTTGGAAGGATTTGATACAGCCCTCCTCTGGACAATTAAACAGTCGGCTTCCTTTTTCACAGTTAGTTTCGTCGTCACTGCCATTCTCTGTTGCTGAAGCCTTTGCCAATTCCGCTGTTTGCTTATCGCGTCGTCTAGCTTTGACGGTTTGAAAAGAAACGTTGGAGTTCCCATTATCTGCATGCTTGTTTAACTGAAGAAGAGGGCTACTGCTTCGTTGACGGAAACTGCTCCAAGGTAAAAATTTACCGCAACCAACTCCATACGCTCTCCATACTAGCACACCTTCGTTGGAGTATGCAATGTTATTAATGAAACTTACTCCTTCCCACTGCACCGGCGTAGACTTTGCAGTAGTTTGTGGACCGCTCACTGTCACGCTGACTCCAGCCATTCCGCCAGATGACTCAATGGCTGTCATCATTTGCGAGGCTATCTCGATGTTGTGGCCAGCATTGAGATAGATTCTCATGTGGCTTTTTATTGTGGCGGCCTGACGGTCGCATGAGCCTTTTCCACCTTGGGGGTCTCAAACGTCAACGCGCTTCAGGTTGATTCCATGCTTGGTTGCCACTCGATGGACCAATAGTAACGTTGACGCGAAATGATAACACCCCGAGTTATCTTGCCTGAGGTAAACAGAGTTTATTTCTGTCATGATTTCTTTAAGTTGAGTGAGAACGTCGTCAATAATGGCAAGAACTGTCCTGAGTGCAGCTTTCAAAAGAATGCACGAAAGTTAACATTTCAGTTTGAAATTCATTATTGGCATTGTTTCTCATAGCTACACTGATATGCCAAGGAATTCCACGCTTTCCGAACCAGTCGCTTTGGCTTTCACGGAATTTTCTTGGCAAGAACTTCATTGCCCAATCCATAGTAAGAAAAACGGACTTTGCATCAAGATTTTCAAGGATTTCGTGCCTTGCCGCATCCTGGTTTATCGCCCGAAGAAGGTGGGACGTCCAAGCTTGAATATTCTGTCTTGCTTGTGTCATTGTGGCTATGTTAAAGCGATACCTGGATAAGTTAGGCATCCATCTCTGCAAATCCTTCAAAGTCAGTTTGTCTGCCATGATGGATAAAATCTGTCTTCGAGTGCTCCAGTGAGTCGCATTGTTGTAACATTCAGTGAGAGATTCCATTAGAGAGGAGTCGATAGTAGTTTCTTCAAGCTTTGATTTAACCAGTGAGGAGAGCAGCATTTCAGAGTCCTCAGGGGCAATTTCATTCAAACATGCATTAACAGTTTGTCGCGCCTTTCGGGTATAATACCGTTTTGTCCGTTCGGATGCTTCTACCCACGGTTTTTCCAAAGAATGGCGGATTAGACTAATATCCCTTGAAGTGAGGAACTCGTTCAGCTTTTTTCTTGGTGAGCCACTTTTTTCCTCGGAGAAAGACGGCTCGTAAAGACTTGCTTCTAATGTGGGCCTTAACTTTGAAGTGAAAGAGACTTCATGAGGCTCCCCTCCTATCTCCTCTTCCATTTCTTTCTGAATCGAAAAAAGGAAAAGCAATTCATAAACTCCAAGATATTTGTCTTATTATTATGCTTTACATTAGATAACATAACAACATAACATAACACTAATTTAAAGTTTAAAATGTAGATAACACGAGTATAGAGATGGACCTTATTATATTGTTTTGCATCAAGGTTCTGTAACCAGCCTCCTGGTATAAACATATATATGCAAAAGGGGGCTAGGTCCTGGGACAAGTTTCTGAGAATAGTCTTTCTGAACCTGGCGTGTAGTATTTTATTGGCACGAACACTACAAGTTAAGAAATGTGGTCAAAGCTTACCAGAGTAAGCATTTCCATGTGTTCAGCAATATTAACGGCCTGGATGGCGACAGATGGTGAAGTTACAGTAGCTGCTTCTTTCTCGTCTGTAACAAGGGCTCGTAGGGTTTTTCGACATGTTACGCAGATACCTGAAGGAAATTAAGAGCTGTCAGAAGTTAATTATGCAATTTGTAGGAAACAAAAATAAATTTCAGGTGAGTTGAATAGATAAACATGCAAAAAGTCAGTTCACCTGAGCCAACTTGAAGAAACACTCCTGTTCTCTTTAATATGATTTGAGAATCCTGTTTCCCTATTCCTCTATCACACTTTGGCCAGGTTCTGTCACTTTTGCCATGATTTGATATTTCAGATGGAGCTCTGCACCTCGCACTAGCGCCTCTCGTCCACCCCAAACCAAGCTTTGCACGATGCGAGGGACTTATTGTCATAGAATATATGTTAACAGGAGAAGAGAATATGGCTGCTCGGCTGAGGATTGGGTCAACTTCGTCTTTTGGCCCGGAAAAACCGAAACTGGTTAAATTGTTATCAATCTGCTTTGAACAGGCTAGTAGAGGTATAATTACCTTTTCGTGTTTCTGGATCGTTTGTCGAAACCACAGTTTTCTCCAACTATAGCTTTGAACGAGCCGTAGACATCCATATTAAAAAACACCACACGCGACGCAGTTGACAGTGTTTCGACCGAGTGTTTTGACAATACTTCGTGCGAATTTCTATTGACAATTGACGGGCGTCGATAAAGGGAGGAACAGGGACCATTCCTAAGAATTCCGGAACATCAGTCGATCGATCGATCAATCAATCAATCAATCAATCAATAGTCGTGGTTATACTAGCCCTTTTACCCATGGGTAAATAGCGTTTGCCCACGGGAAAAGACGTTTTTGTGTGTAACCGCTTTTCCCAGACCGAAACTGCCCTAGGGTTATTTCCATGGACACATAAAAAAGAACAAAAGAATTTCCCATGACAGTTCCTGAACTGAAAAGTACGGTTTATCTGCTCCCTGAGGTGGCTTGGCCAATCATAAAGCAGAACGCAGCTAATACAGGAAATCGCGTGAGGCGCTCTGAGGTGACCTCTGAAGCACTTGGCTAATTTCGCGCCTACTTCTAGCACGAGGTAACATGGCAGGGTTTCGTGCATCACTGTGAGTATTTCTTTCTTTATTTATTTTCATGAGTTTGCCCTTCAGACTGCCAGTTACGAAGTTGATTAAATTATAATCTTTCTGTTTATCTGTTTATAGGAACGCTAGTCAAAATGAAGATCCCTATTACAACGGATATTTATTTGCGGCACGAAATCAAATAAGGCCGCAGGGAATCAACAACACCGGTAATACCCTGTATGGTGTTAGCATGGCTCAAAATCAGCCTCCCCTGCATTATCCAGCGATGTTAAATCCCTACCCGATTTACCAGAACCCTGTACCCGATACTAGCAATCACCTTCAGTTTGAACCAGACAGGGACAGCGCTAGTCCAACTCCAAGTGAATCCTCTAACCGAAGCGACGATCGTAACAAGCGCAGCAGCTGGTCGTTTACTGAAGAGAGATGTTTAATTGCCGCTTTTAAGGAGTACTACGATAGACTTAAGTCTACAAAAAGCAGTCAAGCCAAAAAAAAACATATGGGAAGATATTTTGAAGCAGTTTCAAAGTATGTGCTTTGACAATGGCGTGGAATCTGAAAAGTCATTAGCGCAGTTAAAGGAGAAGTGGCGGGCGCTCTTGGATAAATACAAAAGCGTGTGTGATAACAACAATCGCACGGGAAGGGAACGGAAAACGTTCAAGCACTATGAAGACATCGACGAATTTATGGCCTCATCAGACAAAGTGAATCCAAGATTTGTCAAGGAAACGAAAGCCCACCGACAGGATTGTAGCTCTGATGATACCGACGATATTTTATCGACCGGAAATCAAGATTGCAGTAAGAAACCAGAGAAACGGCCGCCCAGCTCTGCTGAAGGCGATAGCGCGGATGCAGAGAAAACTGGAAAAACTGGGCAAAAGGATGAAAAAGGACCAAAAAAGAAGAAGAAAAGGCTTAGCGGCGATGACATGGAGCTAGTAATCTTTGACATGATGAAGTCACAGCAAGAAGCCATCCAAAGATCCGAAGAGAATGACGAGAGAGTTTTTGAAGCTCTCCTCAAATCTCAGGCAGAAGCACAGCGACAACACCAAGAATTTGTTGTGTCTGTGTTAGGAAAACTCGGAGACATATTTGCTTCCAAAAAATAGGTTTAACTCAGCGCTTTTATTCCAAAGAAAAAAGGAATTGTTTACATGATTGTTGCAAAACTGCAAAAAGATTTTTAATTGATCTTGAATAGTATTTTGGACACTGAAATACACAGTGCTGTAAAATGGTTACAACCGCTGTTTCTTAAGTATAATAGACGTTACAGTTGTTTAGCAAACAGAATTATTATATTTCCTGTAATTATCCCGTATAAAATTCTACACCATTTTTGATTGATTTTATATTACTATATATATATATATATATATATATATATATATATATATATATATATATATATATATACATATTTATTCAATCTGCTGTTACTTTCTGGTTTGGATCATTGGGATCAGATATATGATTGCTTAAATAAATTGCAAAGCAAAATATAATTATTTCGTAACCTTCTATAATTTAGGACGCAAAGAGGACAAAGTCAAGGGGATATATGTCTATTGATTTGCAACGTATTGAACAAGGGCTTGTAGAACCGCAGCTGCAGCCTGGGAGGGGGGGCCGCCGTCGTCATCATCATCATCATCGCTATCATCATCATCACTATCATCTATGTCGAGTTCATCTCCTCGTAAAACACAAATGTTATGTAGCACGCAGCAGGCGATGATAGTGTCAGGTATTCTGTCACTGTCTTCGTCTAGGCGCTTAAGTAATACCCTCCACCTTCCTTTGGTCATACCAAATGCGTGTTCGGATACTATTCTCGCCTTGGATACCTCTCGGTTGAAATTCCTCTGGTCGCGCGTAAGCCCACCGTTATCCTTAAATGGTCGGATGAGCTAGGCTTTGTTTGGATAAGCAGTGTCTCCCACGATAAGTGGGCGCACTACAGTTCCGCCTAAGTCAAATGAAGGTTCCATTAGGATATTCTCATCTTCAGCAGCCCAATAAAGGTCAGTTAAACGCAGCATCCGAGCATCATGTAGACTTCCAGGAAAACCAGTGGCCACGGATAAATAGAGGCCGGAGGCATCAACTATTCCCTGTACTAAAAAACTGTAGAAATGTTTCCGGTTAAAGTAGTCTTCATGGTTAATTTTCGGGGCCTTAATAGGTACATGGCTTCCATCTATTGCTCCAACTACATTAGGTAATTTACTTTTATTGTCGAAGCCTTTAATTTTTTTAGCTATCTCTGCTGCAGTAGAAGGAAATTTGATAAACTCATCTTGAAGTCGGCATATTTCTTGAACAAATTCATGGCAACACTTTATAACAGTCGGTTTTGCCAACCCAACCATCAGTCCACACGAGCGGTAGCACTCTCCAGTAGCTAGTCGCCAGAGGCTTGCACCGACGCGCTTTGGAACTGGAATGGCATCTCGCATCCTAGTGTTTTGCCGCTGGAGCGCCGGTCCAACGAGCTGGCATATATATTCAAAGGTATCGCGCGAAACTCTAAAGTTTTCTTTCCACCAGTGATCCAGTACATTGTTATTTAGATGTTCCTGAAACCAGTTCTGTGGTCGTGGAAATACCCAAGCTCTTCTAGGCCGGCGAGCAAATTGGCGACGAGCTCGTAAATTTAAATACAATGCCGACAAACCTTGCAGGTAGCGTAATCGAAAGCGCCTTCTTCGGTGTCTTCTCGCAAAAAACTGCTGGACTGTTATGTTTATGGAAGACTGACGAATAATAAGCAGGAGAATCACTGAAATTAATCTTACTAGATCTCGATTCGTGTCATCCATGTTGATCTCCACTTTTCCCGCCAATTCACAAGGTCAGTTAGCTCATATCTAATTATATTTTACCCTGAGGGGTGTCTTTTACTGTGTAACCGCATCCCCAAGGGTAAAGTGAAACCTGAGCTAAACCAAACCCAAACCATTTACCCTCTGGAAGACCCCCAACCCAAGGTGTGTGTGACCACTACTAATGAAACTAACAATCAATAGAAATTAATAAGAAAGTAAAGAGAAAACAAATAAATTCAATACATCAGTTTCTTAAAAAACACTTGTAAATCAATTAATCAAGGAATAAAAAATGTATAAACGAAACGTGGGAAATTTTCTTACCTCCACAGCCTCCAGTCTCTCGTCAATGAAAAATCATAACGGAAAACAGAATTGAAAACGATAAGCACCATCTCTTTGGGTTCATTTTCTGATTTTGGAAAAATCCTTACCTTTATTCAAGGAAACGGTCATCCCACGCGGTTCCTTCGTGGTGGCTCTAATCAATTTGTCATGTAGTGTTCTGATAGGTAGAGCAATTCTACTGGGCCATATCAAACCTCTAAATGATAATTACATTACGTGAAACACCACGTATCTACCGAACCAACCTCTCAATTTCATTTGATCAGTTTGACTTTAATTCATTTTAAAATAATATTCGATCAAAGAAAAGTAAGAGAACAGGAAGTTTGAAAACTCTTTTTATCGTAAGTGTGAGCTTTATCCACCTAAAAAAAAATAATTTACAAAATACATTGATATTTTAATTAATAAGGATGGGGGTTAAATGATTGTTTACTCTTGTTTTGCCTATTTAAAACTCGACCTAATTTTCCGAAGCCCATGTGTTTCACAGTCCAGTGTTCCACTCCAGACAATTTCAGTAGACCTCGTTTTGAATTAATTAACGTTATTCCGCCACGCGAGAACATTTCCTTGAACTAGCGACGTTCCGCTTACATTTGGTTCGCTGTTCGGTTGAAGACTAATATTTAAGGAAAGATCTCTTATGTGAAGTAATTGCTGCCTCCTTTTCAACGAAATGGGAACAGAAAAAACCTCAAATCAAAAACCCCGAAATAAGCTTTGTAAACAGCTCATGATCAGAAGCCGTTGCGCTATCCTTCCAAGTTATACTGCTTTTGCGTGAACAATGTAACAATTTTAGGACTGCAGCCTCTTCTTTCCCACAACGACATGAAGGTATGAGGATATTATGTTAAATAAGTTGTAGATTGGACTTAAAATGCAAAAATATTGAGTTTGCGTGTATGTGTGTACATTTCCGACTAATTAACGGCACCGTCGAATCAGCGAATTTTATCCAACTTCTAAATTTGATTAAATCAAGCTGAATCATTTCCCCAAAAAATCCTTTGGAACGAAAAGAACTACACTTCGACTTCTAAAAGGCAGATTTTCAGTCAATTATTTTGTGTAGCACATAGTTAAATAAGGGGTTACTTCTGACCTATTTTTAATCGAGTTAAAAGTAGATAAGATAAATTTAATTAGATTTTGAAAAAAGTGGACAAGAATAGCTCAAATTGTTGCCAACTTATGGCTTGATGTTGTTTTTTAAGATTTAGTAGTTTTTATTTGTCTAGCTTGTTTCATTTGGTGACGCAACGCTCCGAGATTCGTCTGAAATTGTGAGCACCAAAAGCAGCATTTTGACGGAATTCGGTTATTATCGATTTTCTCGACAATAAATCGATATGCAACCAAACAAAGTGTGTAGTGATTTGTTTCCCATTGAGGCCTAGTTAACTTTGAAATATGGGCGAAATTGATTTTTCAGCTGTTGCCACCAAATGTTTGACCATTGGTAACATTCGCTCTTAAGTGACCTTTCTTAGTGAGATGCAAGATGCCGCGGTAAAGTGAAAGCCCTTGAAGCGTTGAATTATACTGTTTTCAACCGCAAATCGATCCAAGTTTGAAGCTTTTCTTTAGAAAAATCGCTCTTCCCTTCATCACTTGAAAATTCACCTTCCGGAGTATCTTTTGACAACTTCTTGATTTGTATGCTTTTTGCGCGAATGTAAAGACAAACTTCGATCGAAGATGAAGTTGTTTTGCTCAAAATGAAGAAACCAAGTGAATGTGAAATTACGAGCCGCAGAAAGCGCGCGAAAAATTAAGCCTCGATTTGGTTTTGGTGTCCCACACCTGGCTTGAGCCTGCGATCAAATTGAAAGCAATTACCTGGTCAGCGGTCAACTTCAAAAAAAACAGCTGACCTCGATGAGGTCTCAACTTGAGCCCGCGATATGGTCACGTGACAATGGTCAGCGGATACCTTGTTTTGACAGGTGTCAATTGGCTATAAGATGGATGTCCAGTATCAAAGATGTACGCTGGGTGTAAACTGTAAACTAGCTAGTCAGCTGCTGGGCCAGGTGGAGTATGGCCGCCATGTTGGATTATTATGATTATTATTAGGATATTATTAGTTATTGGGCAACACCACCGTCGTCGTCGTCGTCGTCGTGCGCGCCCACGAGCAATACCGCTAGCCATTTTTAGCGGAGCACCATACCTATAGAAACCCCTCAACTGCTTTTCTCATGGTAAAAATGGCTAGCGGTATTGCTCGTGCGCGCGCACGACGACGACGACGACAACGACGACGACGACGACGTACGACAACGACGACGACGACGGCGTACAATTGTTGACTTATTCGATTACGTGTCCCATTCAAAACTCAACTTAGCACTGAGGAAGGGCTAGGCCCGAAACGTCTGCTATAAACTTTGTTTTTAATTTGGCACTGCGTTAATACTATTTAAAACTTTTTACTGTTTACTGTGCCACGCAGCTACTGAACCTTTTGGTTTACGAATATTTATTTCAATCGACACCGCTGCGACTTAAGACCACTATGAATGGAACAACTAAAAAGATCATTGCCGACATACGCCACGAGCTTCAACGGAAACTGCGTCCATTTCCAGATGAAGTGGCTGACATTGCGAGGTCCTTGGCTTACTACACCTTCAACAAAACTAGACTCTCCAGCCACGTCAACTTTATTGGCCGCTGTCTTCGCCTAAAGGTAATTCCTCGTGGTTTCCGTATCAAATTTAATCCAGCACGTATCAACCAGCAGTACGTAAATAACGTCACGTCTAGAGTTCAACGTTGTTTCCGACAACTAATGCAAACAACTGTGCGCTCTATGACATCTAAACTTACGACAATTTCTGCTGATATGATTGCCTCTTGTGAAGCTTTACGAACGAAGTGTTTCCCCTCGGTTTTTCATGAAATCAGACATCTAATTCATGAATTGAACTCTCGATTACATCTTCAGTTGATCTCCGATAAGAACAGGAAGCTGATTCGCTTAGGTTGTGTCCTTAACAACCCCGCTGGGATGAACGCGTATATTTCTGCTGCCAATAGTAACTCCTCCAATGACGACACGACCAAGAAACTCGTTGTTACTATTCCAGCTGACATGCAACTAACGGAAGCTGAAACATCAGTATTGAGTAAAGGACTAACTTTTGTGCCTCTTAATGCAAGATCAGACGAGTTTCAGGCCAAATCAGACTGCGCGCAATTTTTCCGCAGGCTAAGACTGAATGCACATTTTCATGCTCGTGAAACAGAGGGTGATAAATCAGAGGATGATCCTTTTACCAAATTCCGACCCAAAGGTCGATTTTCATCTCTAGACCACTATATTGACAAATGTCGTCGAGCGATAAACCACATGGATTTTACGAAAAAAAGCAAATTCAGCAACCTGTCCTCGGAAGAGAAATCAGCCTTACTTAGCCTCCAGAGGCGTGACGATATCATCATCAAACCTGCTGACAAGGGTGGTGCAGTAGTCGTTTGGACATCCATTTGATAGCCAATTGACACCTGTCAAAACAAGGTATCCGCTGACCATTGTCACGTGACCATATCGCGGGCTCAAGTTGAGACCTCATCGAGGTCAGCTGTTTTTTTTTTTTTGAAGTTGACCGCTGACCAGGTACTTGCTTTCGATTTGATCGCAGGCTCAAGCCAGGTGTGGGACACCCAAACCAAATCGAGGCTTAATTTTTCGCGCGCTTTCTGCGGCTCGTAATTTCACATTCACTTGGCTTCTTAATTTGAGCAAAACAACTTCATCGTCTTCGATCGAAGTTTGTCTTTAAATTCGCGTAAAAAGCATAAAAATCAAGAACTTGTCAAAAGATACTCCGGAACGTGAATTTTCAAGTGATGAAGGGAAGAACGATATTTTCTCAAGAAAAGCTTCAAACTTGGATCGATTGTGCGGTTGAAAACAGTATAATTCAACGCTTCAAGGGCTTTCACTTTACCGCGGCATCTTGCATCTCACTAAAAAAGGTCACTTAACAGTTCACCTGTGTTAATGGGAGGAACGAGTAGCTCAAACTCTGTGGAAAAAGCTCTTTCTTTGGACAAACCGTTTGCTATTTTTGCGAATGCTTGTTTTTACTTTACTGAAGCTTACGTATTTTCAAGTGGTAGCGGAAACCTCTACAACACAGCGCAGGACAGTGAGGTAAATTAAATAAATAGAAGCTTAACATTTGGTTTAATCGTTGTTACTTTTGTTCAGGAATGAAACTTGTATTTTTCTCTCGAATGGATATAAATAACAATCATCTGTACTCGTTTTGGACGCAAAGAAGTAGTTGAATTGTTTTTTTTTTGTTTTTTTTTTTTTTTTGTTACGTTGTTTTCTTTGCGAGCGAACGAGTGTTTTTACGCGGCTTGGCTGACTGTTTTTTCGACGTTGGTACCTCAACAGCGTAGAAACTTTTGCCCTTATCTTAATAACACGTAATCATAATGAGTCCTCGTAAAATTAAGCATTAAAGCTCGAGTAAAAAAAAGCCGATCAAATGCATGTGCATGTGCACGTCTCAAAATCTGACATAAAGTTGTCAAAATTTGAAAACCGTTTTAGAGATCTTCGTCGAAAGCGGCCTGTAAACAACAATATTAAGTTTCGCCGTCTATAAACATGTCGTCTTAATTTGTTGAACCGGTAAGAATCAGCGTTTGGATGTTAAAAACACCGAAATGGGTTGACTGGCTGGGCTGGCTTTGATAAATTTTATATTGGACGGGTCTGCGAGAGAAATGCTGGTGTGGTTTGGCAAGCGCTTTCTTCGTTAACTGGATGACGCTTTGCCACTGAGAATCATTAATTGAAGGAGGTTCTTCGGAAGACATGGGAAGTACCAGTAAAACTATTTTGTGTCAGCCAAGGAAAGATTTTGTGTTAAATGGCGCTATTATTCAGCTCTGCCGCGTTGCGAGTGATTGCTGCCTCAGCGATTCCCTGTTGACTGCTCTAAACTATCAGGTGTGGACCTCTTTTTTGTCTTTTCTACGTACATTTACGTCAAAATTGCTAAGCAATTTTTGTTACTTGTCTAATTTCTCCACCTTCTCCAAGAATCTTCGAAGAAATATTATTCGTATTGTGCTTTGTTTTCTTGTAATACTTGTGTTTGTTGTTCTGTTGTTTCTGAACCGCGGTCAATTCCTGTTGACTGCTCTTAACGATCAGTTTTTACCCTTTATTGTCTTTTCGACGGGCATTTATGTCAAAATAAATACCGATTTTTCTAGACTAATCAACAAAAGCTATTATTATTACAAGATGGTCTTGTTTAATTTCTCCACCTTCTCCTTCTTCCAGCAAAACACTCGCATCGTACTTTGTTCGCTTGTAGTGTTTTTTTAAAATCCGCTTTGAATTCCGTTACGCTTTCATCTGAAAGTAGTTAGGACTCACGAATGTCTGTATTCTTTTTGCAAACGTTTGCTATCGAAAACTCTTGGTTTTCCCTGCTGCTGCTCAATTGTTTTGGACACAAATTAAACTGGCCCAAATAAAGCCATGCGAAGTTGCTCGGTGAGAGTGTGCAACTCCGATTCTAGGCTTGGCCTGGCTTAATATATATATGGCCTTCAGCTTTTCTTTTTTTAATCGCTACATACCAGACTGGAATGGCGTGCCATCGAACATCATGCATGCACCTTCTTTAAGCAGTTTTAAGTCCTATCTATTACATCATTTGTGTCAATTTTAAATCAGATGTAGCTTGTGAGTGACAAGTATGTAATTTAATTAGGTTAGCTTTGGATTGTATTTCAGTTTTACTTCTTTATTTTTAGTGTCAATCTCAAAGCAGGGGTGACTTGTAAGAGACAAGTATTTGATTTAATTTGATTAGGTTAGCTTTGGGCCACGTTTAAATTTCACCTCTTAGTTTTTAGAATGTGTAATACAGTAATAGCCCACGTATAAGAACCAGAATTTTCTAATTTAGCCTAAATAGATTCTTATATAAATGATACTGAAAGCAAATTTAGGCTACCAAGGTTCTGAAAATAGGTTCTTAAATTTTCATATGAATTTTATCTGAATATACTATATATATGATAAATATCATCTCTTAATACAGTATAAATCATTTATTTGTACCATAGAGAAATGCCTATAGGCAGTTCACTGCAGGTACAGTATATGTCCTTAACAAAACATAACAAAGAAACTCATTCAGCAGTTTCTACCTTTACACTTTTACAGCAACCCCACTGATAAGAACCTAACTTAAAATTTTAGCCTTAATAGGTTCTTATGTGGAGGGGGCTTAAAATGAAAATTTTAGCCTAACGGGTTCTTAAAACCCAGGTTTTTATACGTGGGCTATTACTGTATTAGATAATATTCTTTGTATGGGAATTTACTTTCTCCCAATTATTCTCCAGTCATGCACTTTTTTTTTGTATCAACTTAGATGTATTCGCATGACAAAGTAGTACTAAACTAAAAGTAAGCTCTTTCTCATTAATGTACACATCCTTTAGAGTTCCTTCTCCTGCATGCAGTCTTTCAATTAATTTTATTCATAGCTGGTCACACCAATCTTGTGGTATGTTTGGATGACATTTGGCACTAATGTGTAATGGGATTTTTGATGTTTGATGAAGTATGTTGTGCAATTTCAAATGTACATGGAGAAATGTGAGACTAGTCCTTACCTTTCTTGCAAAATAGAAAATCAAGTTAAGATTGCTAACACGGATTTCCAACACTTTTGCTTTGGTGAATCATTACCTTAAATCCTCATACCACATTGTTAATTACCTTGATAGTGATATCAACCAAATGCCCAATATTTTATTATCAAGTTGCTTAGTCTTGCACTTGGCTGGCCAGAAAAGCAGCTGGATTTCTTTTTGAAAACACTGTAGGTGCACTGATTGATGAGCTTAATGTCAGCAAGCAGTTTTTTGCGATAGTAAGGTCAAGAAGTAACTGATCAAAAGAAATATCTTGGCCTTAATGCGTATCATCTAAATATTTTTATTGATTTCCATGTATCTTTCTTTCATAATTTTTTTGATGCATACATATATCCAGAGGATATACAATTTCTGATTTCCAACTGTCTCATGGGAGGCTTTGGATAACTGAAATTGCATTCATTATGAAGTGATGATCTGAATCACTATATGTCTGATGTCGGATACTGATTCAAAATAGCATTCACCAGGCTTCTCCACCAATTTCTAGTGGCTCTAAACCATAACTAAGTAGCCTACAGTTGAACGGGGAAACAGACCTGTCCTTAGGTATTGCTCTAAGATGTTAAGAAATGTTTTGTTTTAAAAATTTATAGATGCAAACTAACGTTGCAGGTTCTTTTTTACACAAAGTATTAAAGATTGTTTTGTTAAAAAAAACCTACCTCAATATATTTTTTTTGCTTTTTAACATCTCCAAACTCAATTTGCAAAGGAATTTTTATTACCTTACTGAATAGAATGCTTGTTTTTAGGAGGGGTGGGGGTCCAAATCCGTAAAAGGGGGTTCATATCTGCTAGCAGTTCTGGACTAGGGGGTCCAAATCTGATCCACAAGCAGATCTGGACTGGAGGGTGCAAATCTGCGGGGGGTCCAAATCCACTGTGACAATGGCTCAGATCACCTTTCCATACTTTTTTTTACAGCCTTGGGTCTGTAGCTTGAGTGAGGTCAGATGGGTGATATGACAAGCACACTATATGTAAATGCCAGTAGAAAAAGAATGCTTTTGGAGCTCCGCTATTAGGCTAGGCTAAATATATATATTACCATGAGGAAAGCAGTTGACGGGTTTCTATAGGTATGGTGCTCCGCTTCGCGGCTGGAGCTCCGCTATTAGAGAAATCACATTTCACGGGAAATTAAAAAGGCAATTCACGGCTCACGAAAATACCCTTTACCATCCTCAAGGATGTCGAACCGAGGCGGGAAAACACGCGAATCTTACTTCTTCTTTTTTTCCTTACTAAAAAGTTACTTGTAAGCTTAAACAATCACAACAACACCGTCAACGAATTCTTTTGAACGATAACGACTTAAAGATAAATGGCTAATCTATTCTAGCAGAGGCTTCACGCAGCAGAAAATCAGCATAAGTTTCAGTAAGACCCATAAAACGTTTAGTTATGCAGCTGAGTTATGCCGAACGCGAGAGTAAAACAACACGCGCTACGTCGACTATAAAAAATGTTCCACCACTTGCGTTTGTGTATTGAGGAATCCAAATTTTATAATCAAAATTCTTGCACCAAACTGTATTAGAAAGGAGATAAAAGGATACAAATTGGCATTTTTCTAAATTGAATATCACCTTATCGATCTGAAAAAGAGAATTTTATTTTATCTCTGTACGCATTCAACTGATTTAACAATTGCAACGTAACCTTACGGTGTTTCAAAAGTTACAGCTTTAGTATGCAGATTCAACCAATACTTTCATGGCTAAAATTTGACGCTGAAAGAATCAAGAAGAGCTTAACACACCCATTCCAGCCTATTCGGCTTACAAGTTTAATTTTTCGCTTTTGCTTTTTATAAATTAAACTTGAGGATTCTTGAGGTTTCCTTTACCGCCAACGCCGGCTTTCACGGAATCATTACTTCCATTCCGTTTCCTTTTAACAATATCGTCAGAATGTTTTTTTATTTCGAAAATGTACCTTTTTTCTTAAACTATGACACAAATAAGAAGGTTTGATTAAAAAACTTTATGACGCCAATATTTCAGTCAGACTCTTCGAGTTCGTGCACACCTTCGGCTCTTCACTTCGCATTTTCCTGGAAATCGTCATTTTCGCGCGCGTTTGCTTGTGAATAACCGGTCTGACTGGTTAATCCCGAGTTTAAAAGAGGGATAGTTAATCGAAGGATAAATCTGTTTTGAAGAATGCCTTTTTATTCCCTGATTAGCTATCCTGGGATCAAGAAATTTGATCTTGAATTAACCCTTAATCGAGTGATGGTTTAATCGGCAAGGAACCGGGGCCTGGACATTTGTCTTGCTCGTCTCTCCTATATCTTGTTTCTGACCAGGTTTCGTGAGACAATTAATGTTCCACTCCATCAAAATAAATCGAAATTGTGTCTTCATTTTGATGAAATTCGCACATGGTTCTGTTGTTTTGATGGATTACAAATTCAGTTCCTACGTGAAAGCCGTCCCTCCCGCTTTGAACAATGATTGAATTTTTATTTTACGAAACCACTGTCATTTATAACCATTAAGAGCAAATAAACTTGCCACTTTTTGCAAAAGGACCCTAAAGTGAAGCTTCCACGTTGTCCACGGACCGTTTTATTTAATTCAGTCGACTTTGCCCTGAAACGTTGGAAGACAACCAAAGGTTTTCGCAGCGTTTTTTGATTCGTCGTGTGGTGGCCAAATATTTCCTTTTTGGGGTTTTCTCTTTCTCTGGGTTCCTTCAGTTTCGCTTTTTTGTTAAGATACTGAATGATGCGTTGTAGAGTTTTCAATAAAACAAGTATTGTACTTTGTCTTGCAGGATATAAAATTGTTATAACCAACTCGGCGCTACGCGCTTTGTTGGTTTTTTATCACTTCACATCCAGCACGCCCTCGTGGAATAATGCAAAACAAAAACATCAATCATGAGCTGTTTTGTGAAGATTCTTAAAACCTTTTTTTTGTTATACGAGCTCTATGTAGATATAATGGTAGACTTTATTGTCATTTTGAAGAACTAGTTATATTTTTACACCGGTAGTTAGTCCCTGTGGAGGAAAGAGGAGAGGAAGGGAGGAATCGGGCGCCTTAATGAAACCCGTCGGGAGAGAATGCACATCTTCTCTTCCCTTTCTAACGTCTTGTTAATGACAATTTGCTTTTTTTTTTGCAACAAGTAATTTAGGAAGGCATCTCTGTCGTATTCGTGCAGAGATTTGTTATTTCATTTTATTTTCGTCATTATTACGTTCATTAATAACTACTTAATAACCGAGAGTGAGGTCGTTACGGGAAAATCTCAAACTGAGGCTAATCCGTATTGACCTAGCAACAGCTAGGCCGAGGTTTGAGGTTTTCCCGTAACAACAGAACGGAAGTTATTAATTTATTTATTATGTGGCTGATAAAACGGTTCTGAAGAAAATAAAAACCTTAATTCAAGCGGAAGTCGTCACTTGCGCGCGCTTATCTGTTTATTCATTGTTCCAAACCCAGTCCAAAATCTTAACTGACAGTTTTCTTGGTCGTGATGTCACTTGTTTTGCTCCAGTCGCAACAGTTTTCAATGTCAAAAAAAAAACAACACACACACACACACAAACAAACAAAACAAATGTGGCATTCGGATAACCTTTGGAGTTTTACTTTCCTAATTAGCATAATCCGTAATCAGCCCATGGGCATTACGGGAGAATAATGCCTTGGCGCTTAGCAGCCCTCAGCCAATCAGAACGGTCGTTATATCGGCTACAAACACTAGCAATATAATAATTACTCTGGATACTGTAAGTATACCGAGTTATAAAATGTGTCAGATTTCAGTCTTTTTTTCTCTTTTTTTTTTTTTCCTGTGCAGCAAAATGCACAATACAATTACGTTCCGGTGTTTGGATTGGCCAATGCACAATAGCAGGCACGTGGCGGTGTGTTCATTGGTTAAAGCAAACCACATAGTCCAAAGGTCGAAAGGCTAACATCACGCGACGGTTGTTTACAAGTTATGCAAATTCATCGTGTTTGAGTTGTGAAGCTAGATATTTTAAGACAGCACAGTCTGTCCCCGTGAAAAGGTTTGCCGAGTGTTAAGAAAAAGTTGGAAGCCTCGCACGTGTAGTGCTTATCGGCTAATCGATATCACAAGTCGAAATCGAATGCTGTGACAGAAAAATTACAGATTTTGCAGATTTTGTTTTCGTAATGTGATACCTTCCATTTAATACGTGACCGCAAGTGAACACTCAAGGTTAAATAATCCACTTCGACCGCGGAACAAATTTTCCTGCACATATCTTTGTAAAGTTGTGAAGCTGGATTTTAATACAGTACAGACTGTCCGTGTGAAAAGGTTTGCCGAATTTAAGACAAGGTTGGAAGCCTCGCACGTGCTGTGAGTATCGACTCGAATTAGAACGTTGTGACAGTTCTATATTTAGATAATCGCAAAGTTGTTTTGATGTAATTTGATCCGGATTATACCACAACTCAATCGCTGTGACAGTTCTATATTTAGAGACAAGTTTGCGAAGTTTTGGTTTTCACGTGCGTCAGAAAAAAAGAAACTAAAATTAAACATTTAGATTTTTTACCTTCATCAGGTAAATGACATTTAAGCCAAGTAACACGCTTTGTTTTGAAAATTGAGCAGTTTGAATTTCAAGTTCTTTTTACAATGCGCGACATCTGGATTGCTTCTGAGAAACATGTCACATACACGGAAACGATTCGCCTTGTGTTTTCGAGTTTGTTTTCAAGCTTCGCAGAGAGAAAAAAAACTCCAGATGGTGCCACTTAATCTAGAAGTAAACAACAACAGCTGACAACGAATATGGATGGCAACTCTCAAAACGGTTTAACGAGCTTTGCTCGAACGTGAACAAAAAGGTCTTACGTGAACCCAAAAGCAAACCATTAGCCGGATAGTTTCGAGAATCAGAAAGCGTGCGTCCGGCTTCTGGAACAAAAAAGTATCCCGAGTTAACGCTCATAGAGCGTCTTGTTAGCAATAAAACACAAACAGCAGCGATAAACACGATATATTAACAACGCATGTTACAAACAATATATTCTTTATCAAGTTTTTCACCGCTGTTTGTGTTTTGTACATTATCCTAACAGGCACGTGTTTGTGAATTAACTGTTTAATGCTTTGATTATGAGATGTTTAATTTTTTATCTTGTTTTTTAGTTTCCCCGAAGGTAGTTTTGCCGTGGACAGGTTCTTTGATTGCGTTCCCGGTGGGACACAAACTTTGGTGTTCAGCCATTGGAATTCCTCCTATAAACATAACATTAATGGGAAAAACTATGCAAGCATCCAAGAAAGCGAGTACGGCATCTACAAATGCCTGGCAAGTAGCGAGGGTGGAACTGACGAGAGAGTAATTAAAGTGATCATTAATGGTGAGAAAGATTGCGTCTAACTTTGGTCTTTTACTTCAACTGTTTAACATGTCTGTTTATGTATTTATTTATTTAACTGTGTTCGCATCCGAAAGAGACTGAAATCGTATAACCTGGAACAACAACTACCAAAAAATGAAGGAAGTGAAAGACAGGTCTGCACGAACTCCAATATGGTTTTTGTCCCAGGTTGTGACGGCCCCACTGAGCGAATATACTCTCTTGTGGATGGTAATTATTCTTGCCTATCGCAATAAAACAACAGTCCTTCATAAAGGTGGCAACTGATGCTGTATCAAGTTCATGCAGAGAAAATAAAGATAAAATGTTAGTATCAATGGACGTCTGTACGCAAATATACCACATAAGAAGGAAGACATCCCACAATGATAACCGCTGACCACCGATCCCATGACGCTTCCTAAGGGAACTGATTGGCTTAATCTTAAAAGAGAACTAATTCCGGTTCAGTGGGGAGAATTATCTCCAAACACATGGAACCGCTATGGGAACAAAGAAGGCAGTCTCATTTGCTAATATTTTTCATGATGGATATTGAAACAAAAGTATTACAACAAAGCCATACCAAGCCACGAGATCGAATGGAGACGTTACATTGACGACACCATCTCTCTTTGGGAGAGTGATAGAAAAGACGTAGATCGTTTTATTGAACAAGCTTACAGATTCTACCCTTTTATCAAATATCAGAGAACCAAATAACTTCCCTCTATACAGGCGTAAAGTAATGGTTTCATTAAAAGAGAAAAAAATCAGACTGCTAGAAAAAAAAAACCCTTCTAAAACAACATTTGAAGAGTGTCTTGTGAAATTCAAACAACGCCTCAGAGCACGCAGCTATCCGAAAAGAGGGGGGAGGAACAGGAGGGTAAATCTCCCGGCTCCTCCCTACTTCTTGTAGCCAATTTCTCCCTCCTCCCAACTTTTTTGGGCCATTTCTCCCTCCTCCCCATTCTGCCCCCCACCCCCACGCCCCTCCCCCTTCCCCTTCTCACTTAACTGACTCTTGCAATCAGATCAGAACAATATTCCGGGTCTCTCATTGGAAAGAACCCAAACAGAAAATTGTCATGGTCCACTACCTAATACCTTTAGGGGTCCTTTAGCTTTGTAGAGGCACTATTCGGACTATTCTTAAGTCAGTACGTGTAAACCAGCAGTAGATCGCGTCTCTTTTCAAACCATTCAAGGTTAAATCTTTTCATTTTAGAAAGTAATTGACTCTATATACTGAGAGTGTGGATGGGGGATACTGGAATTACAGCTATCGGTTAAATTTTCTGCCATTTCTCAGCTGACAGTTAGAATTTTGGCCGTTTCTCAGCATAAGTGAAGATTTTAAAGATCTCAGTTAACTTTTCTTTTAATTTTACTAATTTCACATTAATGACCTTTTTAAGAAGTAGGAGCTTAAATTAATTAGTATCAAAGACCTCTAGACGCTTTTCGAAGATCGTATGAGTGTTTTCCATATCTTCCGAGAATCGTCAAACAAACAAGATACATTCCGACAATTTCACTAAATTCACTCAATGCCATGACCTTTCGTCACGAAGCTTTCAAAGAATGCCCTCTACACATTATTGACTCCAATTAACCGTAGTGGTTTCTGTTTATTAATACTTCGCGGGTTTGTGTAATGCTTCAGTATACGTGTGAGCAGGCTTGTGTGAGAGTTTGATGTTTCAAACGGTCTCTTATGTTGTTCAAAATTGACAGTCGAACCTCTAAAGCGTGTCCCAGCTGCCATAACCTCTTACCAGCTCTTTAGCGTACATTACAAAAAAGGGCCACGTAACCTGATAAGTACCGCGTATCATCAGTCCGCAC
Organism: Pachyseris speciosa; assembly: GCA_016490735.1. Taxonomy (NCBI): domain Eukaryota; kingdom Metazoa; phylum Cnidaria; class Anthozoa; order Scleractinia; family Pachyseridae; genus Pachyseris; species Pachyseris speciosa. Next base: position 768,152 of record JAEMWC010000038.1, read on the forward strand.
AGTATCATTTGACGAAAGGGAAAATAAATTGTCTGCAGAATTCAAAGCGAACGATATACAAACTGATGTACTTCCCAACCCCACACCAAAAAAAGCTTTTGTCATATTACACGCCTACCTCCCCACAACGGTCACTTACCTCTCACCCCGAGGTAGCAGTCAGTAGAGAGGTGCGACTGTCGTAATACTAGTTTTGTTGTCGTTGTTGTTTTCATCCGCACCTGAAATTAAATGTCTCGTAATTCTCGGGTTGCATTGTGTAAATACAATGTTTATGAGTTGTGTAAATTTTGGAGAAATTTATTTTTTGTACAATTCACTGCTTTTTGTCTTGTACTAACGATTGTCAGATTGTTATTTTGAAGTTAGTGACGCCTATTGAAAAAAATAAAATCACCTAAATCTTTCACACTTCTTTATTTTTTAGTTGAGTAATGTAGTCACGAACAAAATCATTTTATAAAAATATAGTAGTCTAATTGCTGGATACTTTGTACGAGTCACGCCTTTAACCCTTCTTCCAGACTTTCTCTAAAAAAAAAAAAAAACCTAACGGTAGACAGTAGACAGTATGACAATGAAATTGAATTATTTTCAATCCTCATCACGAATATGTTATTCTGTTGTTTTTGTTGTTGTTTTTTCTGTTGTTTTTGTTGCTGATGTTTTTTGCGCTCTTTCAGGGGGACTTAGGCGAGTACTAACAAGCTCACACATTTTGTATTAACACAGTTAAATACTTTTTTTTTCTTTTACATTTAACAGCTGTATCGTACTCTAATGAATGAGTTATCATTTTCGTTGTTCATGTTTTGAAAACGAACCAATCACCGGGAGTAGACCAGGCCGCAGTTGTTCAAAAGAGCGGTAACTCTTTCCAGCGGATAAGTCGCTATCCAGCGGATAAAATGTATTGCGACTGAACTTTGCAACCGATAGATTTTCTCCGCCGGGTAGCGAGTTATCCGCTATTTCAACAACTGGGTCCTAGAGGACAGTTGTGACATTTGTTCTGAGTACTCTCAGTAACTGGCTGACTATTTCGATCCCGCGGGTTATTCCTCCTATTAGTTATCTTTGTATGTTACGTGCTAGGGAAAGACCGACTGTAGATATTATCTGTATTGTACATTTTTTCTTGTATAGAATGTGGTGCCGTGGTGAACAGTTCGCTCTCAAGCCCTGGCTATCCAATTTATTACCACTCCAATAGGCATTGTACGTACTGGGTTCCAGTCCCAGAGGGTACGTCACTGATGATTGACTTTGAATTTGATTTGGAAAATCACACCCCATGCAGGTAATTTATAACTAAGGGTAACTATAAAGTTTACATGAAATACGCTCTACAGATGTTATTCATCTGGGGCCGGTTGTTAGACAGCCGATGAACTATTATCCATGATTAAAAAGTATTCATCCCTCACACGTTGAAAATGTCGTTTACAGCTGCTTTTATGCGAAGAGTAAAAAGAGAATAACTGAGCCACAACTGATGAGGGACAAAATTTTATAAATTTGTTTAAAAATCCACAAGAATAAGTAATTAGGCTGGTATCTAATGTTCACCCTGTTAAATCCTGCGATCGAGCTTACAAGTACTTTGAACAACTGAGTGCCTAATGCACAAATCCTAGTTAAGGGCTAAACATTCTTGAATCACACCTTATGTTTACTGAACACGTGACGTGAGTAACCAACGATTGAAACTTCAATCAATGAAAATAAAAAAAATTAAAAAACAACAACAACAACAAAAGCCCACTCACACACAACGCACAGATTTGAAAATACCAGTCATCATCTTCCGTATTGGATCCTTTAGGGATCTGACGCGATGTACCATAACTTACCAGTAGCCTCGCAGTTTGCCGAACATTCCTAACTCATAGAAAATTAGAAAATCACCGTTAATAAATGGTCCTCGAAAAGTACCGTTATTGATAAAATTCTGATATGAATGATAATAGCAGTTATGAACACTACCTCAGTGTTCATCGCTCACAGGTATATTGCGAGCCAACAAAATGACCAGCTTCCAGTTGGCTTGTTAGCTCACAGTTGGTCAGAGAGCACTGCACCGGTATCGCAGAGGTCATGGGTTCGACTCCCATACAAGCCTAATTGTTTTTAGTCTTTGTTTTCACTACTGCTCAAGTGGTGTCCATAATTGCGATTATCATTCATATCTTCATTCTTTAATCCGCCCGCAGCTCAAAATATATGATTTTCATATATTCATTGTCACATGATAAAATTCTGCTCGGCAGGTTCCAGTTACTACTGAGAATAAATAGCCCTTCGTAGCGTACGATCAAATGTTGTCTTATTGTTGCAATTTAATTGTTTAGTTGATACTTTTATTGCTGCAATAGCGTTTGGTTTGTCGATCGGTTGTGTGCTGTAGACAGGCATTTTAGATAGTGCTCATTTCCAAGGTTCATCCCATTGCAGTAAAGGGTCTAATAAGAGATAACTCCGGGAAAAAGGGAAAAGGTTTTCTTTCATATATACTTCGCCATCAAAAATCCTTTTAGCATCAAGAGATTGGTGGCCTTCCACAACACCTCTCAATTGTCCACTGACCGGCCCCTCGTCCCCTGATCTTGAAGTAAGGTGAAAACTGTAATATACCTGCTTCAGATATAAAAAGTGTCCAACTTGGTCTTGTTTGCGGTGCGGGCCCCTTCTAACGTATTTAACACAAATGTTTTCTTAACAGGAATGATTATTTGAAGATTACTGATGAGAAGGGCCAGTCAGTAGGGGTGTACTGTGGTACAAAGACTGAGGAAACTGTTGAAGTTGCTGGAGAGTATGCAGTGATAATATTCCACTCTAATCCGTATATAGAAGGAAAAGGATTTCGGATGCTTTTCCGTATCAAGGAGAGAGGATCAAGTCCAACAGCAATAGGTAGGACAAATAATAATAATAATAATAATAATAATAATAATAATAATAATAATAATAATAATAATAACGATTTATTAGTAGTGCTTCAACGAGGTGGTTCTTCGCCTACTAATTACAAATCTCAAATCAAATGAAATTAAATCAAATGTTGGTTTTTGAGGATAGGGGAAAACCGGAGCACCCGGAGAAAAACCTCTCGGAGCAGAGTAGAGTACCAACAAACTCAGCCCACGAGACACCGAGTCCGGGAATCGAACCCGGGACACATTGGTGGAAGGCGAGTGCTCTCACCACTACGCCAACCCTGCTCCCAAATGAAAGGTAGTAAATAAATTGATGTGCCTGCACTTTTTTTTTTTTGAAGCAAAAGCTTTTTCATAAAGAGATCCTCAAAATTTGCAAGGAATTGTCGTTGCTATCAGTAATAATTAATCGAGGAAAGCTCCAAACCTTCGGTGACGGCAAAAAGAACTAATTTTTCTTGTGCAAGCAAGCTTAGATAGCAGAATAACTGTTACCAATATAACTGCGAGTCCGGCATCTCCGATGCATAAAATGTGACAACTGAGTCATATTAAATGACTTCTGGCTGAGTACAACACTTATAGCCGTTTGTTCTACGTGTACCAGAAAAGCTATATTCAAACTAAGCGCTCCTCGTGAAAGATTCTTTCCTCGTAACCGATGTACCTTGTTGTACTCGGTGGATTGAAGAAGCTTTGCTCCTTTCAAAGATCGTGATTCTGAAACACTGACTCGGTTGATACCATCTTCTGAAAAACTTATATCACACATGACCATGCACATAGATCATGATGTTGATGTCGCACTAGGCTGAGGTAAATCCAAAAATAATGAAGAATTCACTTTGTCCCGATCATCCCAGATGATCCCAGACTTAAATGCAACCCAGAATTTTATGTTTTGGTTAAATTTGCGTTTTTATTTTTTCATAAGCAGGTCTCGGCAAACGCATACAGCGTCTAGGAAATATAGTAAAATACTGTAGTTGTACATGGAGCAAAAGACTTTTCGCGCTGAAACTAATAGAAGAACTTGGTTCTGGAATACTTGTTTAGTTAAACCCCATTCTGCCGAGCTTGTTTTGTTTCTTTGTTTGTTTTCTCTGTTTATTTTTAAGGGGGCATTTCGGGCAACCCACCCACCTCATGCAGCTTTAAACCTAAAATACGATTAAAGCTTTGAAAGTTAAACCCCGCAGGTATAAATCACATCCAAAACTGCCTTCCAGGAATTACTTTTATTAGTTTCCGTAACGCCGCCATCTGATCTGGCATTTCCGATTTTCCATAATCTCTCAATGAAACCTTGTCAAATTGAAAGTCATATCAACACTGGTAATGGACAAAAGCAAATGAATTATGTACCAATTCAAATATCTCGAAACAGAAATTTAATTCTTTTGTTGAAAATAATAAAAACTTAAAAAAAAAAAAGTCCGGTTGTCGTGGAGACATCCTGATGTGAACAATCAAATATAGCGTAATGCTGTTACTAGATACGTTTTAGTTAAAGACGTTTGATTTGGTACTGTCTCCTCAAATATTAAAAAACAAACGCGCCATGCCAACGATTTGAGGATTAGTAGGTCTCGGTGTGGCAAAGGCCAATTACGTTCATTGTATTTATTTATTTAAGGAATGGAACGGGATTCCTTTAGATATCAGGAATAGCGAGTCGGTTGGGATTTTGAAAAACGCATTATATCGTTTAATGTAGTTATTAATGAACTATGGGACTTGTAGGTTTTAGTACTAGTTCGTTTAACTTTTCTATTCTTTTTCATTTTTGCTACCTTTGACAGGACTCGCCTGAAAACCACCATCGGGTGAAGGCGACCTCCTGGTTAAAGATAATTTATTATTGTTGTTGCTATTATTATCATTATTATTATTATTATTATTATTATGCAACAGTTACAACTTTTGTATGTTATATACAGTTAAAATAGTAAATAGTATGACGGGGCGCCTGAGCGTAGCCCGTTAACTATAGTGAAAACTTAGAACAAAGTTGTAAATTTAAAATTTAAAAAATATATAAAAATTAGCACTATAAATATTTCTCCGAAAGAAAAAATAATGGACAAACACTTAAGGACATCTAGAATCTAAAATGGTAATTATAAATCTTTAAAATTCTCTTAAATATATCACTTATTCGGCACTTACTCGGAACTTTCTTCATAACGTTTTTCATGTTGCAACTTTAAACGTCCGCGAGATGTTCAGTGTTCCTGAGATTACAGCCTTCTGCATGTTATAAAGAACTCCCTTACTCTTACTTCCGACCAACTCCTTGAGCTCGGCACCATCCCCCTAATACATCCATTATGATATTATATTGTTTCACTTCATATCCTTGGTACTTCTGCTTTAACTCCTAGCGGAGTGGTCCGTATTTCGTGGTTTTCTCCTCCTTCTTTCTCTCCCGATTTGAGACCCTTGGGCAGCTCATCTCAAGCGTGATGACTCGCTTTGACACGGGGGTGATAATGCGCGCATCCACTCTGTTGGCTCTAACTTCTTGGTGCTCCACAAATAGAGAGACATCCCAGAATGCTTGCGATGATCTGAAACGATAGAGCCACGCCCTCATGAAGCACTTTTGCCTTTTTCTACCAAAAATTGGTCAGCCTATCAGGGCCCGGCGCACTCCATTTCTTTTCCTTGCTAGTACCTTTCTAGCTTCCGTGGTGTCTAACTTCCAGGCATTCTCTGATGGGGGAGGAAGTCGGCTATAAATTGCAGATCTTATGTCCTTGAGCCACAGAGCGTTTCTATTTCCCGTCCCTTGACTTTCCCATAGCCGTATCCAAAAGCTGCTCGCATCCTCGATATTCTCAAACATCTTTCCGCATTTTTGTTGTCAGCTGGCGTGTACTTTGCACTATTCGGGGGATAAAAATTTATCCACTTGCAGCATTCCGGCTGTTGGAAGCTTGGATAGCGTTATCCAGCCGTTATCTAGTGGATAAAGTTATCGCTATCAAAGTAAGTCGTATAACTTTTTATTCACTGGAAAAAACTTGAAAAACAGATATGACTGTTCGAATAATCAGCAATTTAGTTAAAAAACTAAATCAAAGTACCTGGAAAACGTACAGATGCATTAATTTTTTTAAAAGGTAAAACGCGAAAAGGGATAACGCAAATAGGCATAACGCAAGTAGGCATAACGCGAAAAGGCACAACGTTAATAGCCATAACGCGAAAAGGTATATGACTGTTCGAATAATCAGCAATTTAGTTAAAAAACTAAATCAAAGTACCTGGAAAACGTACAGATGCATTAATTTTTTTAAAAGGTAAAACGCGAAAAGGGATAACGCAAATAGGCGTAACGCAATTAGGCATAACGCGAATACGCTAAAAATATGTGCCCTGAAAGAGCTCTGAAATCTTAATCAGCAGCACGGGTTTCTGCGAGCGCTATTATTTTGTCTTGCTTTCAACAGCAATTACCGACCCCTTTCACCTCCCGACTAGGCCTGTCCCGATTGCGCTGGAAAAATTGCCAAAAAGTGCTCAAAACATGGCAAAAAAGTGCTCAGATAGTGCTCGACTTTTATAAAAAGTGAATTAGTGCTTAAATTTAGAAATAGTGCACGTAAGTTGCTCGCAGTTTTTTACTATTTCCTGGCAGATGCTCATACATATTCCTAGTTTTATCAAACGTTTTACTCTCGATTTTCTAATACTGACGTGATCGTAAAGTATAACAACCTTTGTCGAACTAAAGCTCTCTATTATCAGTCAAGTATGGAGCTACAACTGTAATGCTTTCGTCAGCAGCTGCACTGAACAGAAAAGAGCGCTAAAAGTTCTGAGAAACACGAAGTCACGAACCAATAAAAATCGACTGTTCTCACGGTTAAAAGAGCCATAGCTCGTGCATTTCCATGACAACAGTCAGCCGGTCACGCGACAAGATGGAGTTAATTCATGATGTAATAGGATTACTCGGCTTTACTGAAAACTTTTCAAAGACAAAATATTGCATTTAACATATGGAAAATTGTGAAAAATGTGCTGAGGTGTTTCCCAAAAAGCGGGAAAATGCTCAAATTCTGCTCAAAAGTCAATTAAGTGCTTAAGAGTGCTGGAAATGTAAAATAGTGCTGTAAACTCAAAAAAAAAAAAGTCCCGAAAAAGTGCCCAGTGCAATCGGGACAGGCCTACTCCCGGCCCTCTCTTTGTGTTATGCCTATTTGCGTTATGCCTTTCCACGTTATATCTATTTACGTTATGCCTTTTCGCGTTATGCCTACTTGCGTTATGTCTTTTCGCGTTATGCCTACTTGCGTTATGCCTTTTCGCGCTATGCCTATTTGCGTTATGCATTTTCGCGTTATGCCTACTTGCGTTATGCCTTTTCGCGTTACGCTTACTTGCGTTATGCCTTTTCGCGTTATGCCTATTTGCGTTATGACTTTTCGCGTTATGCCTACTTGCGTTATGCCTATTTGCGTTATGTCTATTTGCGTGGTACCTTTTATCATTATGCCTTTCCGCATTTTGACTATCTGCATGATACCTGAAACGGGTTTTTGCCATTCAGCTTTCAGGATTGCATTTTGTCATAGATATACCTTCATAGAGGTACCCAGTAAAAATTTTCTTGAAATATCCACAAACCTGTGAGCACGCCCCCACCCCTTCCCCTAATCCCACCCTTGTACGTCCAAGGGTTAAGCTTACTTTTCAAACTATGTCAATTTAAAGCAATAAAAACCAACCTTTTGTAGTGTCATTTCCAACATGTCCATCGGATGTTCACAGTCACAGAATAATTCTCCGACAGGAAAGTTTATAACGAATGGTTCCATATCAAACTCCTTCCCGACTAAGATAGTCATTTGCTTTTCTACTCCACAGGCATGCGCGGTTGACTGAATTCGTGACCGTGTATGTCAGAGTGAAAGACTGAAATGGGTTAGGCATTGAGGGAAAAATCCTTAGTGATTTCGGGAAGAATTCATTTGAATTCCTGCCGTTAAAGGGAAACTCCACTCTTACGACAAATTAACGCTAAATTGTAGGCGCTAGGGGATGAGGGTCACTATTTTTTTAGCCTCATTTTGGGGATGGCCATTTTAAAAATAATGCCTTTTAGGCGAGGGATACAATTTTTTTAGATTACAAACATTTACCTCAAGTCGTTGAACTCAGATTTTTCTTCATTGGAGTCACCTGTACCCATTTTAGGCAGAAAACACGAGAGGAAGACAACAGTAGCAACACTGACAGATCTCGTTGGAAACATTTGAACACTGCCACCGTCACCAAGAGACAACTGCTAACAATGTTGAAAGTTGTTGCAAGCGTTTTCACACTAATTACCCAAGGCATACCTAAAAAAAAAGCTTATTACAATATCATTTTAAAGCAACATATCAAATCAGGCTGCGACCATTATTGTGGTCCAGAAAAAAAAACAGTTAGGAAAATGGTTCTTTGCAAAACACATTTGTTTTTGTTTAGTGTTAACTGGGGTTGGCAGGCCTACACGGCTCCAAAGTACGTGTTCTGGTTTTCCATCCTTTATTATAATTTTGCTCTCACGAGTATGTCTTTGAGTGAAGTGTTAATTGGGGTTGACAGGCCTACAGGGCTCCAAAGTACGTGTTCTGGTTTTCCATCCTTTATTACAATTTTGCTCTCACGAGTTTGTCTTTAAGTGAACGCCCCTTTCTGTATAATATTATGGGCGGCTCCTTGAAAATTTCGTTTAGCAATGGTTGTTGCTGTATTAAGTACCACTTGCTAATTAGGATTTGTTTTAAGTTTGGAACTGCTGGGTGGTATTGTGCGACGACGGGCAAGATTTCTTTCTTTGCATTGTTTTTCACTTCGGAGAGTGTGTTTTGAATAAAATTTCTCGGGTAGCCTCTCTCCATTAGGTGTGTTTTAAATTTGTCAATGTTTTCTTCAAACGTTTTCTTTGTAGAGTTTGTCCTAAGGAGTCTTAGTACTTCACCTTTAATTAAGCCCTTGTTTACTCCCGGCGGGTGACAAGTTGTGAAGAACGTGTACTGGAATGTCTCTGTAGGTTTGAAGTGGGTTCTCATGTCGAGAACTGACTCTTTGTTGAATCTCTCACCCTTGTAAATAGTGGTGTCTAAGAAAGTCCTTTCTGTACATATTTCAGCCTAAATTTGATAGTTGGGTGGTGTTTATTTGCTAGTTCAATGAACTGGTCGACGACATCTCTGTTAGCGTGCCAGAGGGAGATTATGTGGTCGATGACCGGTTAGCTCAGTGGCAGAGCACCGGACTAGCGTGCGGGAGGTCGCGGGTTCGAACCCCGCCTGGACCAACACTCAGGGTCTTTAAATAATTGAGGAGAAAGTGCTGCCTTTGTAAAGACATCTGCGAATGGTTAGACCTTCTAGTCTTCTAGGATAAGGACGGTAAACCGTAGGCCCCGTCTCACAACTCTTCATAATTGATTCTATTGGACGTAAAAGAACCCGCACACTGTTCGAAAAGAGTAGGGGACGTGGTTCCCGGTGTGTTGGTCTATCTCCTAATCCTGATGGTTTAGTGCTCGGAGATATTAGCTGCACAAGCTGCTCTAAAATCCGAGGGTAAATAAACTAATGTATGTATGTATGTATAATGTAACGTTTCCAAACGAGCGGTTTGTTAGCGCTTTTAGGTGTAGGATTTGTGTTTCAATTTCCGCCATGAAAATATTGGCAAAGGCTACTGCCATTTTAGTAGTCACGTTCGTTAAATTGAAATGAGTTTTCTTGCAAAATAAGTCGTAGTGCTTTCTTTAATGAGCGCTTAAGGATAGGAGGTCTGTATCTGTAGAAATTTTCGCATGCTGCACATACTATATTTATTCCCTCCTCTTGTGGTATGTTTCTGTATAGGGGTGACGTCAACTGGATCTCAATGTATAGGGAAGTGCGACTCAGAAAGTTTAAAGTCTCCTTTCGTGATCTGTACCTTGACAAACATGGTATTAGATGTTCAAGGAGCACGCTGAAACGGGACAAACTAGACATTGTCGCTGCCCACATCGCGAGATCTTTAGTTAACGTAGATATGATAAACGATGAGAAAGATAATGTCGAGGATGAAGAATCAGATGAACAATATGAAAATGATGTAGTAATGACGACAGTGATCAGGAAGAAGCAACAGACTGGAGGAAAAAGTAAAACAGATAGAGATTACCACCGGAAGGTGACAATGAAAGCGACGATGACACTCATTATGAGGACAACGAAGGCCATGATAACGACGACGACGACGATGTCAGCGACGATGTTAATGATGACAGTGATGACGAAATAAATGTTTGTAGCGAGGAAGTACAAATCAGTGACATCCTGTGTACAACCAAATCTGGTAGAACATGCAAGACACGGAAAGCAAGATATCTCTATTAGTAAAGTTTGCCTGCCAAAATAAATTCTGGGTGTTATTTGTGAACAACTGTTTTACTATTTTGCCCTTAGGGAGGGTCACAATTATTTTTAATGGAGTTAGGGGAGGGTCAGAGAATTTGGACCCTTTAGAAGGGAGGGCCACAACTTCCTGGCCAAACTTTTTTCTCAGTTTAGTAGTCCCCCCCCCCCCTCCCCACCCTCCGGTTAATTAATGTCCGGTCCCTTACAAGTCATCAAATCTAAAATGGCCGCGCCCGGGAAATTTCAAAGCGAAAATAGGCCATAATGATATCGTTTTTTTTGTACACTTAAATGTTATATCCACGTTTCAAAACAAAATTTGGAAGCTAGTAATTCTGATCTCCAACAATTTAGCGTGAATTTTTTTGTAAGAATGGAGGTTCCCTTAAGACACCTTGTGGGCGACCTTGTGGGCGACTTCTAAGACACTGAAGTGAAAGAGATGGACAAAGTCAATAAAAGAGTAAAAATTCACTTTCACGGCTTAAGCTTGCAATTTGACTAATGGTAGCGATGGGATTCCAGAATAATTTCCTTTTCTTCGTAAGTAGCGGCGTTTATACCACCACAAAAATTCGTGGAGAGATCGAGAGCAAATCCTTTTTTATCGTGAGATTCAGTTTTCACATTCCCTTAATATTACCGGCGCGATAGCAAATATCCATGTACACCGACAGAGGGAGCAACTTCAGGTAAGTAAAATTGCCGACTTTGAAAGTTGTTCCTCTTAAAACAGTAAAAATGCAAAGAAAAGATTTCCGCACAGCCACATACGTTTATGGTGTATAAATTTTGTGACCCATACTCTATTATTGCTCGCCGTTTTTGGAACAGGGCTAGTATGACAGTGATGCATGTACTGCTAATGTATGGGGCTATGCAGAAATCTTCCTAGATATAAAACCCGAAAGCCGCTCGACAATCTATCCCTGATGTGCGCGAAGGTCTTGTCAGAAATTTGACCTTCATCGCCACTCTCTGTACTAAATAAACCCAAATCTTTGCTATTTTGAAGGGCACGACTCTCAAACCTGGCTACCTCACTACCTTTCAAGGTGCTTTCTTCAGAAATACCAATAATAGGTACAAGAAGCGCTTATAAATTCCCAAGCCGGCCGCCGATTTTTCTTGCACAACTTTCACTGGTGCAAACAGAAGGTAATATGACGACAGACCATATTTAGCAATTTTGATGAGCCTTTTCCCGAGCTTTAATTCGCTCAAACATAGACAAGTTTTGTCTCACAACAAAGAAAATTTCATCTCGCTTTCAGTTGCATCGGTGCATTTATAATATGCGCTTGCGAAGACGATATTTTGCCCTAGATCCCAAGCAGAGTCGCCTGAAGGGACAGATAGCTCTCTTTGAATAATCGAACCCGTCAAATATAAGGTCAAAAACCCGTATGAAAAGCAACTCCGAAATACCTTAAAAATACCTTCATATTAAACTAAGATATTGAAGTTTTTAATTCCGGAGGTGCATTTAGGTCTTTTAAAGCGGTATACGAATGACACGATAAAGGTGCCAAATGTACGCTCTATTTGAGTCAACCATATTAGTGGGCGTGGCCGTGTAATTCAATATCAAAAGGTGAAGGTTGTGGGATGTGGTTTGGAGTGATCAGAATACCTCAGAAATCAATGTGTCTACTTAAGCTGAAAGCCTCTCATTGGGAACTAAGGCCACGTGGTAGCGGGCGTTACCCATTCAATCTTCCAAATGATCAGCAGCCATGGACAGTTGTTTTGGTAGACTTAAGGGGTCGCTGCCTCGTGGCCTTACTACCCAATAGCTAGTTTCCAATGAGTGGCTTACAGCTTACCTAGACACATTGATTTGTGAAGTATTCAAGCCACATCCCACAAGCTTTACATTTTCATTGCTTGTTTCATTCACCTGGGTACATGAGCGGCCTGGGTAGTAGCTATGCCATGCTGTTGAGGCCTAGCAAGGCCAAAACAGCTGTCCATGGCTGCTAATGCTGAGACTCTTACTTTAATTGGCAGACTTAAGGGGCAATGGCCATTTCAAGTGGCCTTAGTACCCAATGAGTGGCTTTCAGGTTACCTAGACACGTTAATTTGTGAAGTATTCTTCTAATTCAATATGAGACTATTTGTACGGGAGACTTTAATATGTTCGTCAAGCCTACCCTGCTACAGAAGTGAAATTTCGAGAAGGAAAAAGATAAATAATACATTTTTTTAAGCTTGAATCACTGCGGTCCTTCATCCTTCAGTAGACGACAGGGCCTTAAAGCAGATATAAAAACGAAAAATATTAGTATTAAGGTGGATGCATTGCAAAAGAAATTAACTGTCACTGTAAAAGCTTAAGATATAGGACGAGCTTATTTACAAAATTTCTAATACAACTGCCGTTTATCGACAAAAAAATTTAACCGCACGCGGCCCCATTTATTAATCTCACCTGGTATACAAGTTGCATCCGATAAAATAGCTTTTTATAAGTTAGAGTTTTTTTCGGTAGTCTCAAAAATAATTCTGGGCTCTTTAGGGATGCAGTTGGCTTTATTTATCTATCTTCCAGTTTCCACGTCTTCCGTGGTAATTTAAGAAAACGTGACTGATTTTCACCATGGCAACGGACCGGATAGTAGTTTACCGGTGGAAAATTATTCATCGCCCTACTCAGGCTTTGTGCACTGGGACGGTTTATCCACCGGACAACTATCCAGTGGATAACATTTTTATCCGGTGGATAGGCTTAGCCAGTGGCAAATGTTTTCCGCTCTTTGATCAACAGGGGCCAGTTGCAGTCTTTGAAGCAAATGGTCAATGCGTTTATCCAAGGCTCTTGATTAATTTCAGCGAAGTCATCAACATCTTTTTGTCTCCAAAATTTTGTCTGCAAACGGTCAATTGCTCTTTATCTTTAATTTCAGCGAAGTTATCAACGTCTTTTTGTCTCCAAAATTCAAAGCCGTATAGATGCCAGAGCACATCTCTGCTATTGCCTCTTGCTAATAACTCAAAATGTCGACCTCCTGAGGCCTGACTCGTAAGCGATCACCTCCCGTAAGCGAATGCCTACGCAAAAGCATGAATGCCCTGCTTTCTACTGATCTCCAAACTGCGAACAATAAAATAGCATATAATTCCAGGTTTAATAATGTACATGTTTAGGCATATTAGTGGGCAAAGTCTAAAGCCTGCTGTGGAACCATGCCTCTGACGACGAACTGACAAACTTTTGTACTTCATGTAAAGAGAAGCCAGACTCAGAGACGCTTCTGTCAGTTCTGGATACGCAGTCAGGTACACACAGTGCAAGTGAGCTCAGTCCATCTTCGTCAACACTTCCTAGTTTGTACGAGCTCTCGAAACAAATTGAAGTCAAGTCTGCAAATAAGGATTACTTTCCATGCAAGGGACCACAAGAGGCCATAATGAGATGCGGCAGTAAGAGAGTCTCTCCAGAAATCCCTTTGGATTCAATCTGTGCTTTCCAGTTAGAAGAATTTTATTGTAGTTCTCTGGGAGATTATACTGCATATTTGACAGAATTCGTGAAGTCATAAACATGTGCATGATTTGTATTTCTACAGTCTGATTGTTTGTATGGCAGGGGCCCAAATTTCCATTATACTGTTCAAAGCTAAAAGCCAAAATCCGTAAATGCTGCCATAGTTCTGCACACTGGTAGGTACATGTCATTGACCCCCAGTCCATGGACTACCATGATGGACTGCCAAATGGACTAGCAAACTGGACTACCAAAATGGACTACCCTCAATTACCTACCTTGAAAAAACAAATTACTAAAGCTTGGTTGTTTTGACTCGATTGAGCGCAATCTCTGCCGTCTTGTTGTTGTTGTTTTTTTTTAAGTGCTGCTGGCCAGCTGTTCTGCAGGCGCATTCATTCGTCGCGCGTGGTGGCTGACACGCTGGAAGGCTGGTCGGAGACAGGCTACCAGCTCATATACCTGCTGTACCTTATATGGTCAATAAACCCGCCAGCAAATAAACAAAGCTGATTAAAACTAGCGGCAATTAACAGGCAAACATTAAGAAATCGTCTCACAGCGGAATTAACGAGTAGAAATTCCGAAACTGGAACCGAAATAAAAATGAAATTCATTGCTGAGAATGTTAGAACGACAAAGACCAGTGCTGGCATCGTGTTTAACAAATTTTGTTGCAGCGCAAAGAAAATTTTCCGAGCTGTTGATGTTCAGCTTATAACAAAACACACTTTCATGTACTCAAATACCGCAAGAGTTAAATAACTTATCTAAAGAAAATTTAAAAAAAATGTTTCAACAACAAGTATCGACGTCGCAAGTCTGCAGATATGCTCATGGGCCAGTCTAGAATAATTGGCTCTCGTAGAATAATTGTTAAATATTTATGCAAAACAAAAACATCAATCATGAGCTGTTTTGTCAAGGTTCTAAAACGCTTTATTTTGTTATACGAGCTCTCTTTAGATATAATGGTAGGCTTTTTTATATTTATAACAGATCGTCATTGTGAAGTCCTAGTTATGTTTTCACATCGGTAGTTAGTCTCTGTGGAGGAAAGAAGAGAGGAAGAGGGGAATCGGGCGCCTTCATGAAACTCGTGGAGGGAATGCACATCTTCTCTCCCCTTTCTAACGTCTGGCTAATCAGAAGTTTGTTTTTGTTTTGCAACATGCTCAAGTAATTTAGGAAGGTTTCTCTGTCGTATTAGTGCAGAGATTTGTTATTTTATTTTATTTTCGTCATTATTATGTTCATTTATTACATGAGCAATCACAAACAACAGCGATAAACACGATATATTAACAACGCAATACTATAAAACTGTATTCTTTATCTTGTTTCTCACCGCTGTTTGTGTCTTGTACATTATCCTAACAGACACGTGTTTGTGTATTAACTGTTTAATGCTTTGATCATGAGATGTTTTATTTCTTATCTTGCTTTTTAGTTTCCCCGAAAGTAGTTTTGCCGTGGACAGGTTATTTGATTGCGTTCCCAGTGGGATACAATCTTTGGTGTTCAGCCATTGGAATTCCTCCTATAAACATAACATTAATAAGGGACTCAGCAGATGTGACAAATGGAAAAACTATGCAAGCATCCAAATAAGCGAGGACGGTATCTACAAATGCCGGGCAAGTAGCAAGGATGGAACTGACGAGAGAGTAATTAAACTGATCTTTAATGGTGAGGAAACCAAGATTGCGTCTAACTTTGGTCTTTTACTTTAACTGTTTAACATGTCTATTATTTATATTTATTATTCATTTTTGTTCAAAGTTTTAGATTTCCCGGACGCTTTTTCAAGTTCTTTTGTTTTAACAAATAGTTCAATGAGTAGTAATTAACTGCCTTGTAGGTCTTGTTTGTGTTTCAGTTATCGTGTTTTGTTGAAATGTTGTCCAATTAAAGAAATTTCTGGGTTGAGAATTAATTATTCTAAAACAACCTACTTTCCAGGGCTTTAAAGCCCTGGGAAAGAGGTTGATTCGAAACGGGTCAAGATTGGATTATTGCAGCAAAGCGATCCCAGGCTACGAGAATGGAGACGTTACATTGATGACATAATCGACATCATCTCTATATGGGAAAGCGATAGAAATGACTTGGATCGCTTTATTGAACAATATAACATATTCTACCCTTTTATCAAATGTCAGAGAACGAAATAACTTCCCTGGTGTTCAAAGGAGAAAGATTCGACAACAATTCCAACCCAAACATTGAAGCTCACTTCAAGCCGACTGAAACCATTAAATATCCACACTTCACTTCGTGCCACTCACCAGGCGTAAAGTAATGGTTCATTAAAAGAAAAGCAAATAGGCTGCTTAGAGCAAACCCTTCGAAAACATTAATAGAAGAGTGTCTTGTGAATTCAAACAACGCCTCAGAGCACGCAGCTATCCGGAAACAACCATAGAAAGGTCTCTATCAGGGGTCAACTGGGCCTCTGGACCATCGGAAAAAAGGTTAACGAGAGGATATTACCTTTTGTCACTTCGTACCACCCATCAGTTAAAAATCTTTAAAAACAAATATTGATGGGACACTGGAGTCTAATACCAAATTAGCCATTGCTGAAAATAATAAACTTATAAAAATCTGAAAATATCATAAACAAAAACTGATATAACTTAAAGGCTCCAATGCGAGACAACCGTTAAAACCACACGAGGAGTCCGTGCAGACCTGTCTTAAAGTTCCTTTCATTTTTACTTTAATAACTTTGATTCAGAATAAAAAAAATGTATATCAGTGATCATTTTATATGATTAATTCATAAGAAAATTATTTAATGTGGGCAGCATTGCGCCATTCTATACGACTTCTTGTAAAGTAAATAAGTACGTGTAAACCAGCAGTAGATCGCCCCTCTTTCCAAACCAGTATTGGCTAAATCTTCGATGTAACTAAAACGAAATCGAAAATGCTTTTCATTATAAAGTAACTAACTATATTCTGAGTGTTTGGATGGGGGATTCTGGAATAAACTCAGCTATGGGTTAAATTTTCTGCCATTTCTCAGCTGACAGTTAAAACTTTGGCCGATTCTCAGCATCAGTAAAAATTTGACAGATTTCACTTAACTTGTCTTTAAATTTTACTAATTTTACATGAAGTCGGAGCTTAAATCAATTAGTATTAAAGACCTCTAATAGCTTTTCGAAGCTCTTCTAGAAGCTTTGTGGGTGTTTTCCACATTTCCGAGAATCGCCAAACACTACGAGATACATTCCCACAATTTCACTGAATTCACTCAATACCATGACGTTTCGGCACGAAGATTTCAAAGAATTTTTGCGAAAGACTGATTTGTCGCGCGGGTTTTGTTTCGCCGATACGCCTGTCGTGAGATAAGGAACGGACGGGGGGGGGGGGGGGGGGGGGGGGGGGGGCGTTGGGGAAAATACAAAAAATCAATCCATGCAAGGGAAGGTAGCTGACTGAAGAAAAAAATCATGCAAAGAAGAAGCGAAGAAATAAAATTCCTGCAGAGTGAATTGCACTGTCGAGCTGACAAACTGTACCCGCCTAAAGGGCACATTGGCAGCCACTTTATACGGCAGTAGTGTTAGTCCCGGTAGAATCCCCATTTCTCTATAATTATGAAAAGGGACATATTCCTCTTTCCAGTGTGATACATTTTGTGCGAAGCAACCTCATCATGGATTCTGGTTGAAAACAGCCATCCTGCTTGATTGCGGTTTGCACTTTAAAGCAAGCGCATACCGAGTTTTGAAAGCCTCGACATCATCACAGGAAAGAGTTTACAACTGTAATGTATAAATGAAGATTGTGGACACAGATACGCACACACATACTGAACTGTAACAAAACTGGTATGGTTCTGCTATGTTTTTGGTTATTTATGTTGCAATTTTCAATTGCTTGTATCATTTATAGTCAGCAGTTCAATGTATCACTGAAAGCTTTTTATTTGACCATTTCTGTATCTTTAATGTTATATATACATGAACCGGAAACTCCAAGCACAGGAGAAACTAGTGTGTAAAAAGCAAAACTTCTGAACAGGAAACTGAGTGTGCCCTGCGTTTGGGACCTGAAGAATATCCTCAGCTTTCCTTCCTTTTTCTTCATACATGTAAAACCCACAGTCATCATCATTGCATGAAAAGACAACTGTCATGTAATAAAAAGTGTTTATTATATAAATACTGACATTTACTCACAGAAATGACAGTGATGAAAAAATCGTCTTGTTTTAGTCTGATAGCCAATCAGCGACGCTAACGATGAAACTTCACTAGTGAAAAATCATCGTTCGCGGCGTCTGATTGGATGAACGGTGTTTTTCATTAACGAAAAGTGATCGTTCGAGAAACTAAGTCACCCTCGGCGCGAAAACTTGCAAGCCGCCCTTTTATTTTCAAGATGTCGGAAAGGTTTCCGCACGCCGATTCAGTTGACAATTTTATCGCTGAACAAGAGAACAAAGCCACCTTGCAAAAAACACAACGAGATGTAAAACTTTTGCAGGCCTAAAGTATTCATAAACTAAGAATGAAATTAGAAACGTTGAAGACATTCCAGCAACGGAGTTGAAAGAATACTTGTGTGATTTTATCATTTCGGTCGGAACCAAAGACGGCAAAGACTACGAGCCTTCTTCGCTCCGAAGTCTATTGGCAAGTTTTGAACGAGATTTGAAGAGGAAGAACTACTCTGCAGTATCACAAATGACCTCGTATTTGAGAAGACAAGTAAAGTCCCCCTATCCAAACTGAAAGCGTTAAAGAAAAAGGAAAGGAAAACCGAAGCGAAGAAGTTCCACGATGGAAGAGACTGAGGCCATTGGAGGACAGTGATGACGAGAAAGCTTGACTTAAAAAAGTAGCTTTTATATTTTTTCTTGTTTTGTAATTTTGATAAAATTTTGAAAAGAAAATGTAGATACGTTTGCATCTTTGAGTGAATTAACTCATTTCGTGTACAAATTTTGAAAAAAGATGTTGAACCTTTAGTCCATGGGCCCGACCAGATTTTCTTACCACTTAAAGGGAGAAATAGTGACATGTACCAATTTAAAGACTAACTCAAGTTGATTTAGAGTTTTGATGATAGCAATTTTGAACAGGCAGCTTTATTACACTTTTTGGAATTAAAAAAAAAAGTGGAAAATAGCGTCCTATATGAAAACCAGACCTTACAGAGATAAAACAAGTGCCAAAGAAGAAACGATAACCATGGAACGCCTACTAAAACAAATTAAAAGATGAAATAAGTTTTCTTTTATGCGATGCTACCAATAAAGAATAAAAACTAAGTTAAAAAATCGTTTTATAGCGATTGTGCTGCTTGAGCTCCTATCCTGTCAGTGTAAGAGAGTCTGCCAGTTGCCGAGCTGTACCTGTCTCGCTAACGGATTGCATTGTACTGACATTTGTCAGTTACAAGAGTGTACAAACCAGACTGAGGAAGCTACAGAGGATTTAACCGCAGATGAGTCTGATGTTGAATGTGAAGATTAATTGAGCTAAAGTACTCTAAAGGTTCTCGCGGTGCCTTGTTCATTAGTTGTTGAGAGTTTTAGCAATGTTACTGCGTGTCACTAAATAAACTAAAGCTCGAAAACTAAATGAATAAAGGGGGTTAGTTTCTAACGAAACTGTGGTGCTTCTCCGGTGGGGAGGGGAGGGGTAAAATCAAATCAACGGGATTTGAACCCGTGACCTCGCCATACCGGTGCGATGCTCTAACCAACTGAGCTTTGAAGCCACTGACGTTGGGAGCAGGTCAATTATGGTCAATTAGGCTTCTTTTCGCATTTGCATAAATTGCGTTCACAACTGCGTGGATCATTCTTCATTTGATTTCATTTCCACAGTTCAAGCATGATTTATTTCATATATAATTCACATTCATTTCTTTCACGGGAACATATGAATCCATAATTGACCTGCTCCCAACGTCAGTGGCTTCATAGCTCAGTTGGTTAGAGCATCGCACCGGTCATCGCGACGTCACGGGTTCAAATCCCGTTGAAGTCCTGAACTTTTTTCAGGCTTCTTTTCGCAATTGCATAAATTGCGTTCACAACTGTGAGGATCATTCTTCATTTGATTTCATTTCCACAGTTCAAGCATGATTTATTTCATATATAATTCACATTCATTTCTTTCACGGGAACATATGAATCCATAATTGACCTGCTCCCAACGTCAGTGGCTTCATAGCTAAGTTGGTTAGAGCATCGCACCGGTATCGCGAGGTCACGGGTTGAAATCCCGTTGAAGTCCTGAATTTTTTTCAGGCTTCTTTTCGCAATTGCAAAAATAGCGTTCACAACTGCGAGGATCATTCTTCATTTGATGTAATTCCTGTGTTGCACTGTGTGAATACAATGTTTATGAGATGTGTGACCTTAAGCGTCTTTTTTGTAAAATTCACTGTTTTTTTTTCCTTGTACTAACGTATTGTAGTATTGTCAGATTGTTATTTTGACGTTAATGAAGGACTATTGAAAAATAAAATCACCTAAATCTTTCACACTTCTTTATTTTTTTAGTTGATTAATTTAGTCACGAACAAAACCATTTTAGAGAAATATAGTAGACTAATAACGGGCCCCTGATATTTTGAACGAGTCACGCATTTAGCCTTTCCTCCGGTCTTTAATGCATAACGTGTCCTATACGTTTCTCATGAAAAACGAACTAATCTCATGAAAAACGAACTAATCTCCAGGACCAGACCAGGCCCCAGTTGTTCAAAGAGCGGTAACTCTTTCCAGCGGATAAGTCGCTATCCAGCGGATGAAATGTCTTGGGACTGAACTTTGTGACCGATACATTTTCTCCACCGGATAACGAGATATCCGCTGGACAGAGTTATCAGCTCTCTGAACAACTGGGCTCAGGAGGACAGTTGTGACGTTTGTTCTGAGTACTCTCAGTAACAGACTGGCTATCCCGGTCCCGCGGGTTATCCCAGCTATTAGTTATCTTTGTGTGAAGACCGACTAGTACTGTAGATATTAACATTATCGTACATTTTTCTTGTATAGAATGTGGTGCCGTGGTAAACAATTCCCTTACAAGCCCTGGCTATCCAATTTATTACCAGCCCAATAAGCACTGTACGTACTGGGTTCCAGTCCCAGAGGGCACGTCACTGATGATTGACTTTGAATTTGATCTGGAAAAGCACACCTCAAGCAGGTAATTATAACTAAGGGTAACTATAAAGCTAACATGAAATATGCTCTACAGATGTTATTCATCTAAGGCCGGTTGTTAGACAGCCGATTAAAAAGTATACATCTCGCACACGTTAAAAATATCCTTTACAGCTGCTTTTATGAGAAGAGTAAACACAGAATGCCTGAGCCAAAACTGATCAGGGGCAAAAATTTATAAATCTATTATAATTATAAAAATCCACAAAAATAAGTAATTGCGCTAGTATCAAAGCTTCAACTGATAAATCCTGCGTTACTGCTTTCACGTGCTTTGAACAACTGGGTGCCAAATGCACAAAACATTCTGAACATTCTCGAATCACAACTTATATTTACTGGAAGACGTGACGTTAGTAACCAAAGATTGAAACTTAAATCAATGCAAATAATAAAAAGAATGGTAAATAAACAACAACAACAAAAACTCACACACACCATGCACAGATTTGAAAATACCAGTCAACATCTTTCGTATTGGATCCTTTAGGGATCTGACGCGATGTACCATAACTTACCGGTAGCCTCGCAGTGTGACGAACATTCCTAACTCATAGGAAATTAGAAAAGCACTGTTAATAAATGGTCTTCAAAAACTACAAATATTGATAAAAATCTGAAGATACGAATGATCATAGCAGTTATGAACATTACTTCAGTGGCCATCATGCACCACTCACGGGTATATTACGAACCAACAAAATCAACCAGCTCCCATTTGGCTTGTTAGCTCAGTTGGTAGAGCACTGCACCGGTATCGCAGACGTCATGGGTTCGACTCCCGTACAAGCCAGAAATTTCTTTTCAGTCTTTGTCTTCACTACTGCTTAAATAGTGTTCATAACTGCGATGATCATTCATATCTTCATTCTTCAATCCGCAGTTCAAATATATGATTTTTATACATGTATATTCATTGTCACATGATAAAATTCTGTTCGACAGGCTCACTACTGAGAATAAATAGCCCGGCATAGCCTACCGGTGAAATGTTTCCGTATTGTTTCTATTTAATTGTTTAGTTGATACTTTTATTGCTGCAATGGAGCGTTTTTATTCACGCGACTACCGGCCATATTGGTTTACTGAAACAAAAGAAAGTATCTGCATAGAGTTCAATTCTCAGAGGTTTAGTTTGAGACACCAGCATGGTCATCGTTTCTTTGTTTGGAACACCAACATGGCCGCCGTGACGTCATGTGAAAACACTCTGTAGCGTTTGGTTTGTCGATTGGTTCTGTGTTCTCAACAGGCAGTTTGGATGGTGCTCATTTCCAATGTTAATCCCAATGCAGTAAAAGGGTTTTTAAGAGATGAGTCATGCAGGAAAAAAGATTTGTTGAATAAAAGGGTATATATACTTCCCCATCAGAAATCCTTCAGCTCTAAGCGATTGATGGCCTTACACAACACCTCTCAATTATCCACTGATCCGCCCCTCACCCCCTGATCCTGAGCTGTACGTAAAGGAAATAATGTACCTGCTTCAGATAACAAATATGTCTAACTTAGTCTTGTTTTGTTAAAGTAGTGCGGGCCTCTTCTAACGTATTTAACACAAATGTTTTCTTCACAGGAATGATTATTTGAAGATTACTGATGAGAAGGGCCAGTCAGTAGGGGTGTACTGTGGTACAAAGACTGGGGAAACTGTTGAGGTTACTGGAGAGTATGCAGTGATAATATTCCACTCCAATGGGAATAGAGAAGGAAAAGGATTTCGGATGCTTTTCCGTATCAAAGAGAGCGGATCAAGTTCAACAACAATAGGTAGGACAAATGACAGGAAGTAAATAAATTGATGTGGCTGTACTTTTCTTTTTGAAGCAAAAGCTTTTTCATAGAGGGATCCATAGAATTTGCAAAGAATTTTGATTGTTATAGTAATATCGTGGAAAACTTCAAATCTTCGGTGAGAGGTAAACAAAAACTAGTTTTTCTTGTGCAAGCAGGCTTAGATAGCAGAATATCTGTTAAAAAATATACCTGCGAGTCCTGCATATCCGATGAACAAAATGTCCCAAGAGGGTCATGATGACTTCCGGCTGAGTCCATCTGGACACAAATACCTATTTTCTGGCTGTACTTTTCTTTTTGAAGATAAAAAGTTTTTCATAGAGGGATCCATAAGGTTTGCAATTAATTATCGTTGCTATAATAATATCACGGAAATTTTGCGGAGGAGATGGGATTCCAGGGTAATTTCCTTTTCTTCGTAAGGAAGTGGTGTTTATACCACCATAAAAATCCGTGGGAGACCGAGAGCAAATACTTTTTTATCCTGAAATTTGGTTTTAACATTCACTTAATATTATCGGCACGATAGCAAATATCCATGTACACCGACAGAGGGAGCACTTTCAAGTGAGTAAAATTCCCGACTTTAAAAGTTGTACCTCTTAAAACAGTAAAGATATAAAGGCAAGATTTCCGCACAGCCACATACGTTAATTATGTATAAATTTTGTGACTCAAACTCTACTCTTGCTCTTCGTTTTAATTTTGGAACAGGGTTAGTATGATAGTCATGCATGTACAATTAATGCATGGGGCTATGCAGAAATCTTTCCAGATATAAAAGCCGAAAGCCGCTCGAAGATCTATGCTCGACGAGCGCGAGCATAGCATCGCATTCATCATCGGCTGTACTGAATAAACCCGAATATTTGCTATTTTGAAGGGCACGACTACCAAACTTGGCTACCTCACTATCTTTCAAGTGCTTTCTTTAGCAATACCGATAATAGGTACAAGAAGCGCTTATAAATTCCCGAGCCAGCCGTCGATTTTTCTTGCACAACTTTCACTGATGCAAACACAAGGCAATATGACGACAAACCATATGTAGCAATTTTGAAGAGCCATTTCCCGAACTTAAATCGCTCAAACATAGACAAGTTTGGTATCAGAAAAAAATGTCGTTTTCAATTGCATCGGTGCATTTATAATGTGGGCTTGCGCAAACGATATTTTGCCCTAGATCCCGCGCAGAGTCGCCTGAACGGCTAGTAATCCCAAAAACCTGTACGAAAAACGACTCCGAAATGCTTTAAAACTATCTGAATATTAAGCTCAGACGTTAAAGTTTTTAAAATACGCTTGCGCAGACGATATTTTGCCCTAGATCCCGCGCAGAGTCGCCTGAAGGGCTAGTAAACCCTAAAACCCGTACGAAAAAAATCGAAATGCTTTAAAACTACTGAATATTAAGCTAAGATGTTTAAGTTTTTAATCCCGGTGGTGCGTTTAGGTCTTTTAAAGCTGTATACGAATGACAGAATAAAAGGTGCCAAATCTACGTTCCATTTGAGTCAGCCACATGAGGAGCTTAGCCAAGCAAAAGAATTCGCCGCATGAGCTCCTTCCGAAGTGCTAATTTTTTGTATCATTTTCGTTAAGGTGTATAATTGAGTGGCGTTTGTGGTCAAAACGTCAATTAACACGTAAGCCTTTAGCTGATGACTGTGAATACAATACCGGTTTGGTTTGTAATTTCTTAATTTCCCTTGCTTTGTCACCATCGTTCTTCCGAGCCGGAGATTCTCCTTAAGTCTGCATGGAGCGCGTAAAACAAGTAAAAGGCGCGCAAACTGGACTGTCACGGCACAAAACGAATCATTCCAGCCGAACATTCCTAAGGTAATTTTTTATTTGTAAGCGAAGGCTTTCCGCGGAGTTTAAAGAGGTGCCTTGCGAATAAAAAATGACCGATAGCAAAATAGAGCCTTTTTCTTTAGTGAATAAAGGATTAAACATTTTCAGTAACCTGCACATCGATGTGATGGTCACTATTTATATGCAAAAAACAAATCCCGATCGTCACGGACACTGTCACGTAGCGTTGTCTCTGACCAACTCGTGTTCAGACCCCCTGGATATGAAAACAACGCCTGGCATATAGCCCGTTTGAACTGACATCAATGGTTTGTACAATTACGAGGTGAATTAATGTAAAACTTTTATAAGTTACTGGACTGGTAATCTTTTACTGGAGCGGGAATTTCAAATTGAAAAGCAAGATGTTCCTCCTGTGGGCATCAATTGACGTGGTTTCGCCATGGAAGTTGACGCTTCTTCGTCGTCGTCGTCGACTTCTTGGTCGTTTTCGAAGGTCACCAGCCCTTCACTGGACGGCACTAAACACTGGTACGTGCTCACGAAGAACATTTGTGGATGCAGGCCGACAGACTTCGCAAAGAACGAAGTTTTACGTCATTTTCCAGGGGAAATTCAACTCGTGGAAACGCGGGAACTAAGGGCCGCCAACGAAGGCTGTTCGCTCAACAGGCAACCTCGAAATCTTTTATGTTGCTACCTCGTTTGGTCTTTGCGCCTCGTTATTGAGACAGCGAGAGTTCTCACAGAACGGCTTTATCAGATCGCCAGAGTTTTCCTCCGTCCAAAACGCCATTAACTGTGTCATACTGGACTCTAAACCCAGTTTCGGCGGGAAAAATTTCAATTTTGGCGCGCCACAATATTCATCATTGGAGGGTATTGATGCACAGCTTTTAGACTGGAAAGCTCGCTTCCATGCAGCCCATCAAGAAATGCAACAGTTGAGGAAAACGATATCCGAGTCGGAGGAAGTAATTGTGGAGCTTCAAAGAGGTTCGACTTCTGTTATCCATTGTATCCCGGACAGGTCGTCTCCAATATCCTCCTGCTCCTCAGAAAGTTCCAGTTCAAATATAGAAAAAACAAAGAGGAGTCCTCTTGGATCCATTATCAAGAAAAAGGAAGTAGCTGGTCAGTGCAGAAGGATTATTTCAGATTTAAATGATGTGTGCGACAAGTACCATGAGTCACTAGCTTGTGTTCTTGGAAACAGTTTTCTTTATGGAAATGACTCTGAAAAGAAAGATGTTTCAAAAACTGTTTCAGATATTTTAAATCTTGTAATGGATTCAAAGGGGTACAAGAAAGGATTCTCAGACCTCCTGTTACGAGAAACCCACCAGCGTTTGTTGGAGAGTATGCGAGTACCAGACTGGGTGCTTTTATACTTCAAGATCCAGGCCAAACTCCCGGACGCCTTCTGGCAGACATTGCTTAATCATACCCAGCTTGGAAGAAGTGGGGTAATTATTATAAATTCTTTTTAAGTTTAATCTTGGGTGAATACTTGATTGAAGAGAACTAGTTATTGCACTTACGGTATTTGTCTGCCGTGGGTACTCCAGGTTTGATTGATTTACATGTTAATCTTAACTATAACAAAATTCTTGCATTTGATTGGCTATCACCAGCTATGATTTTCGCCCAAATAGGACAGTGTAATTGGACAGTATGCATCATGCCAAAATAATAATTATTGGACAGTACACGCCATCGCGTGCACGCTGCAAGAGGGCAGTTGTACTTTCATATTTTCTTTACTAAGCATCTCACAGTGAAAACTATTTTTTTCCTGAAAAGTTTTTGCCTTATCAGATTTTGTTATAGTTACGATTAATAATTGGTAACAGTTTCTTCTGACCAGGACAGGATTGAATTTAACATCAAACTTGATGGCCGCCCACTTGGAGGTATATTGTAAAGAAATAAGTAAACATAAAATGCTTCTTGCATGGACATTGAAACAAAGTAGCATTCATCAAGGGATCAGTTGTAGAAAAATTGGCTTTGGTGGAGCTAACATTCTTTTTTTTACAAACCACTCTGTTTGTGGGTGTTCGCATTTATAATGGTATGCCAGTCTCAATGGTTTGACTGGAAATAAAGTTTTTCTTTATGAACTCTTTTTTGTTAAATTATGTCAAGATTTGAAGACCTGCAGCAAATCCTGGTACCTGTGTTCATGGTGAACCATTGGGGACTTGTCTACATTGACCTTGCTAATAAGCAGTTACATTTTGATGATGGGTTACATTATTTGGTTCCCTCAACAACACTTCCTTTTGTGAAAGAGGCTTTGAATTTCCTTCTTCAGTTATATCCTCATCATGCATCACTCTAGACAAAGTTTTGGAACTCTTGTCAAAGTTTTAGTAGGATTGGGATGCCATCACAAGTTCCTGTTGATTCAAGGATGATTGGAGTTGGCAGTTGTGGGATTGGTGTCATTATGGCTGCCAGAGACTTTATCAGAAATGGCCCTTCAACTGTGAACAATATTCAGTGGAAGTACTGCAACATGGATCAACACAGAAAAAGCCTCATGCTACAGATCCTGAAGTGGGCTGGACATTGCAATTGAGATGTTAGTTGTGACTTGTCAATTTCTTACCCATAGGGATAGCAAATGCCTTAAGACACTACTGTTTTTTTGCCATTATCTTAACCAATCCTGTGCTTTCATGGGTAGCATATACCCGGAGCTAATAATATTGCTTTAATGCTAACCAATCCTGTGCTCTCATGGGTAGCATATACCCGGAGCTAATAATAGTGCTTTAGTACTAATCAATCCTGTGCTCTCATGGGTAGCATATACCCGGAGCTAATCATAGTGCTTTAATAGTAACCGATCCTGTGCTCTCATGGGTAGCATATACCCGGAGCTAACAATATTGCTTTAATGCTAATCAATCTTGTGCTCTCATGGGTAGCATATACCAGGAGCTAATAATAGTGCTTTAATACTAATCAATCCTGTGCTCTCATGGGTAGCATATACCCGGAGCTAATAATATTGCTTTAATGCTTATCAATCCTGTGCTCTCATGGGTAGCATATACCCAGAGCTAATAACAGTGCTTTAATACTAATCAATCCTGTGCTCTCATGGGTAGCATATACGTGGGGCTAATAATAGTGCTTTAGTACTAATCAATCCTCTTCTCTCATGGGTACGTATACCCGGAGCTAATAATAGTACTTTAATACTAATCAATCCTGTGTTCTCATGGGTAGCATATACCCGGAGCTAATAATAGTGCTTTAATACTAATCAATCCTGTGCTCTCATGGGTAGCATATACCCGGAGCTAATAATAGTGCTTTAATACTAATCAATCCTGTGCTCTCATAGGTAGCATATACCCGGAGCTAATAATAGTAGTTTAATACTAATCAATCCTGTGCTCTCATGGGTAGCATATACCCGGAGCTAATAATAGTAGTTTAATATTAATCAATCCTGTGCTCTCATGGGTAGCATATACCCGGAGCTAATAATAGTGGTTTAATACTAATCAATCCTGTGCTCTCATGGGTAGCATATACCCGGAGCTAATAATAGTGCTTTAATACTAATCAATCTTGTGCTCTCATGGGTAGCATATACCCGGAGCTAATAATAGTGGTTTAATACTAATCAATCCTGTGCTCTCATGGGTAGCATATACCCGGAGCTAGTAATAGTGCTTTAATACTAATCAATCTTGTGCTCTCATGGGTAGCATATACCCGGAGCTAATAATAGTGCTTTAGTACTAATCAATCCTATGCTCTCATGGGTAGCATATACCCGGAGCTAATAATATTGCTTTAGTACTAACCAATCCTGTGCTCTCATGGGTAGCATATACCCGGAGCTAATAATAGTGCTTTAATACTAATCAATCCTGTGCTCTCATGGGTACCATATACCCGGAGCTAATAATAGTGCTTTAGTACTTATCAATCCTGTGCTCTCATGGGTAGCATATACCCGGAGCTAATAATAGTGCCTTAATACTAACTGATCCTGTGCTCTCATGGGTAGCATATACCCGGAGCTAATAATATTGTTTTAATGCTAATCAATTCTGTGCTCTCATGGGTAGCATATACCCGGAGCTAATAATAGTGCTTTAGTACTAATCAATCCTGTGCTCTGATGGGTAGCATATACCCGGAGCTAATAATAGTGCTTTAATACTAACTGATCCTGTGCTCTCATGGGTAGCATATACCTGGAGCTAATAATATTGTTTTAATGCTAATCAATTCTGTGCTCTCATGGGTAGCATATACCCGGAGCTAATTATTGCTTTAATGCTAATCAATCCTGTGCCTTCATGGGTAGCATATACCCGGAGCTAATATTGCTTTAATGCTTATCAATCCTGTGCTCTCATGGGTAGCATATACCCGGAGCTAATAATAGTGCTTTAATACTAATCAATCCTGTGCTCTGATGGGTAGCATATACCCGGGGCTAATAATATTGCTTTAATACTAACCGATCCTGTGCTCTCATGGGTAGCATATAGCCGGAGCTAATAATAGTGCTTTAATACTAATCAATCCCGGCTCTCATGGGTAGCATATACCCGGAGCTAATAATATTGTTTTAATGCTAATCAATTCTGTGCTCTCATGGGTAGCATATACCCGGAGCTAATAATAGTGCTTTAATACTAATCAATCCTGTGCTCTGATGGATAACATATACCCGGGGCTAATAATAGTGGTAATAAAAGAATACAAGAAAATAAGCCGTCCTGGAGGAAAAAGTGCGGACAGTTTGTCGCAAATGCAGAATGAGGCCAGACACGAGGCGCGCATTATTTCACAATTACCGGACCATCATGGGCTACCACTATTGTTTGGCGTTTGCTTGAACGAAATGCCAGTCTCCATTGTCCTAAAATTTAATGGAGAAGGGAATGAGAGCTTAACCAAATACAAAGCAGCCAAAACGAAGCGCATTTCCGACAAACCAGAATGGAACAAAATCCTTTGGGACACTGCTGATGAATTGCAACATATTCATGAGGTAGGATACGTTCACAATGACTTAAAGAGCAACAATGTTGTTTTGGAAAAACGTGAGGATGACAAGCTTCACCCGGTTATTATTGATTTTGGCAAGGGCGTGGAAATAGAGAAAGCGAAGAAGGCCGCAGCGAAACCATTGCATTTGAGAGGTCATTACGAGCACTCGTACATCGCACCCGAACTAATCAATGGAACAGGAAGGCCAATTGAAAGCGATGTTTTTGCACTTGGTTTTTTAATCAAGTCTGTTTATAAACTGCTGAAGTTCCAAAACATCAGCACTGTCAAGGACGCCTTAAGGGATTCACCGAATAACAGGCCGTCTATTTCAGATCTGAAAGAAGCTTTAACCTTTGCGGACAGTTAGATTTTAGTGTGAACCATTTTAGGATTTCCGGTTACCAGAAAAGCACTGTGCAAGACTTATTTCTTACGTTTATCGAACTAATTCTTATTTGTTACGATTATCGTGCAACGAAGAAAGATAGATTTTATAGCATGTCCTTTGGGACAGTGATTGTGTTATGAGTGAACGTTTATCAAATCGTAACACCGAAACAATAGCACCTATTCCATTTTGTTTCCGTTCATCGCGCACAATTAAAAGGGACAAACGACTCAAAATAGACTTGAAGGAGCAGTTTATTATCTATGCTATAAACCGACGACTATCTGCGGCTATTTCTATGGCAAAGAAATAGTTTTTATAGGCCAATAGTGCTTAATGCGTACATAACTCGCCCAACGTACGTGGCCTAACAGCGTGCATTTTAAGGTAAATTATTTCTGTGATTAGTTTCGTGAATTACAATCTAAATGACACAACTTCATTTAAGTGCAGAGTTGATGAATTAATGCATCAAATGTTCTGGTTTCTTCTAAGCGTCTGTCAACACGGCCGACATTAATATCTTCGGACGTGTCAAACCGTGGTATTACATTACCACTGTTAATTGGCTGAGGGTAGATTGAATCTACCCTCAGCCTTATTTGCATAAATTCTTTTACTTGGCTAAGCTCCTCATGTTAGTGGGCGTCACCGTGTAATTTAATATCAAAATATGAAGCTTGTGGGATGTAGTGTCTAGTTAATCTGAAAACCACTCATTGGAAACTAAGGCCACGTGGTAGCAGGCGTTACCCATTAAATCTACCAAATAATTAGCAGCCATGGATAGCTGTTTTGGTAGACGTAAAGGGTAATGCCCGGTACCACGTGACCTCAATTCCCAATGAGTGGCTTTCAGCTTTACCGCATACCACAAGCTTCACATTTTCACTGCTTGTTTTATTCATGTGGGTACTTGAGCCTGGGTACTAGCTATGCCATGCTGTTGAGGCCTAACAAGGCCGAAACAATTGTCCAATAACATGGCTGCTAATGCTCAGACTCAAACTTTAATTGGTAGACTCAACGGGGGACCACTACCAAGTGGCCTTAGTGCCTAATGAGTGGCTTTCAGCCTACCTAGACACATCAATTTGGGAAGTATTCTTCTAATTCAACATGAGACTATTTGTACGGGAGACTTTAATATGTTCATCAAGCCTACCCTGTTATACAAGTGAAATTTCGAGAAGGAAAAAGATAAATAATACATAATAAATAATACATTTTTTGAGCTTGAATCACTGTGGTCCTTCATCCTTCAGTAGACAACAGGGCTTTAAAGGAGCAAATTGAATTACAACAGATATAAAAACGAAAAAGCTTAGTATTAGGGTCGATGTATTGACAGGGAAATTAACTGTCACTGTAGATATAGAGCTTCAGATATAGAGCGAGCTTATTTACAGAATTTCTAATACAATTAATTTACTGTTTATCGATAAAAATTTTAAAGTGCCCATAACCCCAAAATACTTTTTTCGCTTAAAGGAACTTTGCATCTGTTCGAAACGCATTGAGCCTTTTAAAACCAAATCTTGACTTTATATAGGCTGTAAAAGTTACAAAATCTAGCCATCACCTGTCCCATCACCGAGCTAGTAAGGAGCATGGGTCTAGTCCTGGTTTGACGTCACAAACTGATTTGCAAAGCAGTTTTTGACGTCAAACCAGGACTAGACCCATGCCCTTACTAACTCAGTCGTGGGACAGATGATGGCTAGCTTTCGTAACTTTTACAGCCTATAAAGAGTCAAGATTGGGTTTAAAAAGGCACAAAATGGCACAATGCGTTTCGAACAGGTGCGTAGATTTATTTAAGGGAAAACACATTTTGGGGTTAGGGGCACTTTAACCACACGCAGCCCCATGCATTAATCTCACTCGGTATACAAGTTACATTCTATGAAATAGCTTTTATAAGTTGAGATTTTTTTCGGCAGTCTTTAAAATAATTTTTGGTTCTTTAAGGGGCAGTTAGCTTTATTTCTCTATCTTCCAGGTTTCACGTCTTCCGTCATTTTCTTACCATGTCATCCGTTGTAATTCAGTAAAGAACAGGTGACTGATTTTCACCATGGCAACGGACCGGATAGTGGTTTATCGGTGGATAGTTATTCATCGCCCTATCCAGGCTTTGTGCACTGCGACGTTTTATCCACTGGATAACTATCCTGTGGATAGCAGTTTTATCTGGTGGATAGGCTTAACCAGTGGCAAACGTTTTCCGCTCTTTGAACAACAGGGGCCAGTTGCAGTCTTTGAAGCAAACGGTGAATGCGTTTATCCAAGGCTCTTTATCTTTAATTTCAGCGAAGTTATCAACGTCTTTTTGTCTCCAAAATTCAAAGTACGGATGCCGAAGAACATCTCTGCTATTGTCTCTTGTTAACAACTCAAAGCGTCAACCCGGCCCCTGAGGTCTGACTCCTAAGCGATCACCTCCCGTAAGTGAATGCCCACGCAAAAGCATGAATACTCTGCTTTCCACTGACCTCCAAACTGCGAACAATAAAATAGCAAATAATTCCAGATCTAATAATGTACATGTTTAAGCATATCAATTTGAAAAGTCCAAAGCCTGCTGTAAAACCATACCTCCGACGACGAACCAACGAACACTTGTACTTCTTGTAAAGAGAAGCCAGGCTGAGAGACGCTTCTCTCAGTTCTGGATACATGGTCAGGTACACACAGTGCAAGTGAGCTCAGTCCATCTTCGTCAAGACTTCCCAGTTTGTACGAGCTCTCGAAACAAATTGAAGTCAAGTCTGCAAATAGGGATTACTTTCCATGCAAGGGACCACAAGAGGCCATAATAAGTTGCGGCGGTAAGAGAGTCTCTCCAGAAATACCTTTGGATTCAATCTGTGCTTTACAGTTAAATATGAAGAATTTTCTTGTAATTCTCTTTTTGTCGGAATTCCTGAAGTCATAAGCCCTGTGCATGATTTGTATATCTACAGTCTTATTGTTTGTATGGTAGGGGACCAAAATTCCATTATACTGTTCAAAGCTAAAAAGCCAAAATCCGTAAATGCTGCCATAGTTCTCCACCCGGGTAGGTACATTTAACTGCCCCCCAACCATGATGGACTGCTAAATGGACTACCAAAATGGACTGCCCCCAATTACCTACCTTGAAAAAAAAAATTACTAAAGCTTGGTTGTTTTGACTCGATTGAGCGCAATCCCTGCCATCTTGTTGTTGTTGTTTTTTTAAATGCTGGTGGACAGCTGTTCTGCAGGCTCATTCATTCGTCGCGCGTGATGCGGGTTGGCACGTTGGATGGCTAGTCGGAGACAAGCTACCAGCTCATATACCTGCTGTTCCTTATAGGTCAATGAACCCGCCAGCAAATAAAGAAAGCTGAATAAAACTGGCGACCATTAACCGGCGGCCATTAAAAATCTTCTCAAAGCAGAATTAACGAGTAGAAATTCCGAAACTGGAACCAAAATAAAAATGAAGTGCATTGCTGAGAATTGTTAGAACGACAAAGACCAGTGCTGGCATCGTGTTTAACAAACTTTGTTGCAGCGCTGAGAAAGTTTTCTCAGCTGTTGATTTTCAGCTTATAACAAAACACTTTCATGTACTGAAATAGCGCAAGAGTTAAATAACTTAAATAATAGACGTTGCAAGTCTGTAAATTTATGGGCCAGTCTATTTAAAACAAAGCGAACAGCCACTATTTCAGCAAAGGTTACAACGGCATTCGCTGTTAAAAATTTATTGTGACGATCGACATTAAAAGTTTTTAAAAACTAAAAATTAACCCAAGTTGAAAATATTATTTTATCTGCAGTCGATGCAACGTATTAATCACCAGCTTCAAACTTTCGATCCTTGCAAGCTTTATTTTGTTGTATGAGCTCTCTGTAGAGATAATGGTAGACTAATTTTTTTTTATTTATAACAGCTCATCATTTTGAAGCGCTAGTTTAATTTTTTCACATCGGTTGTTAGTCTCTGTAGAGGAAAGAGGAGAGGAACAGGGGAATCGGGCGCCTTTATGAAACCCGTGGAGAGAATGCAGATCTTCTCTCTCCTTTCTAACGTCTGGCTAATCAGAATGTGTATTTTGTTTTGCAACATGCTCAAGTAATATAGGAAGGTTTCTCTGTCGTATTAGTGCAGAGATTTGTTATTTCATTTTATTTTCTTCCTTATTTTTTTCCTTAATTAGCAGTAAAACACAAACAGCAGTGATAACGCACGTTACAAAAATGCCTTTATTCTTTTTATCATGCAACCAACTTGTAGAACCAAAACATATGGTGACAGAGCTTTCTCTGAATGCACTCCGAAGCTTTAGAACACTTTTCCTTTGGAAATACGACGTCCCAGTACACTTTTATTATTTAAGAAAAAACTCAAGACTTTCCTTTTTACTAAATTTATTAATATTAACTTTTTATCATATGTTTAATTTTTAGATTCTAGCTTTTTTATGTATTTTGCTAACTTTCTAAGTTATTTTAGGGATATTTTTGTAAAGCGCCTCGGGCAAGTAATGGATGTGTGCGCTTTATACGAACTGTTATTATTATTATTATTATTATTATTATTATTATTATTATTATTATTATTATTATTATCATGTTTCTCACCGCTGTTCTTGGTATTCCTTACTTAAGCTTCGATAGCTAATGAAAAAAAAAAAAGAATATTTTTGCGTTATCCTAAAAGGCACGGGTTTGTGAGTTAATTGTTCAGTGCCTTAAGATAATTATCGTGTTTTCTTTAGTTTCACCCAAGGTAGTTTTGCTGTGGTCTGGGATTACGTTCCCAGTGGGAGACAAACTTTGGTGTTCAGCCATTGGAATTCCTCCTATAAACATAACAATAACAAGGGACTCAGCAGTTGTGGCAAATGGGACAAACTATGCAAGCATCCAGTTACGCGAGGACGGTATCTACAAATGCCGGGCAAGTAGCAAGGATGGACGTGACGAGAGAGAAATACTGATGATCGGTGGTGAGTGGATCAAGATTGTCTTTGGTCTTTTACTTCAACTGTTTAACATGTACATCTCTTTTTAGATTTATCGGACGCTTTTTCAATTTTTTTAAACAAATAATCCAATGTAAAGTAACTTGCTGTCTAGGTCTTGTGTGTTTTCAATACTTTCCATCCCAAAAGATAACTTATATAAGCAATTACAAGTCTAACTTTCAATTAACGTGTTTTGCTGCACATTGAAATGAAAGGTGCTAAATAGCGCTCTCCGTGATGCTGGTTTTAAATGCTGCAAAGGTGGCTCAAATTGTTGAGTCTTTTGGCATTTATAGAGATTTCTGGTTTGAAACGGAATCATTGTAGATTGGATCCTACAGACAAATCTTCTAGCATTAAATGGTATAGTGAACCGAGGAAGCTCCTCGAGAATTTTACACATATGATCTAAAACTGCTGCATGCAAGAAAAGAATTTCATAGAAAAATTGGATAGGATTAAAAAACTAATCAGTTGTGATTTGGTCCTTCAGGGAACAGTAGATAGTTTCCACGTTACCTCATCGCCGCCATGCGGGTGGACGTAAATAATAGATTTCCCATAGACCCATTCGGCTAACTCAGTGTTGTACCCAATTCATATCTCCTGGGCTTAAGATTCTTTGTGTATTGTATTTGCATTATAATGTAGCATTCATATTTAAATGACATGGAAATACCTGGAACAAAACCCAACGGGTTTGAATTGGGTACAACATTGAATAAGCCGAATGGGTCTACTAGCTCCTTTTGTTTGTCTACCAGTATTTGCTCCTTTCACCACTGTTACCTGTGTCTATAGAGATTGGCTTCAATAAATACAATAATAATAATAATAATAATAATAATAATTTAGAACTTATATAGCGCATTTTCCATGTGTATATGATCAAATGCGCTTTACGAGCAGATGAAATTGGAATTTGGAAATGTTGGTTTTTGTTGAGAGGGGAAAACCGGAGAACCCGGAGAAAAACCTCTCGGAGCAGAGAAGAGAACCAACAACAAACTCAACCCACATATAACGTCGAGTCCGAGAATCGAACCCGGGCCACATTGGTGGAAGGCGCATGCTCTCACCACTGCACCATCCCTGCTCCCGGGAAAGCGACCCTGATCTAATCGAGGCTAATACCAAAGTTGAATTTCATATTTTCTTTGATATTTTGTCTTTTAATAAACTCTTTTTTTTTTACACCAATGACAAGCTTCAGAAAACTGGCTTTAAAACGAACTACATGCGGTCCTTTTGCTACGCTATTTATATTCCGCCAGAAACATTGCATCATCTTCCCCAACAGGGTTCTTATTAAAAATTTTGGCGTGATTTTAGAGTCATAGTGGTTGCGACCTACCAAAGAAATCTTTCCTTGCAGCACATCGAAGGAGTTTTTTGTTTTTGTTTTTTTTTTAAGGAATTACCTCCTGGATAATTCCAAAGATAAGATTGTAGCTAAATATGACACAGAAAACTATATGAGTATACGTATAATGAAAACGAAGACTGTTTTAAAACAAAATGAACTGTAAGAATAAAGAGTAGGGATTTAAGCTGTTCTTATAATTCGCGGGTTTGCGATATGCTTGTGCGTGTCAGCAGGCTTGTGTGAGAGTTTAGTATTTCAAACGTGTTTCTCATGTTGTTCCCTCAGTCATATTACTGTCTTTTAATTCTTATTAAAATGTAATGTTTATGAATTGTGTGATTTGAAATGGCTAAATTTTTCAAACTTCTAAAAGTTTTTAGTTAATTAGTGTAATGACGAACAAAAGCATTTTAGAAAGAAAATTGGGGACGGTTAACTAAAATTACTGTATATTTTGTACAAGTCAGGTCTTTAACCTTTTCACCTCCTTGAGTTCGCGTAAGAAAACGTAACGGCAGAAAGTACTCAGCACCATGCCAATGAAAATAAATTGCTTTCAATCTTTATCACGAATCTGTTCTTCTGTTTTTGTTGCGCTGTTTCAGGGGAACTTAGGCGTGTGCTAAAACGGTCACACATTTTTGTATTAACGCAGTTCAATACTTTTTCGCACATTTCTGAACAGCTGTATGGCATTTTAAAGAATGAGTTATCCTATACGCTGTTAAATATTTGAAAATCACCAAGGACCAGGACTAGACCAAGCCCCAGTTGTTCAAAAAAGAGCGGATACTCTATCCAGTGGATAAGTTCCTATTCAGCGGATAAAATGTATTCCGACTAAACTTTGCGACCGATACATTTTCCCCTCTGGATAGCGAATTATCCGCTGGACAGAATTATCAGCTCTTTGAACAACTGGAGTCAGGAGGATAGTTTTGACGTTTGTTTTGAGTACTCTCAGTAACTGACTGACAATCCCGGTCCCTTGTTTATTATCGACACAATTTATATTACTGATCACCAGTTTCTTTTCTGCGGTCTGGTTGCTTCTTTGTATGCTGCGTGTTAGTGGAAGACTCAGTGTAGATATTAACTATATTGTACTATTGTTGCTTGTATAGAATGTGGTGTCGTGGTAAACAATTCGCTGTCAAGCCCTGGCTATCCATTTCGTGATTATCAGCCCAACAAGCATTGTACGTACTGGGTTCCAGTCCCAGAGGGCAATTCATTGATGATTGACTTTGAATTTGACTTGGAGGATGAATCGACATGCAGGTAATTCGGAGAAACTTTGATCTTCAGGTGTTATTCATCTGGGGCTGGATGTTCGAAAGCCGATGAAACAGGCAGTTCCTATCTCGCATGTTGAACATTTCCTTTACGGCTGCGTTTATGCTACAAGTAAAAATAAAATGTCTGGGTCAAAACTGAAGACAAAATGATCTGTTAAAAGAATCAATAACAATAGGCAATCCCACTAGAATAAACTGTTCACCTTGTTAAATCCTGGGTTAACTTAAAGTTGTTTTGAAAAACTGGCCGTGGGTGCCTAATGTACAAATCGAATCCTGTTGCTGAATAACTCAGGAAACAAAATTAACGTGTTTACTGAAAGATGCAGTCTGAGTAACCAACGATTAAAACTTAAAAAGAATCAGAGACAAACAACGACAACATTGACAAATAAAATTAAAAAAAACAAACAAGAACCATGCACAGACTGCAGGACTTTTAAGAAGGAACAACTGAAAAGTGACAGTAAAAGCTAACGACGTTTCTATCACTCCATATCATGGTTATCAAGTTCAAAGTGCATCATAAAAAAGGAAAAATTAAGCGCCATAATATTTGGAGGTGTTTAAGTATTCAATTGTTATGCAAAGCCACTGCCCGCGAACTGAATCTGACCGTGTGTTAAGATTTGGTTTATGTTCCTTATGAACAGCAACTCGCAGATGAACTGAATAGCAACCAACAATAAGCTTCCCTTCGCTGGAACTGGTCTCTTACTGCACTATTAAAGTCATGTTGGCAACACGTATGAACATCACCCCTAAAGACAATCTTAATTCGCTCTCATCGTCTTCCCATCTTCTCCAGATCTTTTTGCCAATGAATGTAACAACAAACAAGAACTGTTACTGACTGTCATTCTTCCCACGCACCGTATCAGAGTGGAACCATCTATCCTCTTATACTTCAGAATGGCACATCGGTTGCATGTTCCCTACCTTCTACGGGACCTGATTTTTAGGAACGTGATTTTTCATAACCAAAAGCCAGTACTATGACTGAATAACTGCTGACCACACCCCTGAGGAAATATATCCCACTTAGGGTGGTTGTGCATAGTATCGATTTAGATTTAGATTTAGTCCTGAAATCAATGTTCCTAAAAATGAAGTATCCTCCGAGATTTATTGGGTAGTCTAAGCAAATCGCTACGGCAGGCGATACTACGGCTGTCGTGGCCGAGAAGGTCTCGGCTGAGTACGTTGCCGCAGCCCTTCTAAAATCAAGTTTAAGCAGCGCGATATCAAAGACAGTACGGCTGTGAAGTTTACGTTCGAGTTAGTTTCTTACAGCGTTCATTAGTTAACTTTGGAGAATAAATCCCTTCAAAGGAGCAAGGAATTTCACTTTATTTTGTTATGGCGAGGGTTTCTGCGGAGGCGTTGAAAAACTTCTCGCACTGATTTTTCGCAGTCTAGAACAGCAACGCGAAAGAAGAAAATAAAAGGCTTAAAATTGTAATTTTGATATTCACAACCCTTACTGGTTCAATAATATACTAAACAGAGCCCAAGACTCCCGGTATGATCTATGAGACCAATAATTACAAAATTACCGACATTCACTCATTCATTCATTCATTCATTCATTCTTTACATTCACTTGCGAGTGAAATGAATCAAGACACGTCAATCATGTTTGAATACAGTGTAATTATTTTGAAGTAAAATACACATCGATTAACCGTCCGAACATCCTTGGAAAACTTACTTCATGCTAAGGGTGTCTGAAATTAGCATTTAAAATTCTGGAAATGGAGTAAAACACAGCTTTTGACATAAAAATACAACAATGAAGCTGTACTAATGAAATCCTCTTCAAATTTGCCGCCGCCATTTCACTGCATAAAACAACTGCTGAAAATAAACGCAGATTTGTTGGGTTGAAAGAAGGAAGGTGCATATTCTGAATGAATTAAGAAGGTTTTTCAGTACGATTAAACAATTAAAAACTCAAAGAAGCCTGTTGAAAATTGGAAAGAAGCGATTTAAACTCACGTACCAGAGACTACGCGAAACCTCTTCTCCCGACGTTAGGGACCTTAAGATACGACGACGACGAATGTCTATGACGGCGAGCGGAAGTTAAAAAAGCTTGTTTGCCGACTTCCGGTAGCCGTCATGATAACTTTCCCGCCGTAGCTGTCTTGTCTGCGACGTCAAAAGGAACAGTTTGCCGTTTTGTCTAAAACGTGAGTACGTTTATGTCATTTTAGAGCAATTTTAAAGGTATGCTCGAATATTTTCGACATATTGTGAACTTATAATATTTTTAGCTGGCTTGTGTTAAATATCTGTGGTTGCAGAGCTGGTTTTAAAGAAAAAACCTAAGTTTCTTTCTGTTGCTCCGAACAGGTCGCCGCTGCAATTGTTTGCAAATGGAAACGAGCTCGAAAAAGACAATTCAGTAAGTTCTCTACACTTTCTTTTTTAGTTTTAAGATATAACTCAGGCTTAGAAAAATAAATGTAGTGAAACTGAACCAGAAAATCCTAGATAATTCACTCATTCCTGGAAGAGTTCTCGATTTAGTACAGATGGTGTGCTAGCTTGAAGAAAATATAAACAAACTTCATGTGCGAAATCGAAAAGTAAGCTTAAATATTGTTTTCTTTTAGGTCAAACATAGTGTACCGAACAACACGACCATTGTTTATGCCAAGAGATTCTAGTCCTTGAACCGTTCAAGTTCAAGAAAGGGAGCATCGGAAGAGGTCAGATATGGGAAAAAATCGCCAACAATCTAAACGACCTTCAGCTTCCCCGATTTAGGGTAACCAAGCGTCCGGTCAGAGAAAGATACTCCTTGTTAAGCGAGAAGTTCAAAGCAAAGATGCGACAGGAGGAGAAGGCCACTGGCATCGAAACAGATGTGAAAGCGAAACTCGGCCAAGCACTCGCCGTCATCCATCTCAATTAGGTAGAATTTTCCATAGCAGTCATAGGGAAAATCTGGGTTTTTGGAGGTGTTAACATCGTAAAGAAGAACAAACTCGTCCTCTGATAGATTAATATATGGTGGTCACCCAACTAGTTTAGCTTTTTAGTTATTTTGGGTGACCAGCAACTGTATGTATTTTTAATTTCTTTCCTGTTTAATTTGTACTTAATTTAATTTTACAGTTCAAATAAACCTTGTTGTTGTTGTCGTCGTCAAAACTTTCAAGGAGAAGGTTACGAATCTCTCTAAAGGATGCCATGACTTCAACAGGTCGAAATTTTGTTACGAAGCCGTTCGCCCCTTCGGCGGGTTTTCTTAAGGTTATTTTTCGCGCCTTTACGACGGCGACCTTTTCCCAGTCCCCGTAGGTTATGACCGCCGTCGCAGACACTGGCCGTCGTCGGATCTTAAAGGAGCACTGTCACCGGGATTTTTGCTGTTTTTGGCTCAGTTCTGCTAAAATTACTGCCTTTTACCTGTTATTGTGCAAAAATTTCTCCTACAGAATCAGCAAGATGAATTCCAATGAAAGTTTAGCAGGGAGAGCTAACCATAATAGTTTATTTGGTTATTTTTCAATGCACAGCTTGAAATTTTGAAAAAACTGGCAAGTTTTTTCAAATTTCAATCCATTTCCATCCTTGTCATCTTTGATGAAATACAGGAGTTTATTGTGTAAATGCAGTACTACAGTCTTTAGCAGCAAAACAAGACCATTATTTTAAGGTTTCCACTGATGCATTGGCAGTTTTAAGCTTTTTAAAATGATAGTACAATAGCGTGACACTGCCCCTTTAAGGTCCCTGTTGTAGGATTTCACGCTACGGCTGAGCGCGAATGCCTGCCATGCTCAGTAGTCCATATTTTTACAAAATTACTTCCGGTTGCCGTACTGAAGCCCGCCGTACCGTTTTGCTTAAACTCCCTATTGACTCTACCATCAGTAGTTTCATCCGTCCGTTACAGGATCAAGCCGAACCACGGCATGAAACCCAGCTAAATAAACTGTTTTGTATTACTCTTTCTTAGTTCAGAATAACTAGGAAACATAGTCCGAGCTCTCAAACATGCATATCTGCACTGTTTTACTAACAAAAAATGTAATTCTATAGAAATTAAACATGTTATTGCTTCGTGTTTATACATCAAGCTCGATGAAAAGTCAAGTGTACAAACTAAAAATGCTTTTATCTCTTAGTCTCAGCTAGCATATTTTCTTGGCATGTTCCGAATAGGTCTCAGCGAAGTTAGCAAGAAAGCTGGAAGTGATGTGAGCTCACTGTTTACCAGCAGAAAAATCAATGATGAAATCAAATTGGTAGAGGCCAAATCTGCCGTTATTAACGTAGCATTGCATTGTTTACAAATTTACATGTGAACCATTTGTGTGATACAGACTGTGTTGTTTATACGTCCCGACATCCCTTTCAACGTATCGCTGAAAGTAAATATTCTGCAATTGGTAAACACCTCACAAGCTACACGCAAATAACTTACGAGACGAGTTTACAAATTTGAAGAAATGTTGCACAAAGCGGGACTGTTTGATCTTCGAGATGCTATTCATCAGGAACCTTGGGCACCCAACGACAAGTTTCGGTAGAGATTTTGTTCGTTGGAGGGTGGTCGATTAAATAGTGCACTCGAATTTTTGTAAGTGAAACGTGGTCTAAAAGAATCGCACGATGGAAATCATAGCCCCTGAGGTTTTCGGAAAGGTCTCAATTACTCGGGCGTTGAAGGCCGAGCCCGAGTCTGAAAATGTCGCTCGTTCTTCGTCTTTCATTCACAAAGCACACTTCCGGCGTTTCTGCGCAAGCGCTAATTTGAAATAGTCATTTTGGAATAAATACACGATTTTTACCTCACTAGCTATGCTGAATGACTGTGCCCTAGAGCTCGTCGTCACCACTTGTGATGTAAATGTTCCAGGTTCTTCCCCTCCAATGGAAGCAATATTTCTTTATTTGCGTTTCTCTTTTTCTTCTGCTTTTTGTTTTCAATATTTTTTACAGATGTTATCATTATTGTTATCATTGGTTGAGCTGTAATGCAATTTTGCAATTTTAAAGTGATATATGTTGATAGGGGTCTATGGATATATACTGCAAAGAAATACAGTTGAACCTCTATTAAGCAGCAAGTGATCCCGAAATAATTGTAGAATAATTATTGTAAATTAAACCTCTATTTAGCGGCCACCGCTAACTATTGGACGTCCCGAAGACAGTTTTGAGATCAAAGGTGACGACTGATAAAATCATTTAAACACACCTTTATTATATCATGACGTACAATTCGGCTGTTGCCAAGCTTAGTGATACATAACTTAATAAACCCTAATATTAGTATCCTCAACATACAAGCTCAGTGTAGAGTGCATCAAATTAAATAAAGCCTCCAGTAATATAAGCTATAATTTTTCCTTGCATGGTCTTCTACATTTAACTGTTTAAAGCTTCGATTCCAACCGTTGAATGAGCAGATTATCTCCGGTGAATTAGTTATACTGTTAGCAGTTCCCTTCTGGATAGTGGGGACCTCACGCCAATAGCACAGCAAAACTGGTGAAATCTGAAGTGAATGCAGGGGCTGAGGGGAGTCTCTTCGCATTTTTCTCCTACTGAACTCTAGTCTCACCGCGGCTCGCCGTGCTGTAATAATAATAATAATAATAATAATAATAATAATAATAATAATAATAAGTAATAATAATGGAGTAAGCTATGGCTTGCTTCTTTGGTGTAAGTGCGGCATAACATCTGCCAGAGTGTAAGCGTCATGAGAAGATAATAATAATAATAATAATAATAATAATAATAATAATAAGAAGAAGAAGAAGAAGAAGAAGAAGAAGAATAATTAATAATAATAATAATAATCACTTTTTCGTTCTAGCCAAGCACAGATGCTCTACTAACTGAAAGGGCCTACATCAAATAAACGCTAAATCAAATCAAATCAAATCAAATCAAATGTTGGTTTTCGGGGA
The DNA here is from genome assembly GCA_016490735.1 of Pachyseris speciosa. Taxonomy (NCBI): domain Eukaryota; kingdom Metazoa; phylum Cnidaria; class Anthozoa; order Scleractinia; family Pachyseridae; genus Pachyseris; species Pachyseris speciosa. The sequence continues at coordinate 811,834 of JAEMWC010000038.1, forward strand.
GAGGGGAGAATCGGAATACCCGGACAAAAACCTCTCGGAGCAGAGTAGAGAACCAACAGCCCACTTTTGACGCCGAGTCCGGGAATCGAACCCGGGACACACTGCTGGTTGCGCTTTTCGACTATCCATAAACGGACAGCACCAGTCTATAAAGTAGTACACACATCGAACCTCGAGGCCATAGCCGTCACCGCTATTTATAGGTTTCCCTTGACAGCTGTTTTACCATGATTTGGTACATTTGGTAACCTATGTTGCCATCAGTTTCGGAATATGTCAAGAACTTTAAAATCATCCCCCAGCTCATTTTGGTGCCATGATCTTGTACAAAATTCCTCACAAGATTTCTCACGTGGAACTGGTGGGACAATCGCTACCACATTAGCCAGATCTTTCTTCTTAAAAGGTTCTCGCCTTAGCTGATATTCATCGTTAATGTTTGGCACCCAGCTATACAAAAGAAGTAAAGTGACGTTTCTACAATAGATTATGCTAATTTCTGACGAAACTCTATTAAGCGGCCAACCTCCATCAGGCGGCCACTTGCCGTTACCCCGAGGGTGGCCGCTTAATAGAGGTTCCACTGTAGACACGAACACAAGCACAAAATGAGTCCGAGGTAAGAAGGTAAAACTTCTTTCTGTTCTTTTGTTTAGCGCTACATTAGGTATTTTGCAAGCCCGAGTTTAGGCTAATTGTAGCCTCTTATTGCTGTTTTTGGCAGTTAAAAACGTCAGCTAACATTTTCGGAAAGAAAATAGTTACCTAGAAAGTTCGCGGAAAGATCATTTCAGCTAGCATTTTCTCAAAGGAAGATTTTGTTCCCTAACATTTTCGGACAATTGAAATTTCAGCCAAGAAATCCGAACAGATCGTATTTTTCTAGCTAATGTAACATCACTTTAAACGGACTTCAAACACTACAACGTACTTACGTACTCTTTTCCTGTATGTGCATAATTAATTCTATCATGTACTTTCAACTCAATAATAATATCGCTTATTTTCCCTCTTTAAATATAAAGTTAAAATGTTAATAATACTTGAACAAAAATAGCAAAAGTTTCTTCCTTTCTTTCTTTTTATCTTCTTTATTGAAGTACTATTAAGAAAAACTAGAAGCAATCATTGCTTATTGAGGGCGTTCGATACCACAACGGGTCATTTGGCTCAATGGCCGCCAAGTTGCACGGCTTGTTTACTTTATTGCTTTGAGACCATAAAAGGCCATATTTCTTGGGCTCAATGGCCAGCTAGGACGGCTCACTTGGTCCTGAGTGGTACCGCAACTTTGCTAAAATATGGCCGCCAGCTTTTCGACACAGTCGAAAATCCTGAGAAAACAGACCGTGTTCAGAGGATCATAATACTTTACGATTCACGGTGTTACACAAATCATCTCAATTATCCACTGACCGCCCCTCTACCTTGAGCTTCCTCTGCACGTATTGAAAGTAATGTACCGGCCTGCTTTTCAAATCAAAACTTCTGCATTTTTCTTTTTTTCTAAAAGTAGTGGATGCCCCCAATTCTAACTGAGCAAAATGTTTTCTTCGTAGCTATGATTTTTTGAAGATTACCGATGAGAAGGGCCAGTCATTAGGTGTGTACTGTGGTACAAAGACTGGGGAAACAGTTGAAGTTACTGGAGGGTATGCAGTGATAATATTCCACTCTGACGAAATTATTCAAAGCAAAGGATTTCGCATGCTCTTCCGCATCAAGGAAAGTGGATCAGGTCCAACAACAATAGGTAGGGATTTCTCCCCCTTTTCCCCCTCCCTCTCCCTCCCCCACCCCCTCCCCCACCCCCTCCCCTTTCTACGCCTGCCAGCAGGTTACAAGTAATTTGTCTTGTAGTGTGGTTTGCATGCCCACTGAGCTGACTTTGCGGTATCTGTATTCATTGTTTATACTTGCTTCGCGCGTTGCCGCATGATTGTTCAAGATACAGCCCACAAACGAGCAAAGTTTTCAATCTTTCGACGAAAAGAGCTCTAACACAAGCGATCTCTCATCAAAAAGAAAGCGAAAGGGAAAAGGAGTAGCTGAAACTGTAAGACGAGCGAAAGCGAGAAGATTGTCTTACGCGGAGGTCGAAACACTGAAGCCTGGTTTTCACCAGCGACGCAAGCACAAACGCAAGCCGCATAAGTAGCTTATGCTAAGTGAAAACGAACACTACGCAAGCGAACGCAAGCATAATATAATCGGTTGGGCTTGTGCTTGCGCTTATACTTACGCTTGCGTTAAGCCCGTTTTCATTGTGAAATAAGCGCTCTTGTGCTTGCGCTTATGCAACCGCTTGTGTTTGAGTCGCTAGTGAAAACCAGGCTTTACGTACAGTTATCGGTCTGGTAGCATTTTCTGGACAAACAAAGACAATGTGGCACGGGTTTGCTTTCTAAGGAGTCTTGGTAAATTTTGGTCCCAAACCCTTGAGACCAAGTATTGAATCCAACATGTTGCATTCGTTTGGCCACCTCGTTCAACATTGTGCAACATCGTCCAACAATGTTGGATTCAACAATGTTGGATGATGTTGCACTCGTTTGGCCGGGCCTCTACCACCACAGTACAGTCGTTCTTCTTGTCAGCAAGCAAAAAATAGAAAATTGTCTTTGCAAAACGTCCTAATTTGCCTTTCATTAAATGTCTCACAACTTCGCCCTCATGTTGCACACAAACCGCTTACTTGTCGACAATTTTGCTCGTTTCTGGTACAGCTATTTAGCTTCTCGAAAAGTTCTGGGGCCCAAACTTCTTGATAGACAGTTTTGATTTAAAAAATTTAATTAAAATGTACACTGTATTGAATAGAAATGCACATGGTTACCGTTTTTCCCTTATTTCCGGTCAATTATTCTCAACTCCCGATAACTCGAACCTTTTTCTATTTCCCCTGAAGGTTCGAGTCTAGTTAGTCGAGTGTATATGCATGACTTATCCTATTTACAGTTCGGTTAGTTTTCTGAAGGCTGTGGGAGTTTAAATGAAATTGAACGCTAAGTGTTGTGGGGGTTATATCAGGGGTGATATAAGGGAAGCATAAAACACCCAAAACGAACAAACAAAACAACAATAAAGAAATGTATGTACGAGTGATCACGCGACCGTGCGAGAAACTTGCCTACCGCGCGTTCCGTCTCCTCACGGGAAGCAACTTTTGAGTGCGCTGACGTGTTTCACTCGCTTTACTACACCTAACGAAAATAATGGACTACTCGTAGTGTGCTTTTGTGCCGAACACAAATACGTTTGTCCTAAGAAATGAGTAATTTTGATGCTGGCGTCATTGGCGCATCCATAATTAGCGTGCTATAATACAGAAGTAGCCTAATTTCTTTAAAATCTGGAGAACTGGCTAGAAAATCTTAGGATTATTTCAGCTCCAGGCTTATTAAGTACAAACAAATATTATCTTTTCTCTATTTATATATGTATGTAATTAAGTACAAGGCGAATAAAGGTGTTGTTTGTTTGTTTGTTTGTTTCTTTTTCGGGAAAAAAATGCATGAACTTTCATTCCTTTCTCGAATGAACACTACATCAGCGAGATATCATTTATTGTTTTTATAACATGACTTTTTATTAAAAAAAAAAACAACAACAACTACAATCATGAGCTGTTTTGTCAAGGTGCTAAAAAGCTGTTATAAAAATGTTTTCTTTTATCATGTTTGTCTCCGCTGTTTCTGTTTTATTCTTAATTAAGCTTAGATGACATAATAAAAAAAGAAATAAATAAAAATCAAGAGTATATTGTACATTGTCCTAAGAAGCACGTGTTTGCGAGTTAATTGTTCAGTGCTTTAAGCTATTTTGTTTTTCGTTTTAGTTTCCCCGAAGGTGGTTTTGCCGTGGACAGGTTCTGGGATTGCGTTCCCGGTGGGATAAAACTTTGGTGTTCAGCCATTGGAATTCCTCCTATAAATATCTCAATAATAAGGGACTCAGCAGTTGTGGCAAATGGGACAGACTATGCAAGCATCCAAATAAGCGGGGACGGTATCTAAAATGCCTGGCTAGTAGCAAGGATGGAGCTGAGGAGAGTAAAATACTGATCAATAATGGTGAGGAAACCAGAGTGTTTCGTCTTTTACTTCACTTGTTTAAAATGTCTGTTTTTTGGTAAGTTTTGAATTTGCAAGTTTTTGGTTTCTTTTCTTTTTTACAATTAATTTAATTAGAAAAAAAATTGTTGTCTTGGGAGGGCTTGTTTGTTTTGAATTCTGGCTACCCCAAAAGCTAACTTATAAGCAGTTAGTCGTACTTTCTGAATAAACGTTTATTGTTCAACAGTGAATGAAAGGTACTAAATACAGTAAATAGCACTCTTCGCGGTGCTACAATCAGGGACAAAAGCAGTCGAGAAATTCCGCAAAAGAAATGTTTTCGTTAAACGCGTGCGTTTTCCAATAGCGATTTATCATATTTCGTCGCCCTCCCCCTTTTCAATACTGTAACCAATTGGTAGTGTCCACGGAGCATATTTCCTCATCGAAAAGGGGGAGGGGCCTTGGCTATCAACATAAAATATGTGGTTTTTTTTTATTTTTTATTTTTTTTTATTTTTTATCAATTACGGAAGGACACTGATAAAAAGCGTTTTATTTTGGTTAAATGTCTCAACACTTTTTGTCCCAGATTCTAGTTTTAGGTGCTGCAAAAGATGGCTCAAAGTCTCAAACCTTTTAGTGAAGTCCAAATCTTATGCACGTTTGTCACCTTAGTCCGCGCTCTCGAAACCCTGCCCTGGCTTTGCCGCCAGAAGCGGTGAGTTACCCAGTTCGTCCGTCTTTGACCGCTTGGACCAAACCCAACTGGGCACCCAGTCGATGAAACTGTTTCAACTGAGTTCCAAGACTATTTGTTTATTGGAGTGAGGAATCTGTACCAGACAAATTAACTCGCTCATCTGACAATCGAACTGAATAGGTGCAAAGTAGCTGTTCTTAGTGGTACCCGAGATGAGGCGGAAATCATTGCCCTAGGCTTGCCAGGAAGTGCCACGTACCGATACCAATATTCCTAAGTATTTTTAGAAAGAGCTATAATAAGGTAAGGGGGAGGGGGCAACTACTATAACTTCACTCAGGAAGAGATGAACATTTTTCAACACAATCACTGTACCAACAGACTTCGAGCAGTCCCTGTTTCTTTCGGAAATTGGGACGAGCGGACGTTGAGTGCGAACCGCGAGCGAGCAGAAAGAAAGATGAACTGCATCCCTTTCTCTTTGCAAGGCGTTCAAATGACTCCACCCACAAAGCCGTGAAGCCATTTAAAGTTAACGTTTTTAATTAAAAAGTTCGCCCCTGTTTGGGCCAACGTAAACTGGCGCTTTCGAAGTAAGGATTTTTAAGCGGTGATTTGGGTCCCTCTGGAAACTAGAAACCTCTAGTTTTTAGATTTTCTAATTGCCGCTCAAGACGTCGTTTAAAGAAGTTGAAATCCATTTTTTCGTCAATGAATAAAATAACCCTATGATGTTGTCCGTTTTCCTGTCATCGTAGTCAATTAAGATGATAATTGTGCTGCCGAAATAATTATAAATCGCGTTCTATTTCAAATCTTGCAATAATTTTGGTATCGATGGAAAGCTAAATCTTTGTAGTTTTTGTTTTTTGCATTCCGCTGTTCACAGAACATGATTATTTTTCCGTGTACGAGTAAATCAGCGCCTTAAGTGACCGCCATCCCACAGAGAATGTAAGGCCATCCTCTTTTTTTCTCCGTTTAGCGTCGTCCGACCGAACCAAATTTTTGGCATTTAAAAAAAGGAACTACATAGTTAAACCATTTTTCACTTAAAATAATTCTGAAAATTGAGCACAGTAACGACAAAGAGAAAAACAGGGACAAAAACAGGAACATTTTTTACGGTATATTGTTACCAAGATACCACGTTATCTCAAGTTTACAATAACATCAACAGCTTTTCCGCCATATTGATTTTGGGTTTAAGTCTTGTTGTTGCTTCTGATGCACTGTTTGTCACAACGTGCTTTCGTAGTTAGTTATCGTTGGTAGTTAGTTATCTCCTCAGTAATAAAATACTTGCAAGCAAAATGCAACTGAGCCAATCACTTAGGAGTAGACGTTCCCACGATGTTGATTTCACGCACGACCAACTGTGGTCCATAACTAGTTGCCTTAAATAGAGTGAATGAAAGAGCGAGGCTGAACTCACGATATTATGACGTAATTCAAGATGGCGTAGAAATGGTACACGGACGGCGAAAAATCTCATCACTTAGTATCACAGGGAACCCAAGACTAGGATGCATTCTCCTAACGTCGAACGCAATTATCAAAATAAACCCTGAGAGATCATGTTAGCTCAGTTGGTAGAGCACTACACCGGTATCACAGAGGTCGTGGGTTCGAATCCCGTATAAGCCTGAATTTTGTTCTGGCTTTATTTTCGCTACTGCTTAAGTAGTGTTCATAACTGCGATGATCAGTCACATATTCAGTCATTAATACGCAGTTCAAATATATGATGTTGCACTCTTTGCACAAGTGTTGAACGACATGGCCAAACGAATGCAACATGTTGGGTTCAACACTGGTCTCAAGGGTTTGGACCAAAATTTACCAAGACTCCTTAGAAACAAACCAGTGCCATGTTTTCTTTTTTTGCCCAGAAAATTATGCGAGACCGATAAGTCTTAAAGAAAAGTAAGACAATCTTGTCGCGTTCGCTGGTCTAACAGTTTCGGTTACTCCTTTGCCCTTTCTCTTTCTTTTTGAGGAGAGATCGCTTGTGTTAAGGCTCTCTTCGTTCAGAGATTGAAAGCTTTGCTTGTTCGTGATACTGTAGCTTGAACACTCACACGGCAACGCAGACACAGATACAAATACAGATACAAATACCGCAAAGTCAGCTTAGTGGGCATGCGCGTGTTCAACACTGATTGTGAAACAAAGTGACCAAAAGAATGCAACATTGTTGTTCACATTTGAGAACAAAAGAAATGTTGGATGATGTTGAAGACGATGTTTGATGGACATCAAACTTCGTTCAACATCATCCAATATCATGCAAGATCGTGCAACATGGTGGCCAAACGAGTGCAACATGTTGGATTCAACAATGTTGGACGATGTTACATCAACATGTTGGATCTGTTTGGCCGGGCCTTTAGCACTCGCTTACTTCCGCGCTCCCAAATTTCCCCTCGCTCGCGCTTCGCGCTAGCCTGCGTCGCAGACATAAACTAAGGGCCCGTTTATGTGAGGTTTTCCATCCCGGTTAGACGGCTGTCCCGCTTTACTGGGCTGGCTCGGCTCATGCCTTATTTCTTCATAAAATGTTGGTTCTGTTTATATGAGAAGGCGGGCTGGCCCGCCTGCCAAGATCGCGGATCATGAAACCGTGACCTCAGCAAGTGGGCCAGCCCGCCTTCTCATATAAGCACAACCAAAATTTTATGAATAAACAGGGCTAGAGTCGAGCCAGCCCGGTAAAGCGGGCCAGCCCGCCTAAACGGGCTGGAAAACCTCATATAAACAGGCCCTAACCCAGGATAGTAACGTCTGCGAAGCAGCGTCGAATTCCTTGTTCTGTGTACCAGAATTTGAGTACGCGCTATGATTGACCCGTCACAAAAGCATTTTGTTGACGGACCAATCATAACGCGTTCTCAATTCTGGTATACAAAACAACTCACAGAACACGAAATTCGGCGCTGCTTCGCAGACGCGACTAAACTGGGGTTAGTTTACGTCTGCGACGCAGGCTAGCTTCGCGCTCGCTCACAAGATCAAGGAAGGAAAGAAGGAGGAACTGTTCGCAAACAACCTTGCAAAACTTACTTGACAAATTAACAGTGCCCATTTTAAATGGGCTTACTAACGTTCTCTGCACTTTGGTTTTCACTGTTAAACTTTGGTTACGTTTTAAGTCTCTAACAACTTTGCCTCTCGCGACGGTCTTTGTAGTAACTTCTACTAGAATATTTAAGGTCACCATGCTGAAACGACCAGTATTAATTCAATAAACTGTGCTTCAATGCTTTGAAATCATGTCTGAACCGAAGTACCTGTACCTGTAATGTATTTGCAGATATCATAAGAAAGGCATCTCTTTCTCTTCAGTTATTTAAAGACCCTGAGTGTTGGTCCGGCCGGGCTTTGAACCCGCGTCCTCCCAGTGAGTGGCTACATTTAGGATTCTGCTGCACATTATTTTCAGCAAGGGCTTTTAGAGACACGTATATGTTTAACGAGAAAGAAAAAAAAGCAAGTCGAACACCCTTCCAATTTTGTACCTGTTTTCTAGCTTATACTTTTCAAAAACGTTCCACGCACTTGGAAAGGCAACAACTGATGATTAAGTTAATTTAAAATGGAAGACAAATGTGTGCGAATTGGCAGGGAGATTGATATACACATTTTGGATTACGTTTGTAAACACTCAAAGCTACCGCTCTTTAAAATTAATTTACGTTTGGGTTGTTTCTATTTGCCGTTTGTTGGTAGATTCAGTTTTTATTTTTTGCTTTTCTATTTTGTCATCACGGGTTTCTTACTCTCTTAAAAGACAACAACAATGAACTTTCACCAACTCAAACGGGAATTTCGCCTTTTCATTTCACAATCGTTGTCGTAAATTTCGTCCACGGCTATTTCATGCCAAATGTACCGACATTCGTGTTCACTCATTGTTTGCAATAGACGGTAAATCGACTCGGAGAAGTTTGAGAGTAACCGTTTGAGAGCAACCATCATTTTCCCTCTGTAATATCTTTATGACGTACGGAACAATTTCTCTAATTCGCATTTATTAGAGCATAGAATCCTACTCCGTTTCTAACTCACACCAAAAGAGCCAGATGCGGCCCGCATGCATCACAACAGTACTTGACATATTTTCCAAGCATTCGGCTGGCCTTGATGATCCATAGGGTTGTTGCTGATAACGGCTGAAGTTAACGTCACAAATATTGAAAAGAACACATGAAATGTTACTTCATGTATAATGTTTGGCTGGTGAAGGTCACCTTTAAGGTGCATCTAAACCCAAACAAATCACTGCCCCTGCTCGAAACGAATTGCAATTTTTTTCACCAAATCTTGACATTTTAGAGGCTGTAAAAGTTACGAAATCTTGCCATCATCTGTCACACGACCGAGCTAGTAAAGGGCGTGATACTTCCTGATTTGACGTCAAAAACTGATTTGTATCTCGGTAATCCTTTTAAATATGCACGTCAAATTAGGAATAGACATGCGCCCCTTCTGACTCGGTCGTGTACCAAATGATGCTTCGTTTATCGTAAGGTTGAAACCCTTAAAAAGTCCAAAACTGGAAATAAAGGCTAAATGTTTTTGGAACAGGTGCAAAGTCTTACATTCATGTTAGCGGAAAAAATATTTGGGAGCCAGATGTATTTTAATAAGAATTTAAGATAAATGCACAGTGGCATTGCAGCTACTGAAGGACACTTGTTTGGCATAAATTCGATGAAAAGCTGTCATATATGTCATATATTTATAAAATATTGATTTAATTTTGGTCCAAGGGGACTGTATCGGACGGATCATGTCTCAAAACCTTAGCTTTATCTTGCTGATTCAGAGACATAGGCCTCTAATAAGTCAGATAAGTGTGGCTATATTTGGCTATATGTGCTTTATGCACCGTGTCCAATGGAGTAGTAGCAGTGATAACTGTTCAGTCGATCTGATCCATAGTTACACGCAAACTCATTAACATTCTCAATATCACTGTAATGTATACAGATGGTTTTTGTATCAGCTTGTATTTATAAGCTAATACTTGTCTTGGAAATTGTGATCCACTTGGCGCGAGTTTCTGCGTGGTCTTTGATTGTTGCAACCTCGTTCCCAGGGCTTTTCTCCGCCGAGAGGAGGGCGGGCGCCACCCACCCTCCTCTCGGCGGAGAAAAGCCCTGGGAACGAGGTTGTGATTGTTGACCACACTGCTCTTGATAACATGACAATGAAATGATCTTGAGAATTGTGCCGTGACGTAATTAATATCTGGGTCACAAAATGGTCACCGAGCAAAAAAAAAAAAAAAAAAAAGAACGCGGATATCCTTCAGGTTGGTGCAAATGTCTAAATAAGCATATTTCGGAGATAAATCAGTAAAATTACCACAAAGTATAACCTCCATTTAAACTGCGGAGAAGGAATATAATTATTACAGTCAGTAATTTGAACTACACGTTAGCTTTGACTCTCAGCAGTAAACGGGTCAACTACAATCTAGGACGGTATCCCGCGGTCTGGTGTGAAACGCGGGATCCTTCAAGATCTTACGGCACCTCAATGTGTAATTCGAGACTCTACAGTGTTGCTGGTAAAGGGCAATTATGGCATGGACGAATCGTCACAGTGTCTTATCATGCCTACCTACAGTCTAACTGGGGATCCTACAGTGTTGACAAAATATATGAACGTTCAGTAAAGACTCCTACAATGTCTTTCTGGCTACTACAGTTTAATGCCGGATCTAACAGTATAATTCGGAATCCTATAGTGTTGGAATTTATGGTAAAATGACACATAAGTGGAACTATTTTCACAAAGTAATTAATGCTTCCTCTCCAGAACAGATAACAAGGGCTTGTTTTTTCACTCTTCTTAGCATGTCCAAAGCCGTGTGCCTGCACTCGCTCTGGGTCTTATTCATCATTGGTAAAGGTATCTTGTGCAGGAAAGCAACAGACGTCTGTCCCAGGACTGTTGCCAGCTAATACATATGAACTGTAAGGACCATCACCATACTGGCTAATTGATAGTACACAATTCAGTAATATTCCACCACGAAAGAAAGAAAAACGTGGGGCAAGAGTAGGTGATGAAAAATTTTGTTCCGTGAAATTTCTAAATGGGTAAAAAGGCTTATCGATTTCAGTGATTAAGTGTTTACGATTTTTTGTTTTAAGTAAAAACTTGTCACTTCAAATTAAAAAAAAGCCTTAAACCTGACTGGACCACTGATGGGGGAGGGGAAGGGATGGGAAGTAATAAAGATCATAATATGTGAACGAGCTCAACCAAAACTTGTAAAATCTTCAGACATTAGGTGGAACAATTTTCAGTCAAGCTTAAGTTATTTTGACAGGATGTTTTCTCTGACATTGGATTGATACTGTCCAAAAATCCATAATGGTCGAACGAAGAAGGCCGCCATTCTCACATGACTTCACTAATGAAAATGTTGTTCTTTCTACAAGATAAATAGGGGGATCAGATTTAACCCTCCCCCCCCCCCCCCCGTCCAATCGCAACCAAAAAGACCAAACATAGCCTGGTCTAGACTGATTGAACGTGAGTCAAAGATCTTGATGTGCCAAAAGCGTGACAAAGATAACAGGTTTGTGAACTCGTAACATTTGAAATGAACTGGGTCATGAGTTTTAGTTTTCAAAATTTACGCTGAATTTCTGACCACCAACCTCCCTCTCTCCCTCCCCGGCCCTCCCCCTCAAGCCCCCTCAAACTGAATGCTAAAAAATAATGCTGATGGTATCGATTACTTTGCCGGTCACAATGTTTTTAAGAAGGCCTTCTTATCTCTTATTCAGGGACTTGTCCAATAACACATTGGAAGACTTGCCGGCAGGAATTTTTAGTAATATCACACAACTGTATGGCCTGTAAGGATGATGCTTCTTTGGTATAGATGTGGTTTCCCTAAATAAAGTATTCTAATTCTAACGGATCGAGTCTGAGGGCCAATAAGAATGTCTGCAAAAATACCTTAAAACTTGTGGAAGGTCTTATTAACACATTTGCGCAAGGACATTGACCAAAAACCAATAACTATTAAGCAGCAGTGGTATTCTTTTAGCAAAGATGATTATTGACTAAAGCACGTCATAATTTTCATTTTTCTTTGGAATATAAACGGTTTGAGTTGATGGTGTTATGAAAACGTATCCCTCTTCAAAGCAGAAAAAATGGAACCGTCTTGATGCTTATTTTTTTTTTTAATTGTAAAATTTTTAGAAGGACTGGAGTAAGGCGATTGTTCATAACCTCTTCGCCGGTCGACTGATTTGTTCTATTTTGCCTTCCATACTGAGTCGTTTCGCGCCCCAAAACTGTTTGAGTGACCGAGGCTTTCGACTGCTAATCAACGTTACTGTGGAACATGATTCGAAACAATTCTCGAGAAGAATGACTTCAAATGAGGCTCTGGAATGCACGTAATCAGTTACCACAGAAGATAATGCACACAGGAATGCAGTGGTATGTCTCGTCTGGTGACAGACTACAGTCTTAAAATAGTACCCATATTAGCTTACTATCAGTGAAATGCGGTGGTATTGCTGAAACACTTAAAGGGGGTCTGGTAACTCTGTCAAGAATACTTACTCCAATATGTGGGTTTTGTTGTTTGCCTCTTTGACTGAAAGTACAGACGTGTTTCAGCCGCTTCTTCCCCAAACTGTTTTGTCTTTGGTGTTTTGCTTCTTTTATGCTTTTTGTTTTCCGGATGGGCTAATTTCAATAGATTTTTACGTTCGGATGCAAAAGTCACTGTTCAATGGGAATTAATCGATGCTTAAGAGGCTTCTTCCTCGGCTTACGGGAACTAAAAAAACTTCATCCAGTAAAATTCTGGACGTTTAAAGTCCCTCTAGGTTGTAGGTAGAACGCGAAGTTAAGATTTAGGTTACTGAAACAAATTATCAGTCGTAACGATGTGTAGTGCTGCACATGGAAATCACCCTGCTCTTTGTACGATCACACCACCCCAATTCTGGCGGAACTACACCGGCTTCCTGTTTCTGAAGCCGTTAAATTCAAGATTCCATTCAGCTCCCTTCCTAGGCTCTACACCATAAGTCCCCTATCTCCATGCAAGATCTCATAACTCGCTCAGTATTCGCATCACGGAACTCTCCGGCCATCCTCTACATTACGCCTGAATCCTGTTAACTTGAATCCAAAGTTCTATGGGTCTCGAGCCTTTGTTTTATCCCCCGAACTATGGAACAGTTTTCCCGATAGCATTCGTTTATGTGACAATTAGAGTATTTTTTTAATCTAAGGGTGAGACATATATTTTTTTTAATTTTACTCAAATATTAATTTAGTTCTGTATTTATTTCTGTGTTATCACTGCAAAAGTGCAGTAATAACACAGAAGCATCCTGAATACCGATGAGATGCTAACAAAAAATAAAGAAACAAATGACGCATCAATAAGGTAATCACAATTTTTTTAACCAATCCATAAGAATCGATACTAAAAAAGGTAAGCCATACATTATTCTCCTAAAATAAAAAGTGTCGAAAGCTGTTCTCAAAAGGAATGAAAGGCTTTACCTCAGACAACCTTAGGCTCCTGCAGCTTGCCTTTAAATCTGGCTGAGATCACGGTATTAATCTAATCGCTACTGTTTACTACCTGCATGTTTACGATTTCGAAATCACAGCAAGCGCTGTCATGTATTAGTATAATCTACTAGCGTTCTATCACGAATACTGTTCTCAGACTGGCTACGCAACTCGCTGTCTATTCTGCCATACTTTTTTAAACTTAAATATCTTGAAGGTTTAATAAGACAATACATGTCGAATTTGAGGGGTCAAATGGATGCCCCATATAGTTGCCATGGTAACAGCTATTTTGGAAAACATATGATGTAATGAATCATATCATGTTTGGTTTATTTATGGCGCAAATGTCATATCAGTACGATTAACCAAACCGTATTTAGAAAAGAATTCGTAAAACTTGTCTCGAGAAAATGAAAACTATTTCGAGCCACCTTAAGCAACGACAACGACAACAGCAACGAGAACGTCACTAAACAATAGGTTTAATGAACAAGGACAATGGTTTTGCACGTGCCTTAAGAAATTTGGTACATTTCGTTACCGTACTCTTCAAACAACAACGTGAAATGACCAAATTCAAGTTTTGTGGCGGACTTGAACACAAGACGGCAAAACTCTCGTTCTCTTAGTTTTCTTTAACGTCGATGATACCAACTTAGTCTCTGGATGGTTTGTTCTTGAATATATTTTACAAGTTAAACCACAGGCCGCCCAAGCTCACAATAAGAGACATACGCCACGAGCGTGAAGCCATTTAGACGAGTTTAAGCGATTATCGGAGTTTCCACTGCTAAGAGAAGCGCCGAAATGGCTTCAAATCGGCCCGAGAAGCTGGCAAATTACAAAAGATACAAAAAGGCAACAAAGTAAGTCAACTTTATTTTCAAGCAACAATAATTTCTACCATTGAAAACAAATCCATCCTCTTCTCGTTTCAAATTCAAACCGTTGTAACACAACACCACCTTGTACGCCGATACGCTAGAGTCACCCTCGTGGCGTATATCTCTTATCGTTAGCTTGGGCGGCCTGTGAATTGTCATATGAAAGGTTCACTCTGAAAAAAAAAATTAAAACGGGAAAAATAATCATACTCCCCGTCTGAAAATACGGCATTTGGCCTGGCTGCAAACAAGAGAAGATAAAAGGTAAGAGAATTAATCCCCCATATAGGCCCTATCCCCATCGTAATCCCTCTTAAGTTATTTTTAGATGTCCTCCAAGATAAGGTGTTCTCAAGAGGGTTGAGTGATAGCCAATCAGATGTCCCCATTTTGACAGTTCCCACGCAATGCTTCGCGTCGTTCGCGATTTACCACCAAAAAAATATTAATGGCAGAGGATGTGGGAAGAAAGGTGTTTGTACATTTTAGACGAACGTGACTTCAAGGAAGTGAGTGTAGAAGGAAAACGCAAATTGAAAAAGATTGGTGCCTTAGGATTTGTTTTAACAGCCGTCAGTGCGGAAAGTTCAAGCGAGGACGACGAAGTCGAAGTCGACTCGACCAGCAGTGAAATGGATAGCGCTGATGAAAACAACGATGAAAATACCGAAGGGAGCTGCAGCTCTGAAGAATTCTCTGAAAACCAAGAAAGCGAAACGAAAACGTCAGGAAAAGCAGCTTCAATCAATCGAAAGCCAAAGGCTTCATCTTCCAAGAAGACAACCCAGGCGCGTAAAGTGAAAAACGGCTTAATAATTAGTACTGAAGACGAAGTTGAAGAATTGTGTGATAAGCTGGAAATAAAGAGAGAGGAACGGTGAGACAAATCTTGTACGGGCTTTTCACGGAGATCTTGAAAACTAGTTCTCTTACGGCTGCTTCATTCTTGAGGTCCACGGTTCCACGTTCAGCGCAATCCAAAATATTTACACGGACCTCGTAATCTCCTGGGCCGGGTTGTTCGAAAGCCGATTAACCCTAATCCAAGATTAAAAATTAACCAAGGAGTTAATTTCTCTATCCACAAACATTGTTAAACGCTTATATCCTACACAATTTTAGATTATAGGACGTCAATCCTGAAAAGCAAAAATCAGCAAAAGAAACTTTCATCCAAAAGACAAAAACTGCAACCAAATTTTACGCTAATCCTGGATTAAGTTAATCGGCTTTCGAACTAGCGGGCCCGAAGGTGAAATGAGCAGCTATACTGAACTTTCCGCTTAAACGTTCCGCACTGACGGCTGTTAAAACAAATCCTAAGGCACCAATCTTTTTCAATTTGCGTTTTCCTGCTACACTCACTTCCTTGAAGTCACGTTTGTCCACAAAATGTATAAATACCTTTTTACCCACATTCTCCGCCATTTTGTTTGACGGTAAATCGCGAACGA
>JAEMWC010000038.1:832500-980000 GCA_016490735.1 Pachyseris speciosa
GCCCAACCCTATGGCCCACCCTATGGCATACCGGTGGTCAATTGTTTTAAAACTCGGTTCAGCATTGCTGGAAACCTGTGTAAACGTTCTCCGTCAATCGTTCATACCTTTGACTCTCTTATACAATACTTTATTTTGAAATACCTAGAATAGATATTAAGAAAAAGGAAACCCAGAGGTTAACCACTACAGTAATAAATAAAAAAAATATTCATCAATGAAAAAACTTGTTATTATAAAAATATATAATAGTCACATAAATATCATTAAAAAAGTATATTTAATAAATATTTATGTGTTTCTTCAATCTTAGTTTAAACTTGTTGACATTTGGACTATCACGACAATTGATTACATTGCTTGGAAGATCGTTCCAAAACTTGATCATCTTAACAAAGAAATAATATTTATAGCAATTCAGTTTTGCGAGTTTAGTTTGTATCTTATATGGATGGTTGGATCTTGTCTTAGTACTCCTGCACAGTTCAAAATAATCACCGAAGTTTAGACCATTCAGATTGAATACGGTCTTGTAGCACTCCACCAGGGATAGAAATTCCCTAATTCGTTCTAAAGAGTTCCATTTAAGTATTTTACACCTGTCCTCATACGCCATCTCCTGTCGTCTTTGGTCTAGGGCGATTCGCGAAGCTCTTCTTTGCACCTTCTCAATTTCATGGATGTCTTTGGCTAGGTGTGGTGACCACACCGGGCAAGCGTATTCCAGTATTGGACGGACTAGGGTTTTATACAAAATTGAAAAGATATCCTTATTTTTACTACCTACTGTGCGTTTAAGTAGGCTGAAGTACCTTGTTTGCTTTGTGAAATGTTTCTTCAACATGTTTTGTCCAGCTCAGGTCACTCGCCATGGTAACTCCAAGATCTTTATAACTGGAGACTTGCTACTGTGAGGAACTTTTGTTTTTATTATGAGAGATTCTCATGACCTCACATTTGCTAGGGTTACATTTTACCTGCCAGCGGTCCGCCCATAGATCGAGGATGGTTAGATCTGATTGTAAAGTAATAGAATCTTCCAAATTATTTATCTGTCGATAGATTTTAGTGTCGTCAGCAAATAACTTGGCGGTAGAAGTAATTATGTTAGGTATGTCGTTCACGTAAATAAGGAACATAATCGGCCCCAGCATTGAGCCTTGAGGGATGCCAGATATAACAGGCGACCATTCGGAATACGATCCACGTATCAGTACTCTTTGTTTTCTCGGCGGCGTTTCGCTTAAATTTTCTAAGCAGACTGGTCGTAGGATTGAATTCGGAATATTTTATACCCTTAACTTCTATTTGAATTAAATGTTTTTCAAAATTCCAAGACAATCACGTCTCCTGAGGTATGTAAATTTTGGGAAAACTTCAACTAATCGCTGTTCACCGTTCCCACGGTAATGCACTTGCATTTGATTCTGTTGATTCTGTCCCAAATTATGTTTTCCTGTCGCAATTTCCAAAATTTTCTTTGAAGAAAAGCTCGAGGAGAGAAAAAATCCTCGGAGCTGAACTTACTTTCCATTTTTGTTCATAAGTATGTAAGAATAAACACTTAATGTGCTCTGACCACCAGGCGTAACGCAGCATAACGCAAGTTGACCAAAATGAATAATATAAAGTTTACATTGTTGACAGCTTCAACGATGGGAAAATTTGAAGCCTTCAGTATCAAAATAATTACGTTTCATATCGTAAAGGCTATGGGCAGGTGTAGTACATGCTTGGGTACTAGATTATTACACTCTGTTTTGGACCCTTCGGTCATCGCGGGTTCGCGCAAGTGACAAAAACTGGGACCCAGTTCACTGGCTGATCTGCACGGAATAGGACCTTAGCATGTAGAAATTTGCGGGAGCTCCTTTATAATAATTGCCTTTCTTACGATTTTTTTAGCCGCCCGCAAGTTATGTTTATATGGCATTCTGGTTTTTCTGATTCCAATCTACCACGAGTCTGTTTAACACTGAAAAATTTGAGCGAACCGCCGCCAAGAGAACAGAAGAGAGTCGTAGGTATGAAGCATTCATGGGTGGGCCATGGCCTAGGCCACGTTTTGTCCACACCCACCTTTTGCTAGTGTTTTGTACTCAGTCCGCGTTTTGTACCTAGTCTGCAGCCTTCAGTTCTCATTTTATACTGAGTCCTCGTTTTATACCCAGTCCGCAGTCCAGGTCCGCAGTCTGCAGTCCGCAGTCTGCAGTCCGCAGTCCGCAGTGCGTAGTCTTTATTTTATACATTTACTGACCGGAAAGCAGGCGACTTAGTCAGCGGTTTTCTCCACGAGGGTTTAGTTTTTCGTGTGACATTTTGTTTTGCTGATCAATATTGTGGTAAGAACTCGGATTTGGGGATTCGTTGAAGACAGTTTTTAAAAACAAGTTGTCTAAGCTTTGCTTGTGGACTGGCTTCACTCACTGGCAAAATGAACACAAAAATAGACAAGGTAAGCTACATTAATTTTAGCCTTTGCATTTTACTTTAGTGGCGAATGTGGTGGTATCCTAGCTGTCAATCACAATACTCTTTGTACAGCTGTACTCAAATTTAGTACTCAGTCTTGTGTGTCTTCTTTAGAAGGTTAAAGTTTTTGGGTTTCCACTTTGAATGAAGCTCATATTAAATTATGCAGCTTCGGAATGCCATCAGTTGTCTAATCATACATGTACCTTTCAATTGTAAGAGTACACAAACCAATTACCCTACATGTAAGCTTACATATACATGTAATTTTTTGTGGTTTGCAAAATGTTTAAACAAGCACAAAGGGGAGCACTGATGAAAATTACAGCGAAATTCATTGTATCACACTGCATGTTAATGCAAACTTCAAAGGGATTTTGGCTTTTTCTTCTGATTGGGGGCAGAGTTATGCAAATAGCCCAATCAGAATGCATTGCATTGTGATTTGCATGACCCCACCCCCAATCAGATGATGGGCGGAACAGAGAAACCCAACTGTTTTCAAAAACGAGCAGCTCAATACAACTAATGTGGCTTATAACCGTGCGCAATATGCCTCATTTTTGAAAACTATTCATGAAATCAACTGCGAGCGATATACAATATGGCGGACAGACGTGTCTACATGGCGCTCTTCTATTTTTTGCTTTTATCTCTGTTGTATTGAGGACTTGAATGGAATTCTCTCTTAGAATACTCAGGCAAAAACACCATCGTCGGTGTGTGCGCTCTTTCTAGACTGGATTTTGCCAGATCGAGTTGCTTTTTAGCAAGATTCCCAACAGCAGTTTACGCAAGGTCGAGAGCAAAGAGGTACTCAGGACAGAGAGTTGCTTAGTATCGTAATGCTTCGGCTACAACACAGTTTGAGTTGCTCAAACTGTCAGGCGATGTTCCTAATAATCCTGGACCGGTCAAAGGATCCAGTTATACAAGATCTCTGTGTGCTGGATGCGAAAAAGCTCTGAAGAAAAATCAAAATGGCGTCCGTTGCAGTGGTTGTATCAACACTTATCACAGGAAGTGCACTGGCATGAATTTCAAGGAGTTGCGATCCTATTCTACGGCACAGTCTCCAACATGGTACTGCATTAGATGCTCTCTACCTCCACTTAGTGACAGTTTCTTTGAAAACTCTACTCTCGAAGAAGAAAATCAAGATGAAGTAGAGTCGGAGTCAGTGGACGAGACCTGGTCGGACTTTGATCAAATTGCCAGGAATAATGTTTCAAACTTTAAGCTGGGACACATTAACGCTAACAGCATTGGCGGATTCAAATTTCATGAGATCAGATCTTGGCTTCTTTCTGGCAGATTCGACTTGCTGATTATATCAGAGAGCAAGATTGACGCGACTTTTCCGGACAGTATGTTTCATGTCGATGGTTTTCGATTGTGTCGTTGTGATAGAAAGGCAGGCGGCGGCGGTTTATTGGTGTATGTTAGGAGTGACATCTGCTTTATCCGAATCAGGCGGATAAAAGGGCTCCCTTCCGAAAAGTGGTCAAGTTTTAAGACTGAATCTATTGTTCTCGGGATTGGGCTTGGTGAGGCTTGGATCACTGTTTGTGGAATTTACCGGCCTCCGTCGATTCCGAAATCACAATGGTGTCGTGGGCTGTCATCGCTATTCGGGGCGGCGTCGACACTGACGGGTGGAATGTTGTTCGCGGGAGATTTTGATGCTGACGTTTCGGAACCGGATAGGCCACCAGGAAACGGTGGAACTCTGCTGGATATGTTGGATATTTTTAACCTGCATTGCTTGATTGCTGAGCCGACTCGGGAGTCCAGGACATCTCAGACTACTCTCGATTTGATTCTCACAAATAACGGGAGAGGTGTTGTTGCATCTGGCGTGGTGGATGCGCGCATCGGCGGTCGTTCGTTGGTTTATGCAGTCCTGCGGTCATCGGCGCCAAGGGCTCGATCACGCAAGATTTGTTTTCGTAGTCACAAAAATTTTAGCCAGGAGAACTTTGTGCGTGATATGCAAATTGTGCCTTTCCACATCATTGACGTGTTTGATGAACTTGATGATAAGGTTTACGCATTTGAACAATTGTTTCTAGATGTTACAAATAGGCACGCCCCCATTAAACAAACAATGGTGCGAGGCAATCAGGTGCCATACATGACGGAACAATGGAGGAAAGCGATTAGACACCGCAATAAACTGTGGAAAATATTCACGCGTAATCGTACGGATGCAAATTACGAGGCGTACAAAACTCAACGTAACACCTGCACCTCTCTCAGGCGAAAAGCGATAAAACAGCACTTTGCAAAGAAATCAACAGAGCCTGATAACCCACGCGAGTTCTGGTCTACCTTCCGCCCTTTTTTGCATACTAAAAGTAGACAAGCCAATGGTATCATCTTAAAAGAAGAAGACAGGATTATTACTGACAAAAAGGAAATTGCCGAATTGTTCAATGAACATTTTGTTCACATCGCTGATAATGTACCTCTGAGAGAAGAAGAGGATTATGGCGAGGATTTTGTTAATCATCCGAGTATCAAAGCAATCTTTGAAAACAGGGGCGCAGACGAACTCGCTTGCTTCAGTTTTCATCGCACAAGTAAACCTCAGGTTGAAACCTTACTGAAAGAGATCAATGTGCACAAGTCGCCTGGTCACGATATGATCCCACCACGGCTGGTGAAAGACGCGGCAGTTGTTATTGCCGGGCCTCTTACAAGCATTTTTAACTATTCCATTAAAAATTCCTGCTATCCTGCAAATTGGAAGATGGGCACGGTGACTCCCTTGTTCAAAAAGGACGACGAGCTTTGTAAGGTCAACTATAGGCCCGTAACTGTGCTCCCCGCTCTGAACAACATTTTCGAAAGGCTTCTGGCAGGG
Source organism: Pachyseris speciosa (assembly GCA_016490735.1). NCBI lineage: Eukaryota > Metazoa > Cnidaria > Anthozoa > Scleractinia > Pachyseridae > Pachyseris > Pachyseris speciosa. The sequence goes on from JAEMWC010000038.1 coordinate 837,839, forward strand.
CAGATGTATGAATTTTATCTTGAAATACTTTCAGACTTCATTAGCGGTTACAGGAAGTTTCATAGTTGTGAGACCTGACTGTTGAGGTTGACGGAAGACTGGAGGATGATGCGTGACAGAGGGGAGCTCGTTGCGGTGGTCTCTATGGATCTCTCCAAAGCGTTTGACGTTATTCAGTATCCACTCCTCCTTTCCAAGCTGAAGGCCTACGGTATGGATGACAAAAGTTGCGCTCTACTCAGGCACTATCTCTCTGGCAGATCTCAGAGAGTCAAGATTGGGGACACCTGCTCCGCCTGGAAAAGTGTTGGACGTGGGGTCCCGCAGGGGAGTGTGTTAGGTCCAATGCTATTTAACTTTTTTATCAACGATCTCTTCTTCCACGTAAAGACGGCCAAACTGAACGCTTATGCTGATGATCATCAGGTATATTATTCCCACGTTGTTCCAGCGACTCTAGGCGCATGCGTATCTCATAATGTCAAGGTGGCCAATCACTGGTACCATGAAAATGGAATGTTAGTTAACGAGAGCAAGCACCAGGGTCTAGTCCTTGGTGATACGGACTATAGTTTTTCCTTCCCAGTAAAGGACACATTAGAGATTTTTGGAATGGAAATAGATAATAAGCTGGACTTTTCTAGTCACATATCCAATTTATGCAAAAGGATCAATAATCAATTTAATGTTATGCTGCGCTTTCGAAAACTTATACCCAGGGACACCCTATTTAAGCTTTACAAAGCGTACATTTTACCGTATTTTGACTATTGTTCTTCAGTTTGGCATTTTTGTGGGACGCGAAATACGGATAAGCTAGAAGCGCTAAACAAGAGAATACTTAGACTTATACTTGGGGATTACTTGTCTCCGTATGATAGCCTTCTCACTAGGGTCAATACTAATTCCTTATACAATAAGCGCGTCCAGAAACTCCTTATATTATTATATAAGAGCCTATTTTTCACTCATTTTCCGGCTTAGATGAAAGATATGTTTTCACTTCGGTCCTCTTCTTATAATCTTCGCGGTGATAACATACTGTCACTTAGAAAACCTAGAACAACTAGTTATGGCCTTAATTCGTTTTCTTACTTCTCACCTAAGCTATGGAATACACTGCCTAACTCTATCCGTACAAGTGCATTTACTGATTTTAAGAGGGAAATCCAGGGCCGTATCTTTGTGTAATCGCTTTCGCTTATCTTCACTTTTGCTGTTTAAATTTCTAATGATATGTAATATATACTTGTAAATACTGTGTATTTTAGTTGTCTTGTATAGATATATTTTACTTTCTTTTTATGTTTTCTCGAAGATATTAGCTCTTGCAAGCTACACTGAAATTCGAGAGAAAATAAAGTTTATGTATGTATGTATGTATGTATGTATGTATGTATGTAGATATCTAGTATATGAATTCACCCAACTGAAAATATTCTGGTTCCAGGGAAAAACTTGTGTCTGAGTTGTGGTTTTACAGTAGATAATTACCTGGTTTATAAGGGTGTTTTCTTGTCAGGTGATACAACTGGCAACAGAAATAAGCAAATAAGTATGTATAATAATAATATTGTTATGCATATGGCTGGCTCATGGCACTGCTATTACATGTACATGACTGAATAGTTGATGACATGCTAGTGTACACAATGTAGCTCAGCTTTATACATCTTGTAGGAGTACACCTTGAGGAATATGTTTGTATTCTACCAATTCAGAATTTTGGAATGGGAAACTGAAATTGGCTTTTGGTATGCCTTGAAAATTTGATGAAGTTCTTCAGTATAATAATTTCTTGAGTATGATGTGTTCTTTAGTAGGTCAGGCACCTGCTTACTGTGTGCCTTTTTGTTCACCTTGAAAATGTATCCTTGTATTAAATGGAGAGCAAGCACATACAGTTTACAAATTAAGAAGCTTCATGTACACTGTATCCTTAGTGCAGAAGATAAAGCAAGTACATATCACAATCAAGCAGAGTTTAATTACATCCTGATGAGATAAGTGATTTAGAAGAAAGAAACTGTCATTTTTTTAAAATGAATTTTAAACCAATGAAATATTTGATAAAGCTGCAAGATTATTCTTCCTGTAAAGTTATAATCATGTGATTGCCAGTAGTTGCGACTATGATGACTGAACAACAATGGCGGGCGATAATATAATAATGCTGATTGTTTCACATATCCTTCCCGCAAACTATCATATTGAATTTAGTGTCTCCAGAAAAACATGGGGTATTAAAGTGGATGTTATAAAAGGAGAAAAGGGGGGGGGGGGGGTATTCTCATGAAGAGCAATAAGAATTGATCCAAAACTCAAGTGTAAGACCTGACTCAAAGATCTGGCAAAGCAATTAAAAAATCAGCTATAGTTCGAGTCTATGAATGTGCTGGTTGCTCTGACCACCTTATCGATTTTGATACTTGAATTTGACGTTTGAGAAATATTCTTTTGGCTTGTTTACTTGATGCACATATTGCACGGAGAGTGTGAATCAAAGTAGCCTGCGTGTCAGGCGCTAGAAAGGGAAAGGGAAGGGTGAAAACGGGCGCGCGCAAAAAGAGGAGAGCCCTCTAAAAACTTGTCTTGCTTCGTGCGACAGCCTGCTTTTTATAGAATACAATGCAAAAGTGTTGGAAACAGTAATTTTGTACTACTCTAATATTCAAGCTATCCTAACATGTAGTACTCTGATCATGACCTTACACTTTTATGGTATTGTGAAATCAAGTTACAGACAAGTTACATTGATTTGTGCAGTTTTTAACGATTTTAAACAAGTAGCTAATTTTGCCCATATTGTACATTGTTTATTTGTTACCTACAGTGGAGTTTTATTAGAATCTTGTATCCAGGTAGCTTTACACTCACACATAAATTATTTTCAGATTGCACCTCTGTTTGAGTGCACAGAAAGCCCCTGCTGTAAATAGACAAAGTAAATTACAAAGAGGAAAATTTACCATTTTACTTAAAAAAGTAAATTCCAGTTGTCCTTTGGTAATATCTTTTTTTTTTAATTTTGTTTCCTCTTAGTGATCAGCTGTGACTACAACATGTAATTAGAAAAAGCAACTTTGGATCTTTATGTATAGCCTCCTTCGCAGACGTCTTTGGGCTCATCACGCGTTCCTTCCCCACGAACATCTGCTGAACTGAACTACCACTTCCGTTTGCGGTGGTTAGCCAATCATAGTTCGTTTTCCAATTGATGGAAAGTAGGACTTCGACCCCGGGATTTCTTTCACAGACGATGCACATCAATGGGGTGTCGATTTCCATACTTATGCAGCTCGTTATTGGTTTCTTCAAAACAAAGGCTAACCGCCGGTGAATGGAAGTGGCAGTTCAGTTCAGCAGACATTCGTGGGGAAGGAACACGTGAGTCGAGCCCAAAGATGTCTGCGAAGGAGGCTACTTCAAAAGATTGATTTTCTTGGACTATATCTGCAGTCATGTTTCGAGCAAACATATACAAAGTCATGTATTAATTTTATGTCCACTACAAACTAGGTCAGCCATTACTCAAGACATTCCATTCATGGTCCATTGGACTCTATACACATAGGTTTAGGTGTTTTACTTGTTCTAAGCAGTTTGGTTTATATAAAAGTTTCACAGGATACTTTGAGCTACAGTGCAGTGCAGAAATAAGCATCCTATGCACATGCAAAGGGCACGCACATTTTTTGCGTGTGCGCGTCTTGGCTTTTACAGGCTTATACTGTGTATAATGAGTAATTACTTCATGCACTTATCATAAAGATGCACATTATACTGATCATGCCTGATGGCTGTAGCTCTTTATTGTTTGCATAAAAATTTCTTGTATCCAATGATGATAAAATTATTTGTACAGCAAGCAATGTTCCCATATAAAGGAGGAATTCTCTAAGAAAAATTCATTCGTCATCAGGCTGATGTTTGAGGCATGTAAGACTATACATTTGTGTACATTTAACATTAATTATTCGTTCGTGCTTTAGTTTGCATACAGTATATCAAGTTATTGTGCACATAGAAAGTTTGGAGAGCAAAATTGAGGGAAGCACAAGACTCTGGCGAGAGCAACTCTACCTCTTTGAGTGCTCTTCAAACTTTTCAAGTGCCATTTGTTACTCACTAAAGTATGCACATCCAAAACATGAACCACTGTCTTTTATAACTTACAGTACCGCTCAAAAGTAAGTTACCACCCTCGCGCGCGACGCGAATCGCGTCGCGCGCTACGCGATTCGCGTAGCGCGCGATGTTCTGGAAACTGTAAGTATGTTGACTTGAAGCTCTCTCACCATTTAATATGCTCATTGTAAAGCAACAATAGTCGATTTCAATAGTCAATTTCCAGTGTTCGCAAAAGCCCGCTAAGAAGAAATGAATATGCGTAATCGATCAATCATCGCCGGAGAAGGGCAGCGTGTCCTTTGCTTCCAAATTCCGTGTCAAACTGTTTTCTCCTCGAAACTTTGATCGACTGTGGTCGACATATTAATAACTTAAAAAAACCTGCATACACAATATGATGTACATGAACATGCTTTTCAGTCTTTTGAAGTGGAGACATTCCGAGGAATTCTACCGTCGTCGCGCCGCATTCAATTCGCTTCATTGGACACGAGCTTCTTCCTACACTGGTACATCAAACCGCCAATTTTTCGGCTTGTCCATGAGCCATGACTGATGCTTGATACTTTTTGTTAGTTTTCTGTTCATCTGATTCTTGACAACTAGCCATTAAAAAAATTGAAAATGTTGGCGAGTTGGCACGGAGTTTCAAGCGGCAAATTAAAAACAGATCGAGCCGTAGATAAGGAGACCGGGTCGGTACATTTCACTGACCCCCAGTCCATGGACTACCATGATGGACTACCGAAATGGACTACCTATATGGACTGCTAAATGGACTACCTATATGGACTGCTAAATGGACTACCAAAAATGGACTACCCTTAATTACCTACCTTGAAAAAAAAAAAAAGTAAAGTTTGGTTGTTTTCATCGATTGATCGTGATCTCCACCATCTTGTTATTTTTTAAATGCTGCTGGTCAGCTTTTCTGCAGGCGCATTCACTCGTCGTGCATGATGGCTGACAGGCTGCAGCTGGAGTAAAAATTTGATTTATAATCTTCCAGGTGATTCCTTACCTGGCTGTCATGATGCTCAAAATGGTAAGTGACAGAAGAAGATACAACTCAAAAACAGATCACATGACCAGGCCCAGGGGGGGTACTCCCTGAAAAATTGGGTGGGGGTGCAGCCTGCTTCCCAAAAGCCTTACCTTATTTAAAGTGCACCTAACCCCAAGAATAGTTATTTTTTCCCGCTATTATAGTACTTTGTACATATTCCAAAAACATGTAGAATTTATTTTCAGCCTTCAGAGTTTTTTATGGGGCTTACGATAAACTGTGCATCATTTGGTACACGACCAAGTCAGCTGGGGCGTGGGTCTATTCCCCAGTTGACTATTATTTATGCATGTTTACAAAGACGTAGCGCGATGATCAGTTTGTGACTTTAACTGGGGAAAAGACCCACGCTCCTTACTAGCTTGATCGTGTGACAGATGACGGCTAGATGTCGTAACTTTTACAGCCTGTAAAAAGTCGATATTTGGTTAAAAAAAATTAATGGCGCATTGTGTTTTGAATAGGTGTAAAGATTAAATTTAGCGAAAAAAAATATTTCGGTGTTAGGGGCACTTAAAGACCAAAATATCTGTGATTTTCCCTACCCTATTTATAACAAACGGTTATAAATTCAAATTTGTACTGACCATCCAGCGTGTCAGCCATCACACGAGAGGAATGAATACGCCTGCAGAACAGCTGACCAGCAGCATTTAAAAAATAACAAGATGGTGGAGATCACGATCAATCGATGAAAACAACCAAACTTTACTTTTTTTTTTTTTTCAAGGTAGGTAATTAAGGGTAGTCCATTTTTGGTAGTCCATTTAGCAGTCCATATAGGTAGTCCATTTAGCAGTCCATATAGGTAGTCCATTTCGGTAGTCCATCATGGTAGTCCATGGACTGGGGGTCAGTGAAATGTACCGACCCAAGGAGACCAGCGTAATTAAGCGGAGCACGTGCGAGGCGTCCGAACTACTTACTATTCGGCAAATCTTTTTTCCACGGACAAACTCTACTGGATTAAAATCTGCACAAGTCTACAAAGATATGGCCAGGAAAATGTGTTCCGGTCCTTCGAAGTAGAAAATATACGATTGAGCGCCGGCGTGTCGAATAAACAAAACATTTCACATACAACTACCCAAACTTATGCGTCTTCACCGTTGGCAGAATGAACTTCAGATTTCTACATGATAAAATTGTTCGTGCACAAAGAAGGAAATAAAATAAACTCCGTTCTGTTTCGGGTTCTATTCCTTCGCTTCTCGTGAATTTTTCGGTCATATGGAGTGGAAGGTTTCAAATTACACAGACAGTAGTTTTGCGGTTTTATGCAAATTTGCGATCCGAAAGCAAAATGCATATGCAGTAACCCGGCCGGTCATTAGTCATTTGCTTGTGCCGAACTAACTCTTGATTATGTCCTCAACGAATTTAGAAAACACGACCATTTAAACGTATTGACGACAGAACCGATAAAAATTCAACTAAATTCAGCGCTAACGGGAGTAACGAATTATGCTTATCATTCGCAATTGATCATTCGTCGGTTTGTTTAAAAGTTTTCGATTTGTAATGACCTCAATGATGCTACATTTATTTGCACAGAAGTGAACTACACGTATGAACGACTCAAATTCGACAGAACAATAGCTGCATTTGGAAAGTGTTACGCGAATTTAATTGTTGTCACGTTGCAAAATCACCCAAAATTTATGCCAAAAATTTCCGCTTTAGTGACTCTCGCGCGACGCGAATCGCGTAGCGCAGGAAACGCGACGCGACTGGTAACTTACTTTTGAGCGGTACTGTACATTGCCTATTTTAAATAAATGTTACATGGCAAAACTCTGGCAAATTGTTTAAACAGCGACCTGTCATTTTGAGTCTACTTGATCTGTACTGTTTTTCTACATGTCTAACGATAACATTGTTAACAATAAAAAATGCAAATGAATATTTAAGATTTTGAGCCAAAAATATTTACAGTATCTTATAAAGTTACTATGGCCCAGTCAAGACAATAATTTTTTTGGTTCTTTCAAAGTGTTTTAATTCCTTCCTGAATTCTCAGAAATGCAAGGTCCCTGGCACCATTTGTACTCCTCTCGTTTCCATCTTCAGGAGCTAAAACTCTAATGTCACACTGCACTAAACATAGTTCAATCATCTTCATAGCCTGCAATTAACAGGGACTTATTTAGCCGAGCGCCAAGCGGGAGAGATGGAGCACAAAGCGCAACATGCCAGTGCAAAGTGTGAGACGAAGGGAAGAGGTACAGTATATAAGTGCCTGTTGCCAGTTTATTGTTTATGCTCTTCCAACCAATCCTCTGGTGATTGGAAAATGCTGATTGGTCAATTCATACCATGTGATGCTAATGTGAGAAAATACACCACAAATAACAAACATGGTGCGTGGTGACTGTGAGTTTTCAACGAAGCTATCAAGCTTGCACTTGATTTCTTACCTCACGTTGAAAACATGTATCGTGGTGTTGTTTTTATAAATTAAATTAACACCGTCGATGACTTCTCTCTCGTTGAAAGACAGGAGGAAGCGCCGAACGCTATTTTGCTGTACTCCACAGTATTCTTTACAGCACCTTGTAAAATGGAGTAAAAGAACTGCAGCATTTTCTCCTGAACTTCTTTCACAAAATCAGAGTTTCTAAACTCAGCAATCAGTGCTGTTGTTCAGTGAATTCTTTGAATTAGCAAACTTTTTTAACCCCATTGAAATTTTTACCTAAGTTTAATTTAAAACACCTCATGTGCAAGTACTTCATTTTCCATGAAATTCGTGATTGTAAACAATTCACTCTTTTTTGACTTATAATTGCTTTCTGCTGCTCATAGAACTATCGATGCCTGAAGAAGGCTTATTCTGCCTGCCAGCAATGCTCTGAAAAATCGCTAATTCTGCTCGGACAACTAAATGTGCAAGAAATCTGATAAGTTTCCTGCAAATGATTGAAAGCTTTTTCATTGGTCAATTCAAAAGTGATTGTCCGTCGAATTTTGTGGGTGTTCCAAGGGGCCGAAGAGCATGAACAATAGACTGGCGACAGGGGCTTATTTTTCTCTCCCCCTTGTCTCGTGCTCTGCACTTGGGTGTCGCACTGCGCTCCATCTCTCCCTCTTGGCGCTTGGCTGAATAAGCACCTGTTTAATGCAGGCTATCATCTTCATCAACCAGTGTGCTTAAATTTAATTCAAGACATTCTTTTTTCCATTTTGTTGGCTGATGTGTTTTTTATTGCAGTTAAGGCTGCGTGAACAAGGAAAAAAAATTATTTGGCAAAAATATGCTCACGTATTTATCTGAATTTGCTGAAACATAGTTACATTTAAGAAGAAAATGGAGGCCTCCATATTTCTCAAAGTAATAATTTGGTATGGCCTTCCAGGCATCACCCAAGTTACTTACAGTAGCAATCCAAGCAAGCCGTAGAGATTTTACCATAGATCTGAAGTTATAGTGAGGATCAGTATACGGTAATTGTATAAATTTGGTTACATGTGAAATGTGACATTTACCAGTCATTTTTTGCTGCGTTAATTATCCTCAATTGCACAAATTTATGAAATGCTGTTATTGGAGATAAAACTAACTGAAGGTTTTGCTGATTTACAAAACAACCAAAAGCTGAAACAGTAAGGTAATTACAGTGTTACAAGTCATTAGTCAGAGAGATTCTGTCAGGTACTGCTAAAACATTGGTTACTTTCATGTTGTTAAACTGACCTTCTCATTAGATTTCTGCAGTATTTGCCTTCCACTGCCATAGGCCCGGTTTATTTTCTGCTGCACTGCCCCTTTTATACGTCATAGGGTTTTCTTTGTTTTAGTGACCAAAAGGGAATATTGTGATCTATAAGTTGGACAAGTTCTAGTTTATTGTTCTTAGAGATTAATGTGGAACTGCTTCAAAAAGGGCCTGAATTTTTCTTTGCAATAGAAAAAAATATAATTACTGTCAGTACAGTGTATTCTCTGTTGTGGAGAGTCTCAACAGCTATTGACAGGTTAAAGTACATTGTATAGAATAGTCTATAATTTTAGTCATGAAATGATTAGTATCTTTAGGCTCTATTTTTAACAATCACTAGACTATTGCTATTCAAAAGTGAAAACAGGATACCTGATTGTGGCAGCATCTACTGTTTTGTGGCTTTAATTGAAGCTTCATTCTCTACTCAGTACCTTAACCAATGAGGCTAGCTGGCACTTACAGTGTAAATGATATACATGTACTTCTGAACTTGTCAGGAAAGTTCATTCAGTGGTACTTTTGATCTTGTAAGAGTTCATGACATTGTTGCAGGTAATTTCATGGACATGTCTACTGCTTACCAACCGTTTGCAATTCAAAGGTGCCAGACCGCAAGCAAATGTTGCTTCTCTTTTTTGAGGAAAATTGACAATACGAAATGAGAAATCGTCCCTCTTATCATAGACACTGAGATGAAAAGGAGTGTTGTTATCACCATTCCTTATTCTTGTGTCTAGATAAAAAACTTCACCTGATACAACTTTACAATACAAGGCATACAACTTTACGATAAGGCCAATATTGTCACATCTCACTGTGTCATTAAGCATGCTGGTGTCACATGTGCACACTACAGTGTATAAGTCATGTATATTTTTGTTTTAGACTTTGTGGGTTTGAAGAACAACTGTTTACAGTTCACCTGAATATTTATCAGATCATGACTTGTCAAATACATGCAGTTAGACTAATTTTCCCCAATATTTATGACAGGCATCCTGTCCATACTCAATTTGAGTTGAAGTGGAAATTTTGTTAGGCTGGCCGGAACCTTCAAAGTTGATCATCAACTATACTGTACACTGAGAAAGACTTTTAATTGAGATGAAAAAGCGTTTCTGTTGTCCTTAATGTATAACGTTTAAAGAATATGTTAAATGTGTATTTCTGTGCATGTATTAACAGCTAGCATATTACATGCTGGCGAGCAGGGAATTTGCATAATGGTGAGAGCACTCACCTCCCACCAATGTGGCCTGGGTTAGAATCCTGCATGGATGATGCCATAAGTGGGCTGAGTTTGTGTTGGTTGTGCGACCCAGCTCAACGAATTTTCTTCAGGTACATACAGCTTATTTGAACTGGCTGTTAAGGTTGTGCTCCAAGAGCCCTGTATTAATGCTTTCAGTTCGACCTTGTTTTTTTTTTCTGTAATTTGCAAGGACAAACATTAGCTGGACAGAACGTTGTTGTTGTTGATGATATTTTATTGAATTTTACATGTTGCTTGGTTGTAATTGCTGTTGACTGCCATTTTTCGTTCCAAGAAACTCATGTAGTGTCTCCATAGAGATCAACAGCAGTCCAAGAAACAGTAAGGTGTTATGAACTCGCATGGACTCAGTGATAACATTTTGTGTTGAAAAAGTCGTGAACATTAAATATTTCATTACTGTGGATGGAATTACTAGCTACATGTACCAAGACAAAAACAAGAATCATCTTTCACTCAACATTTTCATCAAAATTCTACTTTAAAGACTGCTAAACTGCATGGTGCTACTCCTTGGTGAAAAACCTGACAGGATCTTGAAGGATCTTTGAAGATCTGCACTAGGATCTTGTGTGGATCTTATGAAAGATCCTGGAGGATCTTAATAAGTTGGCTGAGTTTGTGTTGGTTGTGCAACCCAGCTCAACGAATTTTCTTCAGGTACATACAGCTTATTTGAACTGGCTGTAGGCTGTGCTCCAAGAGCCCTGTATATGCTTTCAGTTCGACCTTGTTTTTTTTCTGTACTTTGCAAGGACAATTAGCTGGACAGAACGTTGTTGTTGTTGATGATGATATTTTATTGAATTTTACATGTCGCTTGGTTGTAGTTTGCTGTTGACTGCCATTTTTTGTTCCAAGAAACTCATGTAGTGTCTCCATAGAGATCAACGGCGATCCAAGAAACACTGTTATGAACTCGCATGGACTCAGTGATAACATTTTGTGTTGAAAAAGTCGTGAACATTAAATATTTCATTACTGTGGTTGGAATTACTAGCTACATGTACCAAGACAAAAACAAGAATCATCTTTCACTCAACATTTTCATCAAAATTCTACTTTAAAGACTGCTAAACTGCACGGTGCTACTCCCTGGTGAAAAACCTGACAGGATCTTGAAGGATCTTTGAAGATCTGCACTAGGATCTTGTGTGGATCTTATGAAAGATCCTCGAGGATCTTAATAAAGATCTTCAGGGATCTTGCATAATCTTCAAAAGATCCTCAAGGTCCCTGCAGCGATCCTCAAGGTCCCTGCAGGGATCCTCAAGGTTCCTACAGGGATCCTCAAGGTCCCTGTAAGGATCCTCAAGGTCCCTGCAGGGATCTTCAAGGTACCTGCAGAGATCCTCAAGGTCCCTGCAGGGATCCTCAAGGTCCCTGCAGGGATCTTCAAGGTCCCTGCAGGGATCTTCAAGGTCCCTGCAAAGATCCTTGAGGCCCCCTTTAAAGACCCTGCATGATTTTGTAGAGATCATCAAGGAACCAGTTGTTTGAGTAGCATACAATGTAATAAAATTTGTATACTCATTGAATGTTTCTAATAATAGTCATTGTACAATATATATTAAACATAATGAAGACCTTTTAAACAGGTTTTATTTTCGAAATAACTCTTCTCTGCTGAAAAGAAATCATTGGCTGAAGAACAAATATAATGCTTGTATTTAGCAACTGCAACTTATTTGTTTCAGATATAATTTTACTGTTTCTCTGCTAAAAAAACATTGGCTGAAGCTAGCACCTTAAATGATAGAAGTCACACAATATATTATTCAAATTTAAAAGTACACATTAAATGTTTCTATATGTAATGCTTGTATCAGCAACTGTAACTTTTTGCCTGTCTGATATTGTATACTGGTATTCTGTATCAAACTTTATAGGCATTAATGATATTGTATGAACGCATTATTTTTGCTTATGACTGGTGGTTAGGACGAGATATTTTGTGACAATTCTATTTACAACACAGTCAGATAGTCATAACTAAAACTGGAAAACAACAGAGATTCAATGCAAGGTATTTACCTAGTAAGTTAATTGGTAATACATTAAAAGCTCTGGAACCAGAAACTTGGATTTCAATTTCCAGGAATTAAGTATTTTTTTACTGATCTTGAAATGTTTAAACTACAACTGATTGTGCTGTAAAAGGATGTCACAGATTATCCTTTCTTTTAAATCATTAGCTCTTTTGGTTCACTGACTGCCTAATATCTGGCAAATGCAACCATTTGCAACCACTTATAATTTCGGTCGGAGACAAGACTTTCTGTGACATTTCTAACATACTGATAGAGTCACACATACAGTGTGTAGCTAAAACTGGAACAAATAATGGACCTGGTTTTTGCCAATTAAGTCTCCATATGATTCCAGAAATTAGATTTCAACATCCAGGAATTTAGTATTTACTAATTTTGAAATTTTGAAACCACAACTCGATCTCAATTCAGTGAATTGTATAACTTGGAAAAAAAAAAGAATGAGATTGAGCGCCTCTATCCAACAGTTCACATTTTTATTTGTAGTGGTTTAATAATACAAGTACCATGACTTGTATTTTGGCCAATGAGATAAGTAGCTTAAAACACATCTAGAAAATCAGTAACAAAGCTAAAAGGATGACAATTGAGTTGAGAGTTGACTTGAAGTTTATTTATCATCCATTTCGTTTTTATTTCCTCTGGAAAAAAAATATATTTATAATTTTCAATTTTTTTGCTTGTAGCAGTTAAAGAATGAGAATGTTCAAAAAACACTTTTTCTTTGTATGCTCTTTTGTGTGAGAATTTGAATCAATTTTTTTGTTCCCAAAGCATTCACTTGTAAACTATTTTACCAGTGATATTGATGCCAGGCCAAAGTATTTCTCACTTTTCCATCTCACTAATCTTCACTCTCGTTGTTTCTCTGATCATCAAAAGGGTGTTCTTTTATCCTGCTTTGGTTGAACCTGTTCGATAGTGTGAACACCCCATCAGCTTAATATACATACGTACAAATCTGTTGAATGTGACTATACAGAATTATAGCTTAGAATGTTAAAGGTACCCTCTTACTCATGTCTTGTCCCCAACTGTTATCTGTGTTGCTTAACTTGCATGACTAGGGAAGGTGAGGACAACAGTTCCCAACAGCTTACCACAGTACTCCAACAATAAGTAAAAACAAAGTGCATATTGGGCAGTGATAAGTTCTTACATAGCCAGGCCCTGTATAAATGTCACTGCATGGACATAAAAAGCAGGTTAAAGAACCAAAATTTAGTTCTATATTATTTTCTTAACAGAGTTGGGGAAGGACACCTAATTTATCCATGAATAAAAGTTCTCTAACCCAGTTTTCTGAAAGTAAGGTTTTGCTTTCTCCGAGTTAGTGAAATGGCACTGTGCATGTGTTTTAAGAGTTGCAAATTATTTTTGTTTGCAGTTTTTATATATAAAAACATAACTTGACTAGGTGGGTTACCCTTAGTTGACCATGTAACCACTTTGATGATTTTGGTCAATAAATGCACAGTGCATGAGCTGACGTTGGCTGACCATCAATTTTCACGGTACAAATTGGGTATACTCACGGGGGGGGGGGGCAAAGAAATCTTACACCTTCCTATTACAAGCTGCAAAGACAAAAACTCCCTGGCGGGACCAGTGAATTAATTAAACCCATGTTACCTTCTGACTGACGTGTTCAAGGTCCTTTGTGAGACTTCTCTTGGGCTTTGTGGTCTAAACATGATGAATACATTTTTCTTACATTGGTTGGTCATTAACCAGTACTCCAATACATTACTTGCATGCTGTACAGAAGTATCTGCTGGTCAGGATACATTAATTCACAGAAAAAATACGTAAGTAAAACTGAGTCACTACAAGAGCAACTGGATTTCAAAACGAAAACTGAGGCTGTACAGTTTACCGCAATAAATACACTTCAATCTGTAAAAATATCATGCTTTCTTAATATAAAAATAATGTGCTTCCATAAACTGTGCATCTACAATCATTGCCATATTGTTGGGACACAAACACCGTTTTTGAGTCGCCCTCTCGCTCCCACCAGTTCAATGTTGTTTACAAACCGTAAAAGCGCATATTCGCAAGGAGTTCGGACAAATTGTGCTTTCCAACATTGAATGGGGGAAAGGGGGTGGGTGTGGGCCAACGACTTATGACAGTGATTGTAGACATCTAATGTATTATAAGCAACTTTGCTGAACATTTGAAAATTCCTATAATTTTAGGTCAGACACAGTACATGCTCCTGTAAATAGCATATTGACATTCTGAGCCTTTTTGGTGAGTTTTTCATTTTCATCCAAGCAAAAAGACCAAGATTTTAGCAGGCTGACCGTAGATGAAGTCAGAATAATTTAAACAGGAACATTACTAACCCAAATCCTTTCACTGCTAGCATACATTTTAAGTTGAGTTTTCATGATATGCCAACTTGCTGGTTTTTAAATTGAAAAATAGTGAAACAGCGGTAATAGCGATTCAAATAATACATGTATCCTAATTAAGTGAAACTGATGTGATGCAGTTAGCCTGCATGCAGGCTCTTCATTTGGGCAACAGAGAGTAGATTTTTGCCTCAATTAATGGCGCACTATCAAAAGGTACGGGATTGGGGCGAGCGAGGGAAGGAAGAGGAAACGGAATCCATCGATTTAACTAGAGCAAAAACTTGAAACACAAGGCTTTTTCCAAAGGCTGTAAGGCAGCACGGCCATCACATCCTTTTCACTGAGAACGTCTTGATCTTTCTTTCTTGAAGACAAAGCTAAGATAGCTTCCCTCAGAAAAGCATGGATTCAATAAAATCGGTTCAGCTTCACTTCGTGACAAGTCCGCACCGCAGGCTGTTGGATTAGCCAATCAATATTTTACGTTCAGAATCTGAACGTAAATACTCAAATCACGCGGAGACCGCTGCAGGCTCTTCTTTCCCTCACTCGCCTCAATCCCTTAGAATTTAACCGAGCACCAACCTCTCTTAGCTGCCCAAATGAACAGCCTGTGGGCAGGCTATTATGCAGTGATTCTGCTTTATCAGTCAATAAATTAGATGTAGATTTAGATGTGCACCAGTTTGTGCATGGTTTGAATGTGTAACCAGACATCACTAATGCACTGTTCTAAACGTAAATTTTTCAGCCGAAACACAACAACTACGATCTTCGGGAGAAACAAAAACTGCTATCAGGCATCGCTGTTATTTACCTGCAGGATATATGTGATGCTCTATAATGCATACCACCAAAGATTCAGATTGAATTTCTTTTCCATGGCTAGTCGCGACGCCTTCCAAGGGGTGGTCTGGTGTCGCTTTGTCGCTCGATTACGACTCTGTTTGTCGCTTGTTTCGTTAGGGAAAAAATGTCGCTGTCGCAAAGAAAACAAAGAGGAATGGACAGTGAATTCTCGCTGTCGCAAACTGTCGCGTTGCGTCAGCGGTAACTAGTCGTCTCGCCACTAGGAAGACTCGCCACCAGAGAACTCGCCATCAATAAGTAATCAAGGTCGGTTGTGGGGCGAGCGTTCATGACGCTCATAAAAGGGGACGACTTTTTACGGTTTATAGTGGTTTTAGGTCCGATTCAGACGGCTTTGATTAAGACGGCGAACTTTTCATGAGCTGAACTTAAAGCATAATTTATGAGTATGCTTTCTTGTAAGCAGCTCTGAACTAAGTTCAGAATTAAGGTCGATGTCAGGCCTTTGTGTGATAGATAATGCTACTCGTTAAACTTTAAAAAAGGACGCACTTTGACACGATTATTACTCATATAACGCTAACCTTCTAAAAAAAAAAAAAATTATGTCAATGGTCGGTGACTTAAATTTTTACTTGCGTGACCTGCCGACCGCACGTACTTCACGCGGAATAAATAACCTCGAAATGAAAGTGTTGAATATTTCTTAGATTAAGGTTGAATATGGTTAGATCAGCAAATTTGTTTCCAATCAATGACTGGTGGCGAGATGACCCTTGGTGGCGAGTTTACTGGTGGCGAGTTTTCCAGCCAAGTTCAGCGCTTGTCCATAATAGAAAAGGAGAAACATTAAATGGGGAAATGGATACTATAGTTTATTAGGAATAATTCCTTTAAGAGTGATTGACATTTGTTTCAAGGCCCTGGGAGATTCAAATTTTGTTTTAAACTTTTGATCATAGCGCAGGTAAGTTTGGGCGGGCAAAAAAACGGGGGAGTGACGGGCTCCCCTTGCTACGGCCTTGCAGACTGATTCAAATTCAGTCGTAATTCAATTAATTGGGTACCAGTTACATGTACTTTGAACTGATCCTTCTGTATTCGCACATATAACAAAGAGTGGCGATGGTAAATCCGTGACTTTGCGACACAGTTTCAGTTTCAGTTTAGTTTATTCTTTTTTGCATTATTTACAAACATTTCTGCGTTAAAGTACATTACATGGGTAGAGAGATAAGTCAGCAAACTAAATCACAATAGTGATGAAAAGCAGATGTGCGCAGTGACCAAAGTAGCTTAAGCTTTCGAGTTGGTCACGGTGAGTCCACAGTTTTTTCTCTGTGAACCCGTCGCAATCGTTTGTAATCGCTTAAGAAGTCAAGACACCGAGACGGCTTCGCGCAGAATTTCGATACAAGCTGCGAGATCCGTAAAATTTGCCAAAATGTTTTGCGAAACATTAATCAACTTTCCCCTGTTTCCTCTTAAAATAAGGACAACGACAACTTTGTGTGGCTGAAAATGGGAAAGTGGGTGACAAAGTGCTCAATTAATGATTTAGCCCCATAAACCCCTGGAGTGTGAAGAAAAACAAAACCTACAGCCCAAGGGGATGCTCACAGTGGATAAAGAGGAGGGAGTGGGCCTTCTCTCAGGGCCACTGTGAGCATACCTGGGTAGAGGGGAGGGAGTAATGGGCCTCCTCTCTGACTGGAGGGAGTGGGCCTCCACTAACCTAACTCCAGGGGGTAGAGACGGAGGGAGTTGGACCTCCGGAAATCGAGTCTATGGGGGCAGGAGTGTGACGAGAGGAGCACTTCATCCCCATTCCCGTGTTTATTTGGCCAGCTTAAACATTACTTACATAGAACGGAACTCTATAAACGAAACTAATAATTCAAAAATCAAAAAATAAATATCCAGTACTACACTGGAGCTGATGAACCAGTGAATGTTGATTGGAATAGTAACCCATATAAAGAATCATGCATAGTAGTCTATATAAGAAGTCATTTATAGTAATGTACATGTATATAAAGAGTGATAGATGAAGAACGTAAATGTAGTATTTCTTAGTTTCATCAAAAACCAGTGACAACTTAACCAGCCTCCAGTTCGGAACCTGAATGATACATGTTATTAATAGCGTTATTATTATTATTATTATTATTATTATTATTATTATTTCCCTATTGTTTCTTTTTTTTGTATCTCATTGGTACGTAAAGTATTGTTCTTATTTAGAATTTGTTCATTGAAGCAATCATAAGTCCTGATGTATATTGTTCGCAAACAAAATTAAGTAACGTCAAATGTACACAACGAAACCTTAAAGAAATACGCAGTTTCTCTTAGATTACTATACTACTGCTGCATTTAGCGAATACCTTACTTATTAGAATCAACGCAGATACCTCACTTAATCTCTTGGGTTGCTGCACAGAATCCAAATGCAAGACCCAACATAAGTGTACTATTGGGTTCTTGATAACACTATCTCAGATGATGGAGGGTTCCACTTAGCAAATTGTATTGTTATTAGCAAATAACAAGAATAAGAATAACGATAATTAAAATAAAATGAGTGAGCAAAAGCTTTGGGTGGGAAGGGAGGGAGCAGAAAATATTAAAAAAAAAATGCTGGCTGGACTATTTGTTTATTTCGCGTGGGAACGAAAGAAGACAGCAATCAAATTTTGCAAGCATGTATTTAGATGACAAGGTTCCTTCTGATTGGATGACTTAAGGATTCTCACGTGAGGTCAATATGAGGTCAGTGATTGGGTGCTTCAGCAAAGCTCCAAGCTCATAATAGAACAAGAGTTGTTGACTGAAATTTATTTCATATGTTCAATAAATTGTGATCTTATTTTTGGAGACACCTTTCAACGCACCTGATAACCTGAATGTTGCTAAGGCTAAATATTAAGCCTCGTTTATATACGTTTGTGTCCAGTCACGGTCAGTAAGTGAAGCCAGTTCAGGATGGGAAGGAAAGCTTTTCAGGGTTCTTGAAAGCGCCTTTAACCAGCCTCGAGTCCACAAGCATGCATGAACTCAAGCATAAACGAACGAAAGAACGATCGAATTGGAATAGCTCGAACTAAATAATCGCAACTTTAGGCGTAACTGATCCATCCATCCATCCATCCATCCATCCGTTTTTAATATTGTATAAATTAAACAGTGATTGTATTTTAGCTGTAAATAATGTATTTTACCTTTGCTTTCTTACCTAGATGCACGGCTCTTGTGAAGAACAAGAATTGTAAATTTTTGAACAAAACTACCGTGGTGAAATTAAGTTTTCCATCCATCCATTCATCCATCCATCCATGGTTTGGCTTTGATATAGGAAAAGTATGACAGAATTGTCTTCTAAGTTAGCAGAAAAAACCGTGATCTTTCAAAGGCTTATAACTGTTCAGCTTGCGGAATCCCCTCTGAAGCTCTGATATCGGTATACCAAGATTTAGCGGATAATAAATAATCCAGGAAAATTGTCTCGAGACTTTTGCTAAATGCGCACACAGAATACACCTTTGTCTGAATATGGTCATATGCAATTACCCATAAGTTTCTTCATATCTTGATCCTGAAGATGGCTTAGTACCGAAAACGTTCGGTTTTTTTACTCATTAAGATCTTTTAGTCAAAAAGAAACATTGCTTAAGTTTCCGGCGCTTTTTGGTAGAACAACTGAGAGGCGTGAAATGGTTTGAGACTATTTTAGGGCCTGAACAAATTACTTTGTCGGTGCGTTTCCAGTCTTAAGTTTCGCTTTGGAGTGCAAATCTGTGTCAATTTAAGAAGTGGCTTTTTTCCTTACTGTGTATTCTAGGATTTAGAACCAAATAAAGGCACCTTATTTAAGCGGTGGGATATTAGAGACAAAATACCGGTTTTCCGTATAAACTTTCTTTTCCTTTTCGTTCTCTCGCTTTGGTCACCAGAGAGGCTTTAAAAAAATGATTTGAGGCAGCGTCACCGACTGTGTTATTACTTAAAATTCAGTAGACAACAACCATTGTTTACTTGACCACGTTTCTCGCCAACATTTCCCACTACTAGTATCGCGAGGTCACGGGTTCATTTTCTATTGTATAAGACCACTTTAAATTGCGATTACTTGTTGTGTTGACTTGTCGATTGGGTGTAAAATTTTGTTTTACTAACCTCAGGGTGACAAAAGCAGGTAATCATGAGATACAAAGCTCGGTCTGACAAGAAAAGCAGAACTAGGTTACATTTCCTGTCAACCTAAATGCTGTTCGGTTGTTAGCCGGTGCCCTGTTAGTTTACATCATGAAGCAATAGCTATCTTTCGTGATACTATATTTCAGGTCGCGCAGAATTAAATGAAACGGCAATAGCAATACACATAAAAGAGCAACAATCCTATGAGATTCAGGGTGATCATCCTCTGCCAACTAAGATTGATATACCACGTATCGTATACTATATGCCTTGTTTAGTAAACTAACGGGAACCAGAAATGCGATTGACATCCATTGTCTAGCTAACACACAGACAGTCATTTAAAAAAGACTGTGAAATTGCTAATGATTTACTAAGCCAATAATTTATCACTGTGCCATCAAACAAAGAAAGTTAAAGCTGATTTATTATTTTTTCGTTTGTAGGAACTTGACTGCTAACCAGCTGAGGAAACTGCCCAAAGGTGTTTTTGATAACAATACAAGGCTGAGATACCTGTAAGTGCGTCTCCTGTTTACGCCTCCAAAGCGATAAGGACTTTATGAGACTGAACTCGAGGAAATGCATGAAGGCGGCATTGGACATTTCGGGACATTTGATAAATTTGTTTAGCAACAAGTATTTAACCGTCTCTCATGAAAATTTCCAGTTGGTTCCGGCAGTATTAACTAATTTCGAGTCGCACGATTTATAAAGTCGTTTATTGAATGGTATGAGTTGTCATTCCATGAATTTTAGATGCTAGTCATGACGACTTATACCAATTTTTTGACAAGTCATTAGTTTTTGTTCATAATCTTCAAATACCGTACTTCCTCGAGTAAGAGCCCACGCTCTAATAAGCACCCTCCCCGAATAAGCGCCCTACCCCCTCGGCCAAAATGATCAGGGAGCTTTAGCAGCGACCACGGCGACGGCAACGAAAACGTTGTTTCAAAATCTAACTTTTCTTTTTTCTAACTCAATTTATTTAACTTGGAAAATGCTGCACAACTCTTCAGGGACTATATTACATGTACTACGAACGGCGTTAAAATAAGGAAAAAGAAAGAAAAAAATTACCGTCATGCGCTCAGGTTCAAGAAAAAACCTAAAATTTGGTCATTTCACGTTGTTGTTTTACCGAGGACGGCAAAGAAATGTACTAAAATGTAAAACGGACGTGCACAACGATTGTTTTTGCTAATTAAACCCATTGTTTTGTGGCGTTCTCGTTGCCGTTGCCGTCCTCGTTGCTAAAGCTCCCTAATAAGTAAGTACTTCTCTAGAATAAGCGCCTCCTCCCCTCCCCGTTCCTTTCTTGAATGGTAGGGATATACAAGGAAAACCTGTTCCTATTTTCACTTTATTTATCATCGTTTAAGCTTCAACTACACCGGCATCAGTACATGTAGAAAAACAGTTTATTTTCCGTTAAGTCGCTTCCAGTTATTTCCACATCAATGTGCTTTAGAATTCTTTTATGTGCATGATTCAAAATAAAGTTCCAGTTCGTTGAAAGAAAAAGATAATAAGCGCCCTCTTTGGAATACCCCCCCTCCCCCCTACTTTTATAGGCGAAATTTTAAATAAGCACCCGTGCGCTTATTTGAGAAAATACGGTAAATCAGCAGCTGCAGCCGATGTTTCCGTACATAAGCTGATATGGGACCCTTCTCCCATACGGGGTAATTTTGTTATCGCTTTTTGGTATTTCCTACTTCTCTCCCTATTCGTGAAGAGCAAGTTAGGTTTGGGTCAAGAGATATATCTTGTTTTCCGTCGTTGTTAAGTTTTCCGATATTCTTCATATAGATTCGTCACATACCGGGAAAAAAACAGAAACTAAAACAAGCAAACAAACAAACAAAAATGTGGCAGGACATTTTGGTTTTGTGTCAGGTCACTCTTCCTTCCATTTCTCTGTTATGCTAAGGAATCTTACTGGAAATAATTTGTAATCCCATTCACATCAGTATTCGGTGAATATTTACCGAGTTTACCTTCATGCGCCAAAACTGGATGTTTGCATTTGAGTAAGCCAAAGGACAGCCCCTCATAAAATTAGTTCCAAAACATGTGTTGAACTGTAATAAATACTTTAAAAGGCTTTGCATGATAAGTCACTCTTGATAGAGAAAGTCAACATGGTGGGAAATTGCTACCAACTAGTAATGGAAGTAGCACTGCGTATCAAAGCTCAGGCTCAAACCACAGAGCATTTAAATCGAAAATCTCACCAAAATGTAAGAAACATTCTGCAGACATTCAGTTTTGGAATACACTTGGGCTAAGTCTAAAATGACACGTCTCATAAAATCCCCAATTTAATAATAATAATAATAATAATAATAATAATAAGTAATAGTAATTGGACCGAGTGGAGTACAATTCAGGGAGTAATCGCGCGAGTAATTTCAAAATCAGCCGAGCGCGAAGCGCGAGGCTGATTTGAAACTACGAGCGCGATTACTCCCTGAATTGTACGACACGAGGTCCAATTACTAATTAATCGTATCTATAACAAATTTCGGAATTAAAAATTTCTTTTGGGAAGGTCTTTTGAGCGAAAACGTCTTTAGCGCTTTCCATATGTTTTGAAAACTGCAGGAAACGTTTGCAAAGGAAGCCATTAAAGCGCGCGTAATTGACGTGAAAATCACGTGGGTATCCAATTACAGGTGTCCAATTACAAAAAGTTCAAATTGGATACCTGTAATTGGACACCCACGTGATCGCGCGCCGATTACGTGACAAATAGGTGCGCGGAGAACCAATCACGATCGAGAATTTTGTTATAGATACGATAATAATAATAATAATAATAATAATAGTAATAATAATAGGCCATTGGTGGCCTACATGAACATCAAATATTTACCAATATTCATTGACTGAGCCTCCGAAGAATTATTGTTTTAGTATACTTTTCAAAGATAACAAAGATCAATAAAATGAAAAAGTGAAAAACAACTTGCACAGTTAAGAGGTAAAAGAGATGATTAAATGAATAAAACGTTCAAAGTTACCTCTATTCCAGAATAAAGTAAGCAGAAAACTGATACAGAACCGAAGCCGTCAGTTATTTACCTCGTTTTAGTTTCGTAGTTCTTGCCTGCCGTAAAAATGTTTCTAGCAATCGTGTGGATGATCCATGGGTTTTGGTCGAAGTATAGCAGCGCCCGTTATTTATATTGATTAGTGGTTTCTGAGCCTTTTCTTGACAAGGTCTAGGTATAAGTGTCTCGCAAACTATTTCTGTCCACTAGTTTGTTTCCAACCCTCTCGAGTCTCGAGTATCATTTGACAGCAACAGTGTGGAGAGAGACAAATATTGTAAACCTGTAATGGAATCCTCAATTCACCAGTGGCCGCGGTGTAAGTAATGATAACATCAAACGTTAATGCTCCCAAACCATGACATCGCAGGGGCGGATCCAGCAATTTTTGATGGGGAGGGGTCCAAACTTATTGCAAATTACCTCTCCTCGCAGCTCCGTCACTGTTCCCAACAACCCTAACGTTGGAAAAGGGAGTTTAGGGAGCTTTAGCAACGAGGACGGCAATGGCAACGAGAACGCCACAAAACAATAGGTCTAATGGGTAAAAACAATCACTCTGCACGTGCGTTTTACACTTCGGTACATTTCTTCACCGTCTTCTGCAAAACAACAACGTGGAATGGCCAAATTTCAGGTTTTCTCGAGAACATGAGTGCATGACGTTAAATTTTTCTTTCTTTTTCCTTCCTTTAACGCCGTTCGTAGTAATATAGACCCTGCATAATTCGCCAGCATTTGCGAAGTTAAATCAATTGGAATAATCACGAAAATGATCCAAAAACCAGCAATTATACTTTAAAACGACCTTTTCGTTGCCGTCGCCGTCGTCGTTGCTAAACGAGAACGAGAACGTCACAAAACAATCTCTCTGTACGTGCGTTTTACATTTTGTACATTTCTTTGCCGTCCTCTACAAAATATCAACGTTAAATGACCGAATTTTAGGTTTTGGCGAGGATGTGAGCACATGATGGCAAATGTTCTTTCTTTTTCTTTACTTTAACGCCGTTCATAGAAATTTAGCTCCTGGATAGTTTTTACAAGTTGTGCAAATTGGAATAATCGCGAAAGTGCTACTATAACGAGAAATTGTATTTTGAAATGACGTTTTCGTTGCCGTCGCCGTCCTTGTTTCTCTTTTCTTTGCCGTCCTCTGCAAAATAGCGTGAAATGACCAAATTTGAAGTTTTGTCGAGGAAGTTAGCACATTATGCAAATGTTTCTTTCTTTTTCTTTACTTTAACGTCGTTCATATAAATTTACACTTTGAGCAAATTGGAATAATCGCACAAGTGCTACAATAACGAGAAGCTAATTTTTGAAATGACGTTTTCGTTGCCGTCGCCGTCCTCGTTTCTTAATCAGTTTAAGGAGACGATCACCTGTTGAACGCTGGTTGGACAAAACTGCTTTGCGAGCAGAGGTGAGTGACCATTAGAGGGTAACGGGAATAATAACATTTTACTGTGGAATATGCCTGGAGTTTAGATTAGTGGCAAAGTACAATGGTTTTCCATCAAAAAGCACGTCAACCAGTTGAGTAATGATAGGCGATTCTGTCGATGCGAGAATTTCGTCGTCAAACAAGTCATAGTAGAAAAAAATTCGGCTAGGGAAGGGGGGTCCAGACCTTCCGACCCTCCCCTGGATCCACCACTGCATCGAACAAAACAACAACAAGATATGTGCGAGTAAAGGGGTATGTGATGACGCAGTCGAGTTGCATAATCTGCGCCCAAAACATTTCAAGATAAATTTGGCCCACCCTGAAGGCTGTATTGAAGGAAAGGTTAATGCACAACAAGAAACATCTGTAAAGACGCTCCTGTATTATGCAAACGAATTATATTTTTCTTTGCTCGTTTAACTACATAATAGAACTCAAATGTCACTGCTTAACGGCAAGACGTCCATACTGAGCATGTTTGCAAAGGCTCAGATGCAACTGAGGTTGTCTGTTCTCTTTTCACTTGAGTTTTGTTGGAACATCATGCAGGGGAACTTGAGTACTTCTGCGTTCTCACTTGAATACTATTGTGTTCGGACTTTCCCAATGTTTTCGAAATTAGCGACAGTGTTCTGAGTGTTGCGAGTAAACGTGCATTTGAAGTCACTGCTGCATTTAAAAGGCTTTCGAAAAGTTATCGTCGCCAAGTTCACCCCGCAGTACCTGCTGAGAACAAACAAAGTTACGAGACGAAGTTGTCACAGAAACCACACGCAAATTACTGTCGTGTGCTTAGCAGTTCATACAGGTAGTTTCCGCTGTGGATTCTGTTAGCACGCGCGGTGCTCTCTGGCCGCAAAGAGTCCTCACGGCGATTGTTTGGAGACTTCCAGGCTTCCTCATATTTATTCCTAGTTATGTTTCTCCTTACCTGCCGCGCTCGCTGAGCATAAATTAGCTCTTATTCTACTGTGAAGGACGATCGAGTCGCTAAAAATGACAAACATGCATTCATCAACAATTACAATTGATTTAGCTACCTGGAGTTTCCCACTTAGACACCGGCTCGTTAGACCGCCATCGGCGGGAATTTTGAAATTATAAGCCCCCTGTTAAACGATCAAACATTTTCGTCCAACATCGTGTTGGAACAAGGCGTCTGACCCTTTAGCCGCTTCTCTCAACTTGGCATCGAAATGGTTTTCCATGTTTGATTTAAATCAAGCATTTTCAGCCAACACTTCACGTAACGAACAAGTCGGTTTGATCGCTTAGCTACGTCTTCCAAAGAGCTGGCGCGAGAGGGAAAAAGAAACCAATTCAAACAGATAACGTCGTAATTTCAGCGATCATTGTGAAACTCAATTCCGTAGTATTTGGTCAAAAATTGTTTGTCCATTTTAATACTACTTCAAAGAAGCGTTGGGAATTCATTAGACGCACTTGTACCATACCCCCCCCCCCCAAAAAAAAAACACCTGATAAGTACACAGAGTCGGAGTCGGGAAGCATGTGCGCACATGTTTCTCTGTAGTTCGCGACTTGGGGCAGCGCCAAAAAATTTTATCCGAAAGGAAAATTTTAAAATGAAGCTGCCTCGTCCATACAAAAATTGCAGCCACTAAAAAAGCTACCAACCTCGAACCCACGCTCTCTCTCTTTTCCTCCCTTGTCGTCGAGAGAGAGACACACTGGTTGGACCTGATCACGTGACCAGTAAAAGCAACAATACCGCGAGAGGGTGGGTCGTTAATTGTCACAATAACAGTTTCTTTACTTTGCCACCGCTCTCTGTCATCAATTTTTTTTACCACCCAGATTTTGAATGGTCTCGTGATCAGGACGAGGGTTTCCTCAAACGTTTACAGGCACCTACATTGACAATAAAAGGTCACAGAAGATCAAGAAATATATTTTTCAGTTCTCGTTAAAACCGTTTAACCCTTTCTGTTCAGCTGTGTTCCGGTGAACTGTTCTGACCTGGCTTCATTAAGTGTGGCTTTTCTGGTTTTATGGGTATAATACAAGCTGAAATTTGCCGCTGGTTGTTTTGATCATGATCGTAAGCCGTAGACAGCGTTTTACAGGTAACTGAATGGAATTAGAAAAAAGAAGTTCCTCTGTTAAAATTTAGAGGTATTCAGGAACAGAGATACGATTATTTTGCTAACATATCGTAAAGAATTTGTTAACTACATTTAAAAGATCGGTTACGTTGATAATCGTTCTGCTATAAGTGCGGTTTCGGTCTTTAGAAGAAAATGAAGGCGGTTTGCGATCTGGGAAGAACAAAATATGGCGATTTGCGGAATGCACGGACCCCTATAATAGACCCTCCTTAAAGACGAAGTGTCATCGCTCAAGGAATCGTTCCGTGAAACGAAAGATGATGTCGACATCCTTTTTCTGGAGATTTATGGAATCGCCAAATCGGCAGATGAGAGCATCGCTTTAAACATTATCAAGCTTGGAAAGATCGTTAACGTGCCGATATATCACCTAACGACATCGACATTTGCCACAGAATGGAAACACGGAACAGTAGTGGTCCCAAACCCATTATTGTCCGTTTTAAATCGCACAAAACGAAGAGGGAATTATACAAAGCTATGTGTAACACTTTTAAAAAGTCGGGAAGTAAGTTTAAATCAGTATTTGCGTGCCACAAATGTTGTTTATATTGATGAAAACCTCACAAACTAGAGGCGCAAATTGTTTGCTAAAGTAAAAAATGACAATAAGTGGAAAAGCGCTTGGACTATGGATGGTAAAATCTTTATTAAGAAATCTCAACGAGATCGGCCGAAGCAAATACTTGCTGATGAAGATCTTGGAAGCTTTAGTTAATTTTTACGCTACAAGACCCTTCCTTCTTTCTAAATTTTGTACCCAATAACGGAATCAAATCAATATGCATCTTTTTTCACACCTTGCCCATTCTGGATTTCGCATTTACAGGCGTAATTAGCGGAGAGATTGTAGGAAGGCGTTTCTTTATTTCTGTTCCCATAGATCTGACATGTCTTTTCACATTTTTGCGTCCCCGTTCCTTCTACATTGTTTTATCTGTTTGTTTTTGTGTAAGTCTCCCGTGGTCTATGCTCTACATTTTACTACATTATTGTCGTGTACTTTCATGTATTGTATTTTGCAATCGGCTCGCTAATTGTGACGCACAACGATTCGCTGAACACAACCCTTTCGAATTTTGTACAGCTAGGAACACAGAAGAGGCTTGGAAAATATGTCGTGAATCTATTGGAAAATGAGCTTGAAAGCAGTTTCTTTAATAACATAAGGGGCCTCAATAAAGGGGTCAATAAAGCCAACAAAAGAAGAAAGCGTGGCTTCACCTCAGTAAGTTAGATATAATTTTTCTGCAAGAGACATACAGTGATCCTGGTTTAGAGGAATTTTGCGCATGGCTCCAAGCACAGTAGAGGCGTGATGATATTGTTCAAGCCGTCTTTAAACACAAATGTCTTGAAAACCACTGCAGATAAAAACGGCTGCTTTCTTGTCGCGAGCGTAAACATCAATCAAGATGAATTGTGTTTGGTTAACATCTACGATCCCCTTGACCAAAACCAGCAAATTAACGTTTTCCGGTTGGATCCTCGAGACAGTTCGTCGCAATATCACCAGCAAGATCTTAGTGGGTGGTGATTTTAACTGTCCAATGTGGGCTCTTGGTAACGTGGGTGGCAAACACATCCTCCATAGGAAAAAAGTAATCCAAGCGATCCAGGATTGTTGTAACAACTTTGATCTAGTCGACGCTTGGCGAACTGAACACCCGGATGAGACGCACTTTTTCCTGGGCAAATGGCTCAGGTAACATTAAATGTCGACTGGATTTTTGTTGGTTAATTTCGAAACAGCTACTAAATCGTGTTACTAAAACTGATTTTAGCGCGTACTATGACTCTGATCACTCACCTGTTACCATCTCAATCGGTCCAGAAGAAAAGCAAGAACAAAGAGGTCCAGGTGTTTGGACGTTTAATAACTCACTTCTAGATAATGAAGAATTTGTTTCAGAAATGAGGTTTATTATCAAAAACGCTAAGAAAAATACAACTCGTTCTAAAGCCTCAGGGGATATTCTAAAACTTCATTTTTGGCAAACGTTTGATATTTTATGGTAAAAAGCGCCAGAAAATCGGTCACATTTTGCACCAAATGGGCTTTAAATGTTTAAATATGCCAACGTGCGAATACCGCTTTTACAGAAAAACAGAATATGCATGATTTTTGCCAACTTTGGATCAAACTAAGCATGTCACAAATAGCGAGAATTTATGGCAGAGTTACCTGGATTCTGGAAAAGCACATTGGCATGGAAATTGTTTAACAAAATCTGCTAGTTTTTGCAGAAACTCAGTTTCAAGATATTCAGAAAAATTGAATTCTGTTACCAGATACAGAAATATGTGTTACAAATTGTAATAACTTGTGAAAACTTTTCAAGGCCGGGAAAAAAATCGTTTATTTCTGGCCAGGAAAACAATTTAGCGTTACCACTTGTTGTAGTTTTTGGTAAATTGTTAATAGATCACTCAAAATGACCCTGGAAATTTCCAACGTCGTTTTTCTCACCACCAAATGACCGTGGAAATTTCCAACGTCGTTTTTTCAACACCAAATGGCCCTGGAAATTTCCGACGTCGTTTAATTCAAAAGCAAATGACCTTGGAAATTTCCAACGTCACATTTTTAGAAAAAGTGCAAAATGGCCTGTGAAGAAGACACTCAGAAATTTCTGAAGTTTCAAGAGCAAGACGAAAGCTATACAACAGTTTAGTTTTATCAAATGAAGAATGATCCTCGCAGTTGTGAACGCAATTTATGCAATTGCGAAAAGAAGCCTGAAAAAAATTCAGTCCTGAATTTTTTTTTCAGGCTTCTTTTCGCAATTGCATAAATTGCGTTCACAACTGCGAGGATCATTCTTCATTTGATTTCATTTCCGCAGTTCATATATGATTCATTTCATATATCATTCACAGTTTAGTTTTAGTTTCGCCCTTTTTAGTAAAGTTGGGAACATTTATCCTGCAGAATGGCCTCAAACCTTTACAAAACGCATCAGACGCATGCTGTGGTTGCGATAAAGTTCGGAGGCGTAGCCGCGCACTAAACCCCGTGCACGTGCGAACTATTAATGGTGCTGTTTTTTGTCGTCATTTCACTTTGCGCACAAGATCGGCGCACATTGTAGAATGACAATACTTTTCCGAGAAGCTCGAAGTCTCGCTACGGTTGCAATCAAGGCCTGCCAAAGTAAATACGAGCATTAAACAACAAATCAACCAAAATCATGTTCAGACATCTTTTATTGCTAATCTGATTCTTCCCTAAACGGAAGCCAAATACAGAAGGAAATAATACATTAGATATTTTAAAACTGACTATCTACGCTCGGACCTAGTGTAATATCACCGGGAAATCAGCGCTTTGAATTAATCAGATTGCGAACCATTACTTAAAACGCACTGTCACGAATAGCACGATAAATTTCACAACAGTTTCACTTACTTGACCTTTCATTGTACATCTGTAGCGTAGCTCTTTGATAAACCCTATGCACCGCGCATAACCTCGTGTAACTATTGCATCGTTTTCAAACATCCCGCGTTAAAACAGAAAGGCGTTTTTCTGTCGAAGACTCGCGGTTGAACTGAGCGGCTAGTGGCCTTTTGGCGGTTTGTGAGCCGTTATTCTGCGGTATATTAGAGGAATGCGGTAAGTACTAGGAATGTGTCGGCATAATTTTTATTGAAAAGACCGGATGTGATACAAATTTCGTTTTTCTATACTGTCATTAACCGAATTCTTCCATACATCACAACAAAAATAAAAATTACGACATTCGTTATAAATTTGGGCTTCGCGAATGTAGAATCTAGAAAAACTTCATGCCAAGACTTCCATCCATTCAGTGAGTACGTGACACAATCTATAGGGGAATCCTTGTTTACAATATTTGCCTCATTAGCATGAACAATTCAGTTTCTGATAGAGCTACAAATAAATCAGTTCTGAATATTGAAAGGTCATAGTATGAATAACTCTGCCAATGAATATGAGCCTCATGTATTGAATACTTTTTGTGCAACGCGGGTTTAAAAACTCAAAATTTTGCAAAGAATGTATGAGCTCATTAGTGCTTTTGCCACCCAGAAATTTTGCAGTTTTTGCAAGACAATATCTCCTTGAATACTATACCTAAAGAGCTGAAAATTTCACAATATATTAAATTTTACTAGCTCTTTAGCTGCCTGGAGTCAATTAACATGTTTCCTTCTGTAAGCAAAGACGTATGCAAATAAGCAAAAATGTAAACAATGACGCATGAATCCCCCTATACCTGTGGTATCCGATTAATAAAACCATACAGGATTTCCTTTTTCGAAAGGTGTCACTTTTTAATTCACACCGGTATCAACATCATTATTCATTCTGATAACAATTTCACGTTGGATAAATATTCAAATGTCAAAGGAAAGCATGCCGTGAAACTGACTGGTACGGTATACCTTCAGCTGTATCTTGGCCGATGCAATTAATGTGCAAATATAAGGATGAGGCCCCACAGATCTGCCCTACCTAAGTCCTACATGAATACTGAGTCACCAGCAAAAAGCAGGGCGACGACAACTGGCGAAGTAAGATCTCTGTAGAAAATGCCTTACACCATTTAGGTAGGAAACTCAACTCTTTTTGTTCCCACTTGCTACAATGGTATGAGGTATTTCAAGTGTTGGTGGGCCTTGAGGTAAGACCCATCTGAAATTATCGATTTGGGTAGCTCACTTCATGAATAAATATAACACGGTTATTTTGTCCGAGTACGCGCCATTTTTTTTTCAACCAGTTTACCTCCTATGAAATTTCAGTTCTCTCTGCATAGCTAACGTGACCGACAAATGACTCAAATATTGAACATGACTCGAAGACATGTTTTATTATCCTCGCTTAGTCCTGTGTTTAGTTAGAATTGTAAATAGAGGGTGTAACGGTTCCATAAATTTTACTCCTTATCACCTATTCCACAAAGGAATAACGTGAGATTGAACAGACTCACCAAAATCCAGCAAAATCAGTCATTTGTTCTGGAAGCCCTCAACAAATACCTATTGACGTTAATTTTACGTTCTTTTTCAGGCACAGAATGCCGCCGTTATTACGAAGATTACTGCCGATGTGTACCTTAACTGAAACACAAAAAACTTTACTGATTTCCTCCATTTCGTTTTAAATTGTTGATTAAAGATAACTTGAAACACATCTCCTCCAGTAAATTGTAATTTACGAAAAAGCAGTTATCAAAAAGAACAAAAGGGGTTTAACGTTGGGTGAATTTCATAGTCTGTTTCTGCTTGCTATGTCAACGACGTTGGAAATTTCCATGGTCAGTTTCCGCTTGTTATAGATGACGTTGCAAATTTCCACGGTAAGCGTCTGCTGGTTATAAATGACGTTGGAAATTTCCTTGGTCACTTTCTGATTGCCTGTAGATGAAAGCTGGAAGTTTGTGTTTGACGGTATTGCGACAGACGAATTTAAATTCAAGCGGCATATTCCCTCCAAAAATATTTTCGTTGTAACCTCGCAAAACTGTGTGAAAATTTGGCAAAATATTCTCTCTGTTTAAAAATATTGCAAATCTTATTTTGAATTCGGTAAAATCCGCTTGTTTTTAATAAATTATCTTCACTCGTTAAGCAAAATATGTGATTTTGGCAAAAATACAGTCAAAAATGCTAGTTTTTGTCGAAATAAAGCTATTTTAGAATACTACCTGAGATTTTAGAACATGTTATACATGTTTTACGGTACCGACAGAAGGCTCTTTTGGGAAATGGCGAAAATGGAGATCAGGGCTTTTTCCATTCGTTTCGCTAGGAGAAAAGCTAAGGAAAAAAGAAACAGAACTGGAACTTCTTCGAAAACTTGAGAATCTGAACTCTCGTATGGACGCGGCGCCGAAAGAAAGCCATCTTGTATGCGAAGCCTGAACGCTGAAAATTAAATTAGACCAAATTGCCGTTCAGAAAACTAAAAGTTCATTGTTCGAAGTAGAGCTCGATGGTATGAATCGGGTGAAAAATGTAACAAATATTTTTTGAATCTATCGAAAAGAAGCTATAACAAAAAGCATATAACAAAAATGAAATGTCCTGAAGGTTCCTCTACAGAGGAGCCTAAAATCACATTGTGTGAAATTAGAAACTTTTACCAAGAACTGTATACATCTCATGGTCACTCCCCCGATCGCTTTTCTAACTTTTTAAACTCCGTACTGTTGACAAGACTAGACAATGTAAAGCAAAGCCTCTGTGAAGGTCCAATCACTGAAGCAGAATGTCAGCCCTGAAAACATTTCAACGCAACAAGACCCCTGGTGCTGCTGGTTTATCGGCAGAGTTCTATCTTTGTTTCTGGAATGAGATCTCCAGCCGTTTCGTTGATTGCCTCAATCTTGGGCACTATTAGGAGAGCTTTTCATCTCTCAGAGACAAGGGATTATTTCTTTGATTCCTAAAAAGAATAAGGAACCCCCTTCTCCTTAAGAACTGGCCCCCAATATCGCACACTCTTTAACACGGACTCCGAACTTGCAACTTTAGAAATGTATCGCAAAACGGCTGGAGAAAGTTCACCGGCATCTCATTGGAAGAGACAGGATACATCAAATGTAGATTCATAGGCGAAAACATCCGTCTAATCTCTGGCATTATCAAACAATACGAAAAACAAGAAGGAATTGTTTTATTACTAGATTTTGAAAAGTTGTTCGCAGTGCTCCATGCAATGAACTTTGCCCGACCTTTCGTAACTGGATCCGTACTTTTTATCATAATATTTATCATATATATATTTTATCATAATATAATGGGTTCGCATCGGACTTCTTTTCCTTACAAAGAGGGGTAAGACAAGGGTGCCCTTTCTCAGGGTTGCTTTTTGTTCTTGCTATAGAACCGCTCAGCTAAGATCAGAATAAATGACTCGATCAAAAATCTTAAGAATGAAATAGAGAAACAAAACTTAGCTTCGGTATGCCGATGATTCTACCGTTTTTATTCGCGACGAATCTTCGGCTGTATCCTTTTTTTCTCTTTAACAATTTAGCTTCTTCTCCGGTCTGAAAATAAACAAGTCGAAAACCGAAAGATTGTGGCTAGGATCGTGGAAAATTAGATTAGGAAAAGATGAGGCCTTTTGTATTTCTTGGCCGAAGAAGTATGTCTCTTCCCCTGGGGTTGTTTTTGCTTATGAAAAGCCGCGGCATGTTGGCGATAAGATCAACTGTGACGAAAGGCTTGTTGAACTTAAAGCGCTAATATGGTGAAATTCACATCTTTCCTATCTAAGCATTTTAAAATATAAACAAGTAGTCTGTAAGAGAAGAAGAATGGTTTTTACTATTTTCAAATATCTCTTTTTGTTCCAGAGATATTCAAGTTTTTAGAATATGCAAATTAGCCTAGTGATGATGTAGCAAACTCAGCTGAAGTTTGATCAAATATAAAGATATCTCAGCCAATTTGTATCAGAAATACTTGATTCTTTGCAGTAAGATTCTACTAGATATACTTCACAATATGAGCTTACCAGTATTGTCACCATGGAACCAATTTTTTTTTTATAGCCGTAGGTGTTTTGTCTTTAGAACTATCAGCCTACCAAGTTTCAATGGTCTCTGCAAAATGACCGAGATAGCTGTATTTGTATACTTGATGTTATATTGGGTTGATACTATGATGTCATCAGTCATCTCATTTGCATAATTTACACAATACAGGTATTTACAAACGGAAAACGACGTTTTTAATCTTTCTTGGAATTCTATATGATAAACTTAAAAAATCAATAGGTAAAAATTTGATCATAGTAGCACTTTAAAAAAGTTTTAAACCTTTGGTCCGGTCGGCAATTGACAATTTTGGATAGAATTGCCATTGTCAAAACACTAGCAGTCTCAAAACTTGTTTACAATTGTTCCTCGTTTAAAGTTCCTGCAGATTTTGCCAAAAACGTTAATAGCTTCTCCTTCCCTTTTATATGGAACTTCAACCCTGACAAAATTAAAAGAAACACGCTGACCGGTCCAATATCAAAAGGTGGCGTCAAAATGACTTATTCTGTGGACGTAGTAAAATCACTGAAAGCTGTCTGGGTGTCTCAGTCACTATCGTTTCTCGGAGAATACTGACTGGTGTGCGTTCCTTGATTAATGCTTAAAACGTTGCAATGACGACTTAAAACTGTTGGGTCTGACACCTTTCTACAAGAGCATCCTAGCTGTGTGGCAAGAACTTCATTCGTAAACTCCCCTTAACGGAGATGAAATAAAAGAAGAGATACTTTGGAATAACCGTTTTATTAGGACAAGTGGAAAGTCGATTTTTTACACAGCCTCGGCTAACAAAGGCATTCGGAAAAAAAAAACAACTTCCTTGATTCTTATGGTCATTTTATTTCCTTCGAAAACTTAAAAACAGTTCTGGAGTTCGTTTAGGAACCAAGATGTTGGACGAAAATGTTTGATCGTTCAGCGGGGGATTATTTCATGCGTTTGAAGGTAGTCTGATCTGAAATCAGCCAGCCAAAATCAAACGTTAAAACATGAATATTTCTCAAACTTTTTATATTGTAATAATTGTGAAAACTTGTGAATAACTTGTGAAAACTTAACTTGTGAAAGCTGTAATGGCTAGTCTGACAACTGTTGTTTCGTCGCTGCCAAGCGACTCTTCAGAGACCTTCCTGATATCTGGCAAACTCGTTGAGCATCTCGCTCAAAGTCCCGTTCGCAATCAGTTCAGCACAGGCAATCTGGCCTTATATCGCATAAGGATTCCCGACCGCTAAATATTCACGAGAGCATGCGCGACTTTTTATATTGCCAAATAAATTTTGTTTGGCAAACTAACTGGAACCAGCTCCACGATTATCGGCTTAATTAACCCGTTGTTTAACTTAATAGAAAGTCATTTCACAAATGAGGACTATGGAAATCGCATGTAATTACTTTAATCAATGTCTGTCAATGTTACCAAAGGGAACAATGTAAAAAGTGATAACGGTTACTTAATACAGTGTTGTGACTATTCGTTTGTAGGTACTTGAGTGAAAACCAGTTGATAGAGCTGTCCAGAGGTGTCTTTGACCACAATAAAGGGCTGTATACGCTGTAAGTGCTTCTTTTGTTCAGTGCTAATGACCATTATCGCAATAAGAACGACATGCATGGTGAAGACGCTCCAGGAAATGCGCGATTAGTTGGTAATCAGAAATTTGGGGACAGTTCATATACATGTTTGCAAACTCAATTTTGTTTTCTCTCTATTCGAGAAGATGCACACTGCAACACTGCTATGTTATATTTCAAGATTTCAAGTTCCATGTCCATAAAGCCTTGTAGACAGCCAGCATTCCCTTTCTGGATAGTGGGGAGAAATAAGAAATGTTAGGAGACAAGTGAGCATAATTTGTACCGCCTAAGATATTCATTATAATCTCACATTCTGAGAGAAATAACCGTCTTATTTGCCAGTTGGCTCGGTTTCCTTTGTTCTTTTCAGGGGAATATATTACATAACCACTCATTATTAGCGGAGCTCCGACGGCCCGAAGGGCCGTCAAGCGGAGCACCATACCTATAGAAACCCGTCAACTGCTTTTCTCATGGTAAAAATGGCTAGCGGTATTGCTCGTGGGCGCGTACGCACGACGACGACGACGACGACGACGACGACGACGACGACGACGGAGTCGCCCAATAATTAATAATATCCTAATAATAATCATAATAATCCAACATGGCGGCCATACTCCACCTGGCCCAGCTGACCAGCTACTTTACAGCGTACATCTGATACTGGACATCCATCTTATAGCCAATTGACACCTGTCAAAACAAGGTATCCGCTGACCAGTGTAACGTGACCATATCGCGGGCTCAAGTTAAGACCTCATCGAGGTCAGCTGTTTTTTTGAAGTTGACCGCTGACCAGGTATTTGCTTTCGATTGGATCGCAGGCTCAAGCCAAGTGTGGGACACCCAAACCAAATCGAGGCCGTTAAAATTTTTCGCGCGCTTTCTGCGGCTGGTAATTTCACATTCAGTTGGTTTCTTTATTTTGAGCAAAACAACTTCATCTTCTTCGATCGAAGTTTGTCTTTCGCGTAAAAAGCATAAAGATCAAGAACTTGTCAAAAGATACTCCGGAAGGTGAATTTTCAAGTCATGAAAGGAAGGACGGAAGATTTTTCTCAGGAAAAGCTTCAAAGATTGTGCGGTTGAAAACAGTATAATTCAACGCTTCAAGGGCTTTCACTTCTCCGCGGCATCTTGCATCTCACCAAGAAAAGTCACTTAACAGTTCACCGGTATTAATGGGAGGAATGAGTAGCTCAAACTCTGTGGAAGAAGCTCTTTCTTTGGACAAACCGTTCGCTATTTTTGCGGATGCTTGTTTTACTTTACTGAAGTTTACGCATTTTCAAGTGGTAGAAACCTCTACAACACAGGACAGTGAGGTAAATTAAATAAATAGAAGCTTAACATTTGGTTTAATCGTTGTTACTTTTGTTCAGGAATGAAACTTGTATTTTTCTCTCGAATGGATATAAATAACAATCATCTGTACTCGTTTTGGACGCAAAGAAGTAGTTGAATTGTTTGTTTGGTTTGTTACGTTGTTTTCAAGCGAACGAGTGTTTTTACTCGGCTTGGCTGACTGTTTTTCGACCTTGGCTCCTCACAGTAGCGTTAAGAAACTTTTGCCCTTATCTTATCAACACGTAATT
Source organism: Pachyseris speciosa (assembly GCA_016490735.1). Taxonomy (NCBI): domain Eukaryota; kingdom Metazoa; phylum Cnidaria; class Anthozoa; order Scleractinia; family Pachyseridae; genus Pachyseris; species Pachyseris speciosa. Next base: position 874,783 of record JAEMWC010000038.1, read on the forward strand.
GCAATGAGTCCTCGTAAAATTAAGCATTAAAGGGGGAGACTCGAGCTCGAGTAAAAATAAAAAATCCGATCAAATGCATGTGCATGTGCACTTCTCAAAATCTGACATTAAGTTGTCAAAATGCTGCCAAAACAGTCAAAACCCAGCGCGCTTCACTTCGTCAAGTCTTTAAGAGATCTTCGTCGAAAGCAGCCTGTAAACAACAATTAAGTTTCGCCGTCTTTAAACATGTCGTTTGTTTGAACCGGTAAGAATCAGCGTTTGGATGTTAAAAACAGCGAAATGGGTTGACTGGCTGGCTGGTTTTGATAAATTTTAAAGTGGACGGGTCTGCGAGAGAAATGCTCGTTTTGTTTGGCAAGCGCTTTCTTCGTTATCTGGATGATGTTTTGCCACTGAGAATCATTAATTGAAGAAGGTTCTTCGGAAGACATGGGAAGTAACAGTAAAACCATCAAAGCACTTAAGTGTTGTGTGTAAGCCAAGGAAAGATTTTGTGGGAAATGGCTCTATTATTCAGCTCTGTCGCATTCCGAGTGATTGCTGTCTCAGTGATTCCTGTTGACTGCTCTAAACGATCAGGTACGGACCTCTTTTTTGTCTTTTCTACGGACATTTATGTCAAATCTGCTAAGGAAATTTTCTAGCTCAATACAAGATAGTTTTGTTACCTGTCCAATTTCTGCACCTTCTCCAAGAATCTTCGAAGAAATATTATTCATATTGTGCTTTGTTTTCTTGTAATAAGTCTTATGTTTGTTGTTATATTGTTTCTGAACCGCGGTCAATTCCTGTTGACTGCTGTAAACGAAGAGTTTGTACCCTTTATTTTTTTTTCTAGGGGCATTTATGTCAAAATAAATACCGATTTTCCTAGCTTTATCATTACAAGCTTTTTTAATTACTAGCTAGTCTTGTTTAATTTCTCCACCTTCTCCTTCTTCGAGCAAACACTCGCCGGCATCGTACTTTGTTCGCTTGCAGTGTTTTTGTTTTTTTTTGTTTTGTTTTTTTTTTGATCCGCTTTGAATCCCTTTAAGCTTTCATCTCAAAGTAGTTAGACTCAAGAATGTCCGTCTTTTTTTTTTTCTTTTTTGCAAACGTTTACTATCGAAAACTCTTCGTTTTCCCTGCTGCTGCTCAATTGTTTTGGACACAAATTAAACTGGCCCAAATAAACTCTTGCGAAGTTGCTCGGTGAGAGTGTGCAGCTCCGATTCTAGGCTTGGCATGGCTAAATATATATATATGGCCTTCAGCTTTTCTTTTTTTAATCGCTACATAACAGACTGGAATGGTGTTCCATCGAACATCATGCATGCACCTTCTTTAAGCAGTTTTAAGTCCTATCTATTACATTATTAGTGTCAATTTTAAATCAGATGTAGCTTGTGAGTGACAAGTATGTAATTTAATTAGGTTTGCTTTGGATTACTTCATGATTTTTAGTCTCAATCTCAAATCAGGGGTGACTTGTAAGAGACAAGTATTTGATTTAATTTGATTAGGTTAGCTTTGGGCCACGTTTAAATTTCACCTCTTAGTTTTTAGAATGTGTAATATTAGATAATATTCTTTGTATGGGAATTTAGTTTCTCCCAATTATTCTCCAGTCATGCACTTTTTTGTTTTGTATCAACTTAGTTGTATTCACATGACAAAGTATTATTAAACTTAAAACTTAAAATTAAACTTAAAGTAAGCTCTTTCTCATCAATGTACACATCCTTTGGACTTCCTCCTCCTGCATACAGTCTTTCAATTAATTTTATTAGTAGCTGGTCACACCAATCTTGTGGGATGTTTGGATGCCATTTGGCATTAATGTTTAATGGAATCTCTGATGTTTGATGAAGTATGTTAAGATCAAGTTAAGATGGCTAACGGCTTTCCAGCACTTTTGCTTTGATGAATCACCTTGATAGTGGTATCAACCAAATGCCCAATATATTATTATCAAGTTGTTTGGTCTTGCACTTAACTGGCCAGAAGAGCAGCTGGATTTCTTTTTGAAAACACTGTAGGTGCATTGAGTGATGAGCTTAATGTTAGCAAGCAGTTTTTTTTTGTGATAGTAAGGTCAAGAAGTAATTGATCAAAATAAATATCTTGGTCTTAATTCATGGCATCTAAATATTTTTATTGATTTCCATGTATCTTTCTTTCATAATTTTTGTGAGGCATACATATATCCAGAGGATACACAATTTCCGATTTCTGACTGTCTCATGGGAGGCTGTGGATAATTGAAATTGCATTCATTATGAAGTGATGATCTGAATCACTATATATCTGATGTGATACTGATTCCAAGGAGCAATCACCAGGCTTCTCCACCAATTTCTAGTGGCTCTAAACCATACCTAAGTAGCTAAGTATGTAACTAAGTTGCCTACAGTTGAACGGGGAAACAGACCTGTCCTTAGGTATTGCTTTAAGATGTTAAGAAATGTTTTGTTTTAAAAATTTATAGATGAAAACTAGCTTTGCAGGTTCTTTTTTACACAAGGTATTAAAGATTATTTATAAAAAAACCTACCTCAATATTTTTTATTTTGCTTTTTTAACATCTCCAAACTCAGTTTGGAAAGGAATTTTTATTACCTTACTCAATAGAACGCTTGTTTTTAGGAGGGGTGGGGGTCCAAATTCGTAAAAGGGGATTCATATCTGCTAGCAGTTCTGGACTAGGGGGTCCAAATCTGATCCACAAGCAGATCTGGACTGGAGGGTGCAAATCCACGTGGGGTTCAAATCCACTGTGCCACTGGCTCAGATCACCTTTCCATACTATTTTCTACAGCATTGGGTCTGTAGCTTGAGTGAAGGTCAGATGGGTGATATGACAAGCAGACTATATGTAAATGCCAGTAGAAAAAGAATGCTTTTGGAGCTCCGCTTTTAGGCTTGGCTAAATATATATATTATTTACTGTCTAAAAGGTTGGTGGCGGCTTTGATTGTAACAGGGGAGTGCGGGGCTGAAACAATAGCTGATAACAATATAGCAAAACAGTGCAATATATATTTCCTCTGCTCATATTCCCCTGCTCATTTTCCCCTACCGATATTCCCCTTGACTTAGTCCCTTGCTCATATCCCCCTACCCATATTACCCTTGACTTAGTCCCCTGCTCATATCCCCTACCCATATTCCCCTCGACTTAGTCCCTGCTCATATCCCCCTACCCATATTACCCTTGACTTAGTCCCCTGCTCATATCCCCCTACCCATATTCCCCTCGACTTAGTCCCCTGCTCATATCCCCCTACCCATATTACCCTTGACTTAGTCCCCTGCTCATATCCCCCTGCCCATATTCCCCTTGACTTAGTCCCCTGCTCATATCCCCCTACCCATATTCCCCTTGACTTAGTCCCCTGCTCATATTCCCCTCGGCTTAGTCTTCCATCACTTGTAAACTCTAAAGAAAAAACAAACAAACACACCGGAAATGTCAAACAGTTACCCACCACGCGGTGGTCTTTCGTGTGTTAGCTGGTATCTAGTCACTGCTTCGTTTAGCAACCTCTTCGTCAGCAACGACTTGTATACCGCGTTTTTCCCCTTTCTCTCTCTCTTTCTCTAACGTCTTCGTGGGGCTTACTCGCTGCAGCGACGTTGGTAGCGGGTTGACCTTCAATCAGTAAATCATTTTCTCCGGGAGTGTTAAAATCCGAAACAGCAGTCTGAGCATCCTAGCTGTGAGTCTGCCTTGTCCCATTCACAAAACAAATCCATCTTCACCATCGCTCATGGTTGTTTACAAACAGTATTAGGCGAGAGCTCACTTTTCTTAAAATTTAACGGCGGTACCATGTGCATATATCACACATCCCCTCGTTCCAGGTAAATAACCCTCACTAAGCTTGTCAGGATTTAACAACGAGGTACTGTATCATCGATGCAAATGCAGTTTTCTAAGCGTGAGAATACAGCTCATGCAATTAAACAAAGCGAAAACACGTCATAGTTTCCTTAGAAGTTGCCAAGATTACGGTTTTGCGGACATCACATGTCACTGTCAGTGGAACCGCTGTTGGACCAAGGCGAAATCCTCAATTCGTTAGAAAAAAGGTCTTCTTCCTTTACTGGACGTTAAAATAAAAGTGATCTCGCGATGATAAGGAAATGAAATTTTGTTAATTTGTGTCGGTCCAAATTCGAACTAAGTTCGGTTCATAAAAAGATCGGTGTCTGAATCGGGCCTAAGTCTTTGTGGGGCCAGGTTAACCTGTGCTATCTGATTCCCAGACATAAATTATCAAAAGCAAGTACTAGTTCCTCCTCTTGTGTACATCTTTCGTTACTCTTTTGTCGTATCTTGGTGAAACGGTTTCTTTTTTTTCCATTTGGCCGTTTTCACGATCGCAATTTTAATTGTAAATTATGGGCGTTGGATGGTTGGAATTTTAGATCCACTATACGGAATGTATGCCAAGCGTTATGCACTTGCCAGCCAATGTACGGAATATTTAACAGAAAGCGGGACCTCAAATGACCCAGGGGCACCCAACGAGCCAAATCAACAAAAACTTGTAGAAAGGCATTTCTAAGTACCTTATGGTGTTGGAAGTCGATCCATTTCAAGTGATCGATGTTTTCGTTAGCAGAAGAATGTGATCTGTTCGAATTTCTTAGCTGAAATATTAATTGCCAGAAAATGTTAGCGAGCAAAAATCTTCCTTTGAGAAAATGCTAGCTGAAATTAACTTTCCACGAACTTTCTATGGAACTATTTTCTTTCCGAAAATGGTAGCTGACGTTCCTGGTAGCTGATGATCCTGACCAAAAAAATAACTGAATGGTGTGGATGGCGAAATGGCGTGGATACGGAATCGGCGTGAATAGCGATTATCATAATTAAAACGTAATACGGTCACGGCTCACAACTAGCATCTTTCCCTTAGTTTCCACTGAATTTTGTTATTAACTACGATTTTATGAATTGCACCACCCTGTTATCAAAAACTAATTGAGTTGTAGGCCGGAAGTTTGTAATTTCTTTGCCGAATTCTAAAATTGTAAACTGGATTCATATCAGTAGTATAGCATGCACCGGTTAGGCCCCTCTTTTTACGCAGGAATCTCATTAGTTTGCGCAGGAAGACATTAACGTCGATGACATCATAGGGTATCATCTTGATCTCATGAATAAAATACGGAGGAATCTCATTAAGGTAGGGAGGAAGACATTAACGTCGATGACGTGATATGCTATTGTCTGTATCTCATGTATAAAATGCGCAGGAATCTCATTAACGTGTGGAGGAATACATTAACGTCATGAATAGGCGTCTCAGTATGAGTCCCGAACAATAAACCGAAATTGGTACCTCAGACCCCAGGCGTATGCCGTCACCGTGATTGCACTTAACCACTCAAACTGCCTTGGTGGATCAGGCAGCCTACGTAGCTTGCGGTTTTGTAGGGGAGCGCGCAAGGCTGTGATTAGGTAAAATGTCTTCCTGCATACTAATGAGTGTCTTCCTCCATACTAATTAATTAGCGTCACTCTGAGACAATCGAAACAGTAGCGTTTCCTAGACTTGCCTGCTGTTCGTTAACCCAGAAATCTATTATGTTTTCGAAATAAAAGCGCGCTCTCCTACATTCTTGCAACTGAAACGTCGATTCCTCGCTATCGCCTGTCTGTATATTTGAGATCTTTTTGGGTTACCATCACTTTCTAGAAATTGCAATCTTTCTTCATTGCTCGCTTCCACTGTACATATACTCGAAAAGTACTTTCCTCAGTTCTTTCCTGGAGAGAGAAAGAAGAACGTTCTGGGCTTTAGCGGTAGCCACGTTTTCCGAATCTCCGTTCCTTTCGTACTGGGCTCGTGCTGGGCCTCGTAGCGTTCCAAAATTCACGACCAAGATATCTTCTTGGGAATATTCCGTTTCTTGGCTGTACTGAGACTCTGCACTTTCTTCCCCGTCTTCGAAATGTCCAGTAAACGTGTGAAGAAAGTAATCATTATAGCATCCGCTCCAAGCCATTTCTTGTTATGAACAGCACGAGGTCTGACAACAAACTAAACGTTCAAGTGACGCGTATCTTTAAAAACAAAAAAGCCACGAAAACGTAAAGCTTGCGGGATTTGGTTATTGGTATTGAAGTAATGCTGTCGCTCGCTTTTCCACTTCCTCTTGATACAGGGGCACCCAACGAGCCAAATCAAGCAAAAGCTGTAGAAAGGCATTTTTAAGTACGTTATGGTGTTTGAAGTCTGTTTAAAGCGATTTTTTCATAAGCTAGAAGAAGTTCATGGTTCGGATTTCCTAGCTGAAATTTTAAGTGCCCGAAAATGTTAGGGAACAAAATCTTCCTTTGAGAAAATGCAAGCTTTCCACGAACTTTCTAGGGGACGTTCTAGCTGACGTTTTTGACTGCCAAAAACAGCAATTACGACCTTTCCGAAAACCTCAGGGGCTAGGATTTCCCAATTTCGAATCTTTTAGGCTTCGTTTTAGTTACGAAATCCGAAAGCACTCTGAAATCGACGCCGAAAGTGCAAGGCGAATTGCCCTCCACCGAACAGATATCTACCGAAACTTGTCGTTGGTGCCCCTGTTGATAGACATTTCAGCGACTTGTTTACTCGTCTTGGTGTTGATAACTGATGGACGACTGTATTCTTTTGCTCTTCCTGCACTGATAGGGGTGTTTCACTTTTGAACGCTCCTCTTTTCTGGATAAATCATCACTCTCAGCTTAGGCTTTAATTACGCTTCTTGTAACCACTTTCTTCGATTGATATAAATTTAACCCATGTACATCTGAGATGATTAGACAGTTTAACGAGACATTTTGCTCCACAATTTGGAATTGGGCAAACACGGCACACGCATTTAACTATGTTAACCGTTCGAGATCTCAGCAAAAATAAAACCATTTCAAGAAATTTTAACCTTATATTCGAAGGAAAGACAGGACATAACACAGGACAAAAAGGGCATTTTAGGGACAAAAAAGATAAAACAAGGCCGTTCAGGAAAAAAGGAGGCAATCGAAACATTTCAGGTCTTTTCTGTCCACAAGGCTATCACGCGCGAGGGCCTCGCAAGCGTCTCTCTTGCGCTAAATCGCGTGAAATTGAGAGGCGTTACTAGCGAGGGTGGTGCCAGTACTTTGCCACGCGATATTTACGTTTACTGTACTTTTATTGTTTCTCAATACAACTCTTGTAACACTTTGCGTTGAGGATAAAAATATGGAAATGTATCCTTGACGTGGCGTCCTTGGCGAATATGAATTTGCATACCGTTTATCCTTGACCCAAAGTTTTGCAAGCGTTGTATCGAGAAACGATACAAGTACAGTTGAACGGAAATATCGCGTAACAAAGTACTAACACCACCCTCACTAGTAAAGCCTGGTTTCCATATGATCGCAGACGATCGCGGATCGCAGATCGCAGACGATCGCAAAGAGAGCTGTTTCCATATAATCGCAGACGATTGCAAACAATCGAAGAGCCGACTGTATCCATACAATTCGGTCAGCGGAAATGTCAAATGTACACGCGGGTTGTCGGAATTACAAATATTATGGGATAGATCTCGATCGCAGATCACAGAACTTTGGTTTCCATATGATCGCAGGATCACAGTTGATCGCAGACGATCGCAGAAGATAGAACATGATTCTATCTTCTACGATCGTCTGCGATCGTGATCGCAGGATCGCAGACGATCGCAGACGAACGCAGAAGTGTGTTTCCATATGATCGCAGACGATCGCAGACCTTTTTGCGATCTGCGGTCATCTGGAAACCAGCCTTTAAACTCATCCGTAAATGGTTTGAAAGCAGGAGTCATGTTGTAACTAAGAGAAGTTCGATCGTCCGGGTGAGTGTAGTCCTGAGGACTGTTTTAGATGACATTGACTGACGTTTCGATCACCTGAGCGGAAGCCATGAGAGTTAAGTGATTTGTGTAACGTCAGTGAATGGTATAAGTACTCTGGTCGTTGATCTGATTGGTCAATCTGATTGGTCAACTTGTATCGACTAACTTACTTGATGTTGTACGAAACAGTAAGCGTTCATATTCGAAATTCTGAGTAGACTTCACTTGAGTCACACATCTGTCAGTCGCAGTAGCCACGCATTTGCTCAAGCTTTTTTCTCGAAATATGCGACCTCGAAACACCAAAATTGCCTTTCTAAGCTTAGCTTGTTTCTACTCGAAGGTCAGCGGGCTTTTCTGTTTCACCAAGCTTATCACTTTCTCTTATCAAGAATTAGTTTAGGACAAGTGAACAATGCCGCACTAAAATACAACAAAAACTAACAAGACTATAACGCTCTAAAAAAAAAAAACCGACACAAACAGATGCCAGCTGGGTCAGGAATATCTCTTCCAGTCCCTTAGACAAGACTGAAACTCAGATACTCTCTTGCGGACTTAAATAAAGTCAAACCTCGATTATCCGGACTCAACGGGACTGGAGTGAATAGTCTGGATAATCGAAAATATAAATATTCATGAGATAAACACGAATTAATTAGGAAACCAAAGTTTCACTTGACAACACAACAAGTCTCAGCCAATCAGAACTTAATTGAATGCACTGTACTTACAATGCATGCCAGCGCTTAGAAATTCCGGCGACGTTTGAAAGGAAAACCAAGCCGTTTTAAACGCACTTTTCAGTACCTAAATTAAAACGAATTCAAAAGAATAGTGTTCTAGGAATCTTCATCAAACCTTATTAATATTCACGAAAATAATGGGAACAGCAGAAATAGTCTGGATAATCGAGAAGTCCAGATAATCGAGGTTCGACCGTACTCAGACTAGGTTTACACTAGAGGATATCTTTTCGGATTCATAAATGTATACGGATTCATCAATTTTTGGGTTATCGGATTCGTGGGCGTTTATGTTGTAGTTCAATGTTATCCTTGGTTCAATTTTTATTATCTTTTATTTTTGTGTATGGTAATGTATGATAATGAGTACAAAACAGGGGAAAATGAATATTGAACCAAGGATAAATTGAACCACAACATTTACACTGAATGAGTATCCGGATTCCTAATCGTTTACACACGTAGATAACTCCGGGAACATTCCTGATTGAATGGTTACAAAGCTGGCAGCTTGGTAACCATCGCAGGTAAAAAAATATCCGGATTCCTCCTTGCAGATCGTTTACACGACTAACCTTAGATTTAAACTTCTCACTTTAGATTCCGGATTGAAAATCTCCGGAGACATGACCAAACCGGGGAGTTTTTATTCCCAATTCGTCCACTTAAATGTAAACGCTAAAACGAATCTGGTACTAAAATGTATCGGATTCGTCACGAATTCGGAACAATTTCCTCTAGTGTAAACCTAGTCTTAGTGACGCCTAAACGGGTACCGACCGAGGACATTGTATCCAGCGTTGAGGCGGCCCTGTCTAATCAAAGAGAGCTATCAGAACCGACCAAGGATAACATCCGACGTAGAATAGCTTCTACGATACAACCAGCCTCTCTCACAGACAACAACGTAACTAGAGACGAACGACAAGCATTTAAACGACTTATAAATGAGAATGACAATGTTGTACTTCCCGCCGACAAAAGACGTGTTACTGTTGTTAAGGACAAGAAAGACCATCATAACAAAATGGACGCACTTGTTAATGACAAACAGACCTACGAACTACTTAAACCAGACCCGACGCCAGCACTTGAACGACAACTTAACAACAATTGCAAACTACTTTCACTGAACAAAACTGAGGTTATTGACATTCGACGTTACAACAGGCTAAGGTGCTACGTGCCAAACAGGCCACTGAAACTTTACGGACTGCCCAAACTACACAAACCTGACATAGCTATGCGACCCATAGTCTCATTCTGTGCTTCGCCGACTTACCAATTGTGTAAATAGTAAATTAAGGAGTTAACCGAGCTGAGATTCTAGATCGGCTTCCTGAAAGAATCTTCTTAAAAAGGCCTTTGAGATTACATGAACAGAATATTAGCCCAGTCTCATTCGCAGAGCCCGCACCCCCTTGACCAGGGGACCGCAGGGGTAGGGCGAAGGTATTGAGGTGGGATCAGGGTGGGACTCCCAAACGCCCTGGATGAAATTTCAACCCGGGATGAGATTCGCGATGTAATGGCAACAAAATTTCAGCCCAGCGGGCTGGGCGAAATTTCAAATTTGCCTTAACTCTTCCTGTGTTAGCTTCTGTTCATCGTGACTCTACTTTCTCAGAGTCTAAAACCATGTAAGAAAACAAACTGTTACACCCTCTTTGCATTGTCATATCGAAACATGACAGAGGCTTCAAGGTAATCTTGAAGGACAGACTTTTGCTGTTAGCCAAATGCATTGGTTAGAAGACTAAAAACTATTTCTGAAGAGGCTGGTTATCCGTTATAATATGAGACAAGGACAGCAGCGAATCATTCGCTGCTGACAAGGATCGCAATAGTCCCGTGATACGTTATCAGGAGACAGGTTATTTGTTCGAAAAGTTGATAAACATTTAATAAATTCGCAAAAATGGTGGTTTTCTATCAAATTATTCGCTATTCGTGCCTGGTATGTGCCTTGTTTGCGCAAAAGTTGCTCAAAAAGAGAAACCTTGCTCGCGGTTGCTAAAACCGTAAAAAGTCGCTCAAAAAGCCAAAAGCTGCTCAAACTTAATTCTAAGTTGCTGAGCACAATCAGGACAGGCCTGCATATACGTACCCGATAGCAATGTAATCTAATTAAGCTTGTTCTTGAACTTTCTAGAACATTCTTAAGTCAAACCTCTATGAAGCGGCCCTTTATTGAAAGGTCATCCCCTATTAAACAGACACTTACCAAATTCCGAAAAAGCGGTCCCTTATTTACTGTAAATTTCACCCCTATTAAGCGGACGCCGTCACCATTTAGAATTCCCAGTTGGCTTTATTGTATTTCACCTCCATTAAGTGGTCACATAGTTAATTGTTGCGATATTTTGGCACAACGATACGCATGATACACATGTAATATAGTTTACAACAAAGACGATTGCTATTTGTGTTACTGGTGTTGTTAACCGATACAATATACTGTATACGTATATACATTCTACAGTTTCATTTTTACCATATTACATCAGCTTACTACATTTTAGAAAACCTCTTTTAAGCGGTCAACTTCTATCAAGTGGCCAGTTGGCTCTTTCCCGAGGGAGACCGGTTAATAGAGGTTTGACTGTACACAAAATAAACAGAGGACAACAAGCGAAACTGGCAGTCCATGATTACAACAAGTCTCTTCACACGATCAATTACTGTGCTACGCAAAAGGTCCTGAAATCAACAAAATTTTTGACCCTTAAAACGGAATGTGTTACTTAGCAGAACGTCATAGATTTTCCACACAAAAAAAAAGACAGCAACTATGGGATATTTTAACATTTCTTATGTATGTAAATTCGGGTTCATTTGCGGTCCAATTTGGGGATCATTTGCGGTCCCAGGAACATTTGAGGACCCACAAATAATTAAATTTCAAGACAGTAGAGACATATTAAAGCTATTCCGATAAATGAAAACGAGGAGCCTGTGGCCCTCTCTGTCGTCGTCTCAGCTCTTTTCTTCTCGTGAGCATGATCGCGGGTTAGCTGAGACCTGGAAAGCGACTTAGCGGTGCTCTACGTAAGGGTTTAGTCTTGTCTTGTGTGACGCTTTGTTGATCGAGTTTTTTTCAAGAAACTGTATGTTAACGCTTTGCTTTCCATCGTGGACTGGCTTCACTCACTGGCGAGATGAACAAAAAATAAACGAGCTACATCAAATTTAGCCTTTGCACATTAGGGTAGTGACGAATGCGGTAAGATTCAAAGTAAGTTTAAATAGGACCTTAGCTGTCAATCAGAATACTCTTTGCACAGCTGTACACAAACTTTTAGTACTCAGTCTTGTGTTTTTCTTTAGAAGGTTAAAGTTTTTGGGTTTCCACTTTGAATTAAGATTATATTAAATTATGCTTCGGAATGTTCTCAGTTGTCTTCATGCATGTACTGTACCTTTCAATTCCGAGAGTACACAAGCCAAATACCCTACATGTATAAAGCTTACATGTGTTAATTTTTTTGGGGTTTGAAAATATTCAAACAAGCACAAAGGGGAGCACTGATGAAAATTAACCATGCTTGCCTCATTTCTGAAAACCATTAGTTACATCAACTGCTAAAGCGTGGATGACCCGAAAACACTGACCGCCGGTCCATGGACCCCACTACAGACCGGGTCCATGGACTGTGTTACAGACTGGTCCACGGACTACCCCTACTGCCCCCCCCCCCCCCCCCCCCGTACTGAACCCCGTAAAAAACAACGGTAACAAAAAATGGCAACTAGGGATTTGATTTACTTAGTTTGTCTGGAAAAGCCACTCGCGTGGGTGACCTTTCGACTATTAGGTGCAAATATTGCTGCCTCCTTCACTTTGGCGACGTATGGAGGTCCAAAGTACTTCGAAATATATATATATATATATATATATATATATATATATATATATAGAATTTAATTAATTGAAATAAGCCTGTATCCGTAATTGGATCCTCCTTTGTCATCCGCTAAGTTGACTTCGGTCGTGTATCAGTAATTGATCCTTAGTTGGGTTTCAAATGGAGTTATAGGCTTCCCCTGCCTTGTCACCTAAGAAAGTAAAATTTCCCGGGATGCCACGTCTTCGATCACGTAAATCACATCTTCGATTGCCGTGTTGCCAGCATGGTTGTCCTGATAGTGTAGTGGTCATCACACCCGACTAGTATACGGGGGGACGTGGGTTCAAATCCCGCTCAGGGCAAATTTTCTTTCAAACATTTATTCAATGAAAATATGATTATTTGGGGTGTGCAGGGTTAGGGTTTCCCTCATATACAGAATATATATATATATATATATATATATATATATATATATATATATATATATATATATATATATATATATATATATCAGCAACTTGCTAATGGGGTTGAGAGCTGACAAAGAGTACGACCAATAACTTAATTTTACTTGTATGCTGTCCTTTCTCTCCTTGTGTTTTATTTACCTCCGTCATTTTGTTTGGCTCATTCCCCCACCACACGGGTTCATTATTTCGTCCCAGGCTTCACAAAATAGTGCTCCTTCGGCAAAGAAAGATGTATCGATGTCCATTTCACTGTTATGAGTTAAGCTGCCAAATCTTTAAACAGGGCGACTTTGTTATGAATGATAGAGAAGGGAAAGTACTGCTAACAGAATAATTCACATATGAAAAGCAGCAACTTTTGCATCACAACAACACAATACAGCAGCAAAATTTGCGCAGCGTAATAGTTGAAATTTCGCCCACATGAGTGGCCTATCCAGACAAACAGTAAGTAAATGAAATCTCTACTTGTCACTTTTTGTTTCTATTGTTTTTAAAGAGGCCAGTGTGGGGGGTAGCCGGTCAGTAGAGGTAGTCTGTGGACTGGTCTGTAATGCAGTCCATGAACCCGGTCAGTAGTGGGGTCCATGGACCGGGGCGTCAGTGTTTTCTGGTCACCCGCTGAAGCTAGCACTTATAGGTATGTAGAGTTGTGAATTCACCCATATGAAAACAATTATTCTGGTACCAGTGAAAAGTGTATGAGTTGTGGTTTTACAGTAGATCATTACCTGGTTAATGATTACTTCTTGCCGGGGGTGCAAACCAGCGACACAAATAAGCATAATACAGCTGTAATTATGCATATGGCTGAGTCATGGCACTGCTATTACATGCCTGTATAGTTGATAAAATGCTAGAGTAGCTTAATACATAGAGTTGTACAAATACACCGTTAGGAATGTTTGTATTCTACCAACTCAAAATTTTACACTGGGAAACTGAAATTGGTTTTGATATGCCTTGAAAATTTGAGGAAATTCTTGAGTATTTCTTGAGTATGAGGCACCTGCTTTACTGCGTGCCTTTATGTTCACCTTTGAAAATGTATCCTTGTAAATGGAGAGCAAGCACATACAGTTTACATTAATAAGAAAGTTCATGTATGCTTAGTGTAGAAGATGAGCAAAGTACAGATGACACTCAAGCAGAGTTTTACATTGTTATGAGATAAGTGATTTAGAAAAAAAACAAACTGTCAATATTTTCAATGAATTTTAAACCAATGAAATATTTGATAAGGCTGCAAGCTTATTCTTTCTGTGCAATTATAGAATACAATACAAACGTGTTGGAAACAGTAATTATTTTAGGCTATCTGCAAAAAGCAAAAAGCTGATTTTGCCCATATTGTACATGTTAATTCCTCCCGCCCACAACACAGCAACAACACAGTCTGTTTTGGGCCAAGAGAAAAGTTTATTTCCTAGAAACAAAAAGACGTAAACAGTCCTGAACAAGAAAGCGAAATAAACCTCTCTGCCACCTCACCTGAAGAGACCTCAAGAAAAAAACGGGTTGGTGGGTGGGAAAAACAACGCGACTAGAAAACACTGTCCACGCTACTAGAGCTATAACTAAACTGAAACCTAATACAGTGACAAATAAGATAATAGTAAAAGGGTGTGTCGCGTGCGGTTAGCAATTAATCCCTTTGCTTAAGAGCGCCCAAAGGGGGAAAAGCTCCTCCCGCCCACAACACAGCAACACCACAGTCTGTTTTTGGTCAAGAGAGGAGTTCATTTCCTAGAAACAAAAAGACGTAAACAGTCCTGAAAAAGAAAGCGAAATAAACCTCTCTGCCACCAAACTCGGCCAAAAACAAACTGCGCGGCAGAAGAAAAAAGAAGAACAGCAACTAGAACTAGCCTGGCAAAGAACGAATGGCAGAACAGAAGCGACTGGCGAGAGCGAGCTTAGCTTCTAAGCTAAATTCTAAATAAAGCTTATATGAGTCACTGGACCAATCGCCATATCACTGAATAAGCTCCCCCGGTACACCGCAATTGAAAGCCCAAGTGGCCGCTCCTCGCCGAAAGGAGTGACCACAGAAACTATCGGCATGCGAAATGCCCGCATCGGATAAACACTTGCGAAAAAGAAAAACAAAACGGCGCTTCGTAAGGGGCGTGACATGCGATGGACCCGGTAAAAGAAAAACTGGGCAGGAGCGGTGGGCGGGAATCAACTCAATCCTACGGCGATATGCAGCGACAGGGCATAAGGAAATACCCTGAACCCGAAGTAACGGAATATGAAGCAAGCGTTCTCCAAATTGAATAGTCTTGGTGCACTTAAAGGTAACGAGAAGCCCGTGAGCAGTCACAGCCACATCACCCGGGGTCAGATCCCGACGGGGATTAAATTGCCTGAGTGATGAGGGAACCAAATTGGCCAGACGAGCCATAAGAAAAAAGGTAAACAAAAATGCACACAATAATGTTAACGAGCGCGGATCACCCTGCAACAAAAGAAAAGAGTAAAGCCGGAGCAAAATAGAGGGGGTAACCGGGGGTACCCTGCGAGGGGTGTGCAAGGCATTGCGAGCAATACTACGTAAGGTGAGGGAAAGGATGAAATCTTTGGTGAATGGGTTATCCGCACCCGAAAATAAATGCAGCAATTTAACACCACTTAAATAGTTTCCGATGGAAGGGGGAGTGAGTGTTCGACTTAAAAATTGTACAAAAAGGCAAACAGTATTCAGCTCAGCTGGAACGGGCGTAGGGTGAAAATTAATAAAAACAAAACAAGAAAAAGGCCTTGAATTGAGCCCGTAAATTACTGTATGTCCCACAGCTGTACGCAGATCGCTGAGAATGTTTGAGGTCGCGACAATGTCGCCGTAACTCTTGAGAACCTAGAACGAAAAAGGCTAAATTAAAAAGGGCTATCAAAGTGAAACAAGTCATCGGGTACAGGAACGTCATGCAAATTGGAGTGTTGAGCGTGTGCTAAGAAGCGATGTCGGCGCTCCAATGTGCTGGAATCCCAACGAGAAAGAATGTCTGCATAACAGTTAGAGGCACCAGAAACATGAACGGCACAAAGCTCGAATTCGTGAATAGCTGCGAAATAACAAATTTCACGCAAACAACAGTTCAGAAAAAAGTTCCGACACCGTCCAGTATTGAGGACAGTCACGGCCACCTCATTATCACAACAGATTGTTAAACGCAAACCAGAACAACGCGACCCCCATAATTTCAAGGCAACAATGATTGGTGAAATATCAGACATTCTTGGCGTATGAAAGTGTACTGTACTTCGAACGATCACGGCTAATTGATGATTTGATTTCCTCCTGTTTAATTTTCCCGCTATTTCGCCGCAAGGATTTGTTGTCATTCGCAGTCTTTTACGAGGATTTCTATCCGTAAAAAGCCTGGGAAAGAGAAGAATGAATAACAAAATGGCCGGCGGTACTTGGAACTTGCGAAAACTTGGAACTTGCGAAACGTTCACAACACTCATGGCGCTTCTATGAGGACTTACCTTCATCTAGGAAGACTTGAAAACAGTCCATCTTCAATGCTGATTACCGTGGTGGACCGAAACTGTGATAGAAAAACAGTTCTATCGACGTGAACGACATTGTTTTGGAACAATATTTCTGATTGATACCAGGGAATTCGTTCTCGCACGGGCTTGCAAAGTAAGATTTTGGGAAGGCGATTCAGCTGGAAAAGACATTCCGCCATACTTTTCTTTAATACCAAAGAAGAAAGCTCAACTTCAAAGTTCAAAACCGTGGCAGATAAAGCTGGAAAGTGACTAATTTTTGTGTCAAAGAACGACTATCGATGTCAAGAAACAGGATCAGATTGATACCAGGGAATTCGTTCTAGTACGGGCTTGCAAAGTTAGATTTTTCGAAGGCGATGCAGCTGGAAAAGGCATACTGCCATACTTTTCTTACCAAAGAAGAAAGCTTAACTTCAAAGTTCAAAACCGTGGCGGATAAAGCTGGAAAGTGACTAATTATTGTGTCAAAGAACGACTATCGATGTCAATAAACAGGATCAGATTGAAACCAGTGGAAAAGTCAAAAGCTTAGAGAGGTATGTGAAAAAAATTAATTTACTTGACTCAAGTCTCTCTATTTATTATATATGTACTGAGATTTACTGCAAAATGAATATGTCAAATAAAAATGATGCGTTGCAGAGTACACGCAATCTGATTGGTTGTACGATTTTTCTCACTAGTGAAAAATACCGTATGACCAATCACAACCCGCAGACGAAAGTTTTCACTAGTGACAAAAATCGTATCGATTTTCCCGCCTTTCACTGACGGCGTCACTAGGCAAAAGGAAAACCATGGCGTCTTCTTCGAGCAATTCAAGGTTTGCAGATATAACTTCAGTAGAGGAATTTATTGAAGGACAAGAAAACGAAAACACCAGGAAGAAAACTGAACAGAATGTTGCTTTGCTTAAGGAGTTTTTGAGGCTAAAAGATGAGTCAAGGCCTGTAGAAGAAATTCCCCCACACGAACTGAGTTCATTCATCAGCGAATTTATCATAACAGTAAGAAAGAAAGAAAACAACGAAGATTACGAACCCACTTCCTTGCGTGCTATGATGGCCAGTTTTGAACGGTATTTAAAGAAGAAGAATTACGGCTACAGCATTATGAGAGACGTCGAGTTTGAAAAAGCACGAACGGCATTAAAATCAAAACAAAGAGATCTCAAGAAGAAAGGCAAAGGCGATAAACCAAACGCTTCAGTTCCCCTCACAGAAGACGACATAAAACTGCTGTATGACAAAGGATTGTTAGGAAAGTCAACTCCTGAGGCTCTACTGAATACAGTTTGGTTCAACAACACAGTCTATTTCGGTCTCCGTGGTTGTAAGGAACACAGAGACATGTGTTGGGGTGATGTGCAACTACGCCAAACTACAAATGGCGAGGAATTTTTAGAGTATACTGAGAGACAAACTAAGACTCGAACCGGAGAAAATCCCAGAGATGTCAGGCAAATAAAACCGAAAATGTTTTCGGTTCAGGGAAGTGAAAGAGATCCCGTCATTGTTTACAAATTCTGCGCGGAGAAAAGACCGTCGGAAATGAACGACAACAACGCGCCATTTTATCTAGCAGTAAATAACTGTAAAAAACAAGATTCTTCTAAACCATGGTTTAAAAAGTCAGCCGTTGGCGTGAACAAGCTGAATTCGTTAATGAAAAAAATGGCAGAAAAAGCCAGGCTGGGGCCCAATGTAAAGAACCATAGCGGTCGCAAAACAATGATCCAAACTTAAACAAACAACGACATCCCAGCGACAGATATTATTCAACTGTCGGGACATAAAAATCTTCAAAGTGTGACAAATTATTCTGTAGTTTCTGAAAAACGGCAAGTAAAAATGTCTCGTACTTTAAGTGAACTGATGTCCGGGAATGTGCATAGCTTAGAGAAAACTAATTCATCTCAAGTTGGAGAATGCTCCACTGATCCTTCAGCTAGCTCGGCGGGTCGCTTGGCGGCAGATCATCACCAACAAGCGATGTCGCTTTTCACGGGCGCTGTTATTCATGGAGGTCAATTCAGCATTTCTATTAACAGCCTCAATCAATCCCCGAAGTTGGCAATCCAAGAAGTTGAGGTAAAGTCTTCTCCAAAGAGGTACAAAAGGCTAAAAGTACTGGACTCTGACTCTGATTAGAATGCATGCATTACTATAATTAGATTTACAAAACAGTCAACTTTTTCAAATTTTATATCTTAGTTACGGTTTTGAACGGCGATATTTAAAGCTGAAAATTTTCATTGTTATTTAAAGTTAAAGAATCGTTTAAAAGTAGACTTTGTTCCACTTTCTTCAGAGTCATTGAATAACTTTAATGTTGTAGGAAGTTTTGTACGTTCAGTTTGCTCGAATAAAATCATTCGCAACTCGTTGTGGTCTTTGTGTTGATTTCACCGCGCAATTGATAGTTGTTAACATTATTTTGTAATATCTCAGTACATATATAATAAACAAATTACCTCATGGTTGGTTCGCTTGTACGATTTTTATTCACTCGTTGTGAAGAATCGCAAACTCACTCGTTCGCTGCGCTCACTCGTTCGTTTTCGATTCTTCACAACTCGTGAATAAAAATCGTACGCACTCACCAACCATGAGGTAATCTCTATTTATGCCCGCCATGTTTTTAGCGTGATTTTTCTAAGTGTCGCTACGAACTGCGCACGTGTGTCCCTCATTTCTTGCCATGCGCAACCCGTCAAACATGCATCGGTAATAAACATTTCACCCGGAGAAGACCACTGCGCAGTAGAAATCATTGATACACCATTATACGCTCGTAAAAGGCGGCGCCACCACGCGATATCTTTACGGAATTCCGCGGTCAAGTTGACATGATGATGATTGAAATTAAGCTTATGAAGAAGAACGAGAATACGAGCGATGAATATGCGACTCTGACGCTCACACTTAGAAATAAAGACCAATTTGCCCACTAAAGATTGAAGGGCTGTCTTAGTGGCTGTTCTCTTGTGGAGCCAGTGTTCAAGCAGCTGTTCAATTTCTGAGAGTCGCTCCTGGCTCACCGAAAGAGTGAAAGCGTCAGTGTTCAATTCAACACCTAAACAAGTCATGACTGCAGAAGGCGGGCAGGCTTTCGCTGGAGATTCCTGCAAACCAAGAGAAGACAGTAAATCACCGAGCGCCTGAAAGTCCGTGCGCGCGGTTACAGTAGGAGACACACCGATGAAGTCGTCCAAATACTTAAACACCAAACGTCCTTGTTGCAAAGCAATCCAGGCGACGGCGGAAGTTGACCTCTGACACGCCATTGCCGCAGAGCGTAATTCCATCGTGAGAACGGTATCAAAATAAAGTTGGTTGGCCCAAGTATAGCCTAGTAAAGGATAGTCTTTCGGGTCCACTGGAAACTGTCGATAGGCCTTTTTAAGATCACGCTTGTAGAGATAACAACCACGACCCAAAGTAACCACGGCGTCCACAATGTCATCGATAGTCGGATAACGTTAAGAAAGCGGTTCTACCAAAAAGGAGTCACTAGGAATGCCATCATTGACTGAATGACCACATGGCCAGCTCAAATCAACAATGACCAGCCGTTCCTCGGAATCGCGCTTTTCCACTGTATTGAGTGGAGAAACCACAAACCCTTGAAGGAAAGGAACAGTGTCAAAAGGGCCAACAATTCTTCCAAGCTGGATTTCGTTCGACAAGTAGGCGTTGACCTGAGCCTGAAAGTCTAAGGCACTGCGATGGGTCCGAAGATCAAAAATTGGCAGAGCATCAGACGTGCAACCAATGGAAGGCCGTCGGGGTAATCCTGGAGTATGGCGCGCCACGTGGGGATATGCAATGCAGAGAACACGGGAATTCGCGCAAGTCGATAATTCGGTTGTTCAGTGAGAACAACAACGCGATGCACATCCATAAAAGACGTGGACGAACTACCGAGTCTCGAAGAAGAACTTGATGAACATGAACACTCTGACTCAAGCTGACATGAATAACCGGAAAGTCTGGAGTCTGAAACAAAATGGGGGACAGAAAGGCTGGCATTGTCACGAAACTGATTAAGTCTGGTACTTAAATCGTCTAGCTGAGATACCACAGAAACCGTACGAGAACAAGAAGAAGAAGCACCGTCATCATTAAATCTAGCATAGTGAACGAAGGTGCTCGATGAAATTAGTTTTTTGCCCCGGCGCTTGTAGAAATAGGGCATTCTTTCGATCCTTCGGGGTGGGAAGCTTGTTTGCGTCGTTTCACCCAACAGTCGGCGCAAATGTGTTGGAGCCATTTATATTCACCACGGAGTGAGCCATAGTGATCTTGGGTGAACGAGCAAGTATTTCGCTGATAATCCCGGCAAAAGAAGACTGTAATGGTGGACGAAGAGGAAGCACTGATTAAAGGCTTCTTGGCCTTGAGATGACCGTGCAAAGTGCGGCTTTCCAAATGTAGAAACGAATCCCCCCAGTTGAGGAAGCCACGTTCAATCTCCAACAGAACCGCTCCGTGAAAACTCAACACGGCCTGCCAATCGTAAAGCTGTGCAAAATCCATCAATGACACAAGATGTTGGAGACGAGCGGAACGTTCGACCTCCAATAAGGCAGGGGACTGAAGAATTTGGCTGTCACCAGCAACAAATTCCTCGAGCGTAAGCTCCTCGTATTTGAAGTCGCGGCGGCCGTGAATTATACTAAGATAAAAATGTGGCCATGACTGCGGATACAAGACGGTGCTGGTAATTTTAGCCTCCTTCCCGGACTTCAGAGACTTACCGGCAGTAGAAATCTTGTCCGCCTTGCGAACCGGACCTGGCAATTCACTTTCTTCTCGATCGGAATCACTACTCGACGCACTGGATTCGGCTAAACCAAGCTGGGAAACTCGACGATCAGCTCTGCGAGACAGGTTAGTCATAGCGCGGAGTTCAGGCAACGTAACTGCACGAGCAGGCTGTGTGACCTGAGCAGAAGCACCACCGCCATCAACACGCGGAGGCGGAGACTCGCTGCTATCCGCGGCCGTTTTCTCCTCGACCAAGGCTCGGAGCTGTCGGTTATCTGCTTGAACCGCATCCAACCCGGCAGTCAAGCTTTTAAAGGCATCAACCAACGACGCCAAAGTAGTTTGAATGCTGAAATCGGCCGAAGAAGAAACTGTTTGTCCTGTTTCTGGGAGGGCGGTGGCTCCCAAATCTTCAGGGTCTACTAGGACGTGTCCAGAACAATGTTTGTCGGGTTTTCCGAAAGAATGTTCCGAGCGAGGTATTTTGCAACCTGGACAGCGACTGGTTCGCCCCATTAAAATCCACAGGTTAGACGTAAACGAAAGAAAAACCACGCGACTAGAAAACACTGTCCACCCTACTAGAGCTATAACGAAACTGAAACCTAATACAGTGACAAATAAGATAATAGTAAAATGGTGTGTTGCGTGCGGTTAGCAATTAATCCCTTTGCTCAAGAGCGCCCAAAGGGGGAAAAATTTGTTACCTACTGGGATGAAAAACTGTGCAACATTTTTGGGGTAACAACACCTTTTTCCCAAAGTGGAGCTTTCATTATATCTGAAAGAGTGAACCTGGTACACAGGCAGCATTACACTAACACATAAATATTATTCTAAGATTTCACCTGTGTTTGAGTGGACAGAAAGCCAGCTAATAGACAAAATAAATAATGATTACAAAGAGGAACATTTCTGTTTAATTCACCATTCAGAGTCTTACCATTGTACTTGAAAAATTAAATTCCAGTTGCCCTTAGGTAATATCTTGACTACTATTTATAAAAAGCAACTTTGGATCTTGAGGCATGGCCCTTCCGAAAATTGATTTTCTTGGACTATTATCTGCAGACATGTTTAGGGCAAAGAAATATTACCGGTAATTTTATGTCCCAACAAACTTGGTCAGCCATTACTGAAGACATTCCATTGAGTCCATTGGTCTCTATACACAAAGGTTAAGGTTTTACTCGTTCTAAGCAGTTTGATTTATAATCAAAGTTTCACAGAATACTTTGGGCTAATGACAATGTAATTACTTCATGTTGGTTATCATTCGTGCATAAAAATTTCTTGTTTCCAATGATAATATTTGTACAGCAAGCATTGTTCCAATATAAATGAGCAATTCTCTAAGAAAAATACATTTGTCATTAGACTGATGTTTGAAGCATGTAAGACTACATTTAACACTAATTATTGGTTGATGCTTTAGTTTGCATACAGTACATGTATATCAAGTTGTCATGGACATACACTGTAGAAAGTTTGGAGAGAATGAGGGAAGCACAAGACTTAAGCGAGAGCAAATCTACATCTTTGAGTGCTCTCCAAACTTTTCAAGTGCCATCTGTTACTCAATAATATATGCACATCAAAAAGAAAAAACAAACAAACAAACAAACAAAAAACACTGCCTTTTATAAGTTACATTGCCTAAAAAATGTATGGCAAAACCCGGGCAAACTATAAACAACAACCTGTCATTTTTTTCTACTTGTCTAACAATAATAATTGTTAACAATAAAAAATGCTAAAGAATATTTAAGACTTTCAACCAAAAATATTTACATTACCTTGGAAAGTTACTATGGACCAGTTTTAAAATTGCTGTTCCTGTTAAACCTCTAATGTCACACTGCAGTAAACATAGGTCAATCATCTTCATAGCCTGCATAACAGGTGCTTATTTAGCCGAGTGCCAACTGGGAGAGATGGAGAACGAAGCGCGACATGTGAGCGCGGAGTAGAAGACGAGGGGAAGAGGAAAATAAGTGCCTGTCGCCAGTCTATTGTTCATGCTCTTTCAACTGATGGTCCGGTGATCGGAAAACGCTGATTGGTCAATTCGTACCACGTGATACTAATGTGAGAAAATACACCAAAAATAACAAATATCTCGTCTGGCGACTGTGAGTTTTCAACAAAGCTATCAAGCTTGTGCTTGATCTCTTCCCTCACATTGAAAATCTCAAGAATTAACAGAATTTGGATGTATTGCGTCGTTGCTAGAAGGGAGAGATGTGTTGGGTTTGTTGCCTACTGGGTTTGGTAAAAGTTTGATTTACCAGCCTTACCCAAAAGTCTTTGAGCTACTGAAGTGCAAGGCAGGCCATGCCATATGCTCGTTGGCAATAACTACAGTATAGAGCAAGTCCAAGAGTTGAATGAAATATCTCGTGCCTTACAATCACCACGCTGAAGAACCACTGTTTCTAAAAGTTAAATAGGCCGACGACTTCACTCTCGTTGAAAGACGGGAGGCAGTGCCGAGCGCTATTTTGTTTTACTCCACAGCATTCTTTATGGCATCTTGTAAAGCAGAGTAAAAGAAAAGCAGAGTTTCTGAAATCAGCAGTTAGTGCTGTTGTTCAGCGAATTCTTTGAATTAACCAACTTTCCACACTCCATTGAAATTTTTTACCTTTAATTTAAAACGTCCCTCAAATGCAAGTGCTTTGGTTTCAGTTGAATTCATGATCGTTAAAACAATAGACTCTTGTAATTGCTTCTACCGCTTGTAGAACTATCCAAGCCTGAAAGTGCCTATAACACGAATGTTTTTTCGCTCGTTTGCAATTGTTGAACGTGTATAAATGTCTTAAACTGCTTGAATCTTTGTAAAAGCCATTTTTGCGCATTTAGATTACGCGCTATTTAGCCTCCAAAGTCTCTTGGAAAATGGGATCTAACTTACCGTATTCACACATCCATGTGATGTCAGACAGGGTGCCACGAAAATGTCCTGCTGCCACTCGAATTTTGGTTGAATGAAAATATTGAGCAACACAAATGATTCAGCAACGTCAGACTATTAGTGCAACTCATCATATTGGACTCTCTTTTTCTCTTTGTCTGCCCTGCATGTTGACTTTGGATGGAGATCCACGATGTTAGGTCACAGACATGTGTCACATGATGCTTTGGCTGCGCGATGCACGAGACACTTCCAAGGCAAAACACATTCTACACATTCAAGTCGTTTTTTATACACATTGAACTATTAAATTAGGGGGAAAATTTTCATGTCACATGCACTTGAAGTAGCTGGCTTATTCTGCCTGCCTGCAATGCTTACAAAAATCGCGTATCTTGCTCAAAATTCTGCTCGGACAACTAAATGCACAAGAAATCTGATAACTTTTCCTGCGAATGATTAAAAGATTTTTTACATTGGTCAATTCAAAACTAACTGTTAGTCAAATTTGTGGGTGTTTTGGGGGGGCGGAAGAGCATGAAAAATAGACTGGGGACAGGTACTTATCCCAGGTTGGGGGGACGCGAGCACTCCCTATAATGGCTTATACGGGGAGGCTCCGCCTCACAGGGTTACATGTACCTTTTTCATGCTTCAGGGATATGAAAGGGTAGGGATAAATTTTCACAAGTCGAAGTACATGAAAGGGTAGGGAAATCTGTCATTTAGGTACATGTATTTAAAAGGGCTTCATTAAACTATTTTGAACACACATACTTTACGACTGTACTGTTTCAACTTGGAAGATATACAAAATGGGTACCATTTCTCAATGGAAGGTATACAAAAGAGGTACCTTTTCTGTCAAAAATGACATATAAAAGGGTAAGCTAGGGGTCTGACCTCAGTGCAGAGGCTCCCCGTATTAATTTTTTATAGTACCCCCCCCCCCCCCCGGGGGGCGCTTATTTTTCTCTTTTTCTCGTCTCACGCTCCACACTCGGTGTTGAGCTTCGCGCTCCATCTCTCCCGCTTGCAGGCGCTCAGCTAAATAAGCGCCTGTTATACAGGCTATCATCTCTATCCACCAGTGCATGCATGTGCTTAAATTTAATTCAAGAGATTCTTTTTCCATTTCGTTGGCTAATAATAATATCACACTAGGCTGCTTGAAATCTTACTAACACTAAGTTAAGTTAAGTTAAGTGCTGCTTGAACAAGGAAAAAAATTATCTGGCAAACATTTGCTCATACTATCAGTATGCTTAACAAGATCATTTAGATGATGCGTGCTGAAATCCACTGAATTTGATCGCATGGCTAAAATTGCTGCTGTACTAGCAGTGCAGCTATCATTATTCAAGAACAATCAGAGAACCAAAAGAAGTCAAACAGCATGCACGAGTGCCATCTGCACTTAATTTACAAGCACAACTGGGTTGAACTCCAATCATTATTGTATGCCATGACTTGCTCTGCCATAAACCATTTTTGTTTTAAGGTTCCTTCATTTTGCATACAGTGTCCAGTCTTTGAGAAGCTGAACAAGGTGCTTTTCCTATTGCACTGTAAGCTAGTAGTTAATCAGGCATTAAATTCAAGGACTGGTCTATGGAGCTGACCCTCCATAACCGAGGTACCCTGAGTTTACATGTAGGCCAAGCAACTTTCAAGGTGTGTTTCTACGGTAAAATTATTTCAAAATAATTATACCGGTACACACTTGCAAGGGTCACTTTTCTTCTCAGGCAAATCCGTTTGATTAATTGTCATTTTCCACCTCTGATTGAACAGTAGCTGGCTCCATTTTAGCTTAGCTGAGCATGAGAGAAACACTAAACTAATACTGAATAATAAATTGGTCTGACATGAACATGCAATTGGTAATAAAAGTAGGTCAAATATTTAGGAAAAACCACTTTGAACAGAAATACTTATTAACTGAATTCACTGTTTTCCTGCACTGTATATAATGGAGGAGACAAGTGAAAGTGAAACAAAAATAATTTATACATTTATATACATTACAATTAATAATATATATTTAGCCAAGCCTAAAAGCGGCGCTCGAAAAGCATTTTACTACTGGCATTTACATATAGTCTGCTTG
This sequence comes from Pachyseris speciosa, assembly GCA_016490735.1. NCBI lineage: Eukaryota > Metazoa > Cnidaria > Anthozoa > Scleractinia > Pachyseridae > Pachyseris > Pachyseris speciosa. The sequence goes on from JAEMWC010000038.1 coordinate 901,025, forward strand.
TCATATCACCCATCTCACCTCACTCAAGCTGAAGACCCAATGCTGTAAAAAATAGTGTGGAAAGGTGATCTGAGCCAGTGGGACAGTGGGTTTGGACCCCTGCAGATTTGCACTCTCCAGTCCAGATCTGCTTGTGGATCAGATTTGGACCCCTAGTCCAGAACTGCTAGCAGATATGAACCCCCTCTTATGGATTTGGACCCCATCCCCCCTAAAAACAAGCGTTCTAGTGAGATGTTAAAAAGCAAAATAAAAATATTGAGGTAGGTTTTTTTAAAAATAATCTTTAATACTTTGTTTACTTGATAACTAATTTTAGCTAGGTGTCCCCAATTAGTATACATTGTATGCTAGCGATTTTGACACATTAATAATGTTCTTACTTACTTACTTATTTACTTTGTGTAAAAAAGAACCTGCAACGCTAGTTTGCATCTATAAATTTTTAAAACAAAACATTTCTTAACATCTTAGAACAATACGTAAGGACAGGTCTGTTTCCCCGTTCAGCTGTAGGCTACTTAGTTATGGTTTAGAGCCACTAGAAATTGGTGGAGAAGCCTGGTGAATGTTATTTTGAATCAGTATCCACATCAGATATATAGTCATCACTTCATAATGAATTCAATTTCAGTTATCCCAAGCCTCCCATGAGACAGTTGGAAATCAGAAATTGTGTATCCTCTGGATATATGTATGCCTCAAAAAAATTATGAAAGAAAGATATATGGAAATCAATAAAAATATTTAGATGATATGCATTAAGACCAAGATATTTCTTTTGATCAGTTACTTCTTGACCTTACTATCGCAAAACACTGCTTGCTGACATTAAGCTCATCAATCAATGCACCTACAGTGTTTTCAAAAAGAAATCCAGCTGCATTTCTGGCCAGCCAAGTGCAAGACTAAGCAACTTGATAATAAAATATTGGGCATTTGGTTGATATCACTATCAAGGTAATTAACAATGTAGTATGAGGATTTAAGGTAATGATTCACCAAAGCAAAAGTGCTGGAAATCCATGTTAGCCATCTTAACTTGATTTTCTATTTTGCAAGAAAGGTAAGGACTAGTCTCACATTTCTCCATGTACATCTGAAATTGCACAACATACTTCATCAAACATCAAAAATCCCATTAAACATTAGTGCCAAATGTCATCCAAACATACCACAAGATTGGTGTGACCAGCTATGAATAAAATTAATTGAAAGACTGCATGCAGGAGAAGGAGGTCCAAAGGATGTGTACATTGATGAGAAAGTGCTTACTTTAAGTTTAATTTTAAGTTTAATAATACTTTGTCATGCGAATACATCTAAGTTGATACAAAAAAAAGTGCATGACTGGAGAATAATTGGGAGAAAGTAAATTCCCATACAAAGAATCTTATATAATACAGTAATAGCCCACGTATAAGAACCCGGGTTTTAAGAACCTGTTAAGCTAAAATTTTCATTTTAAGCCCCCTCTACACAAGAGCCTATTAAGGCTCAAATTTATCAGTGGGGTTGCTGTAAAAGTGTAAAGGTAGAAACTGCTGAATGAGTTTCTTTGTTATGTTTTGTTAAGGACATATACTGTACTTACACTGAACTGCCTATAGGCATTTCTCTGTGGTACAAATAAATGATTTATACTGTATTGTGAGATGATATTTATAATATATATAGTATATTCAGATGAAATTCATACGAAAATATAAGAACCTATTTTAAGAACCTTGGTAGCCTAAATTTGCTTTAAGTACCATTTATATAAGAACATATTTAGGCTAAATTGGAAAATTCAGGTTCTTATACGTGGGCTATTACTGTATTACACATTCTAAAAACTAAGAGGTGAAATTTAAACGTGGCCCAAAGCTAACCTAATCAAATTAAATCGAATACTTGTCTCTTACAAGTCACCCCTGCTTTGATAGTGGAACAGAGAATTAACTCTGAAGTGTAAATTAAAGTGCTACTTAAACCCATGAATAACCCACTGGGCGTTAGCCCTAGTAAAGGGAAACAGGGAACCACACGAGGCAAAGAAAAAATCTTTTGACCTCGGTGGGAATCGAACCAACGACCTCCGGATTAGATCTACCGTTACTCTGCCGACTGAGCTACAAGGTCGCACAGAGAAAGTCGGGGACGATTTTAGATGGTGAATCGCGGCAAAGAGAAAGTAAAGGTACATATGAATGTTGTGCCGCGTAGCACTAGGAACACAAATAGTGGAACAGAGAATTAACTCTGAAGTGTAAATTAAAGTGCTACTTAAACCCATGAATAACCCACTGGGCATGTATAAAAGTGCAGCAGAAACTTAACCATTTGGCAGTGTGTGGAAGGCAAATACTGCAGAAATCTAATGAGAAGGTCAGTTTAACTCAATTAAAGTAACTAATGTTTCAGCAGTACCTGGCAGAATCTCTCTATAACGACTTGTAGCACTGTAATTACCTTACTGTTTCAGCTTTTTGTTGTTTTGTGAATCAGTAAAACCTTCAGTTAGTTTTATCTGCATTACAGTCATTTCAAAAATTTGTGCAGTTGAGGATAATTAATGCAACTAAAAATTAATGACTGGTAAATGTCACATTTCACATGTAACAGAATTTATACATGTACCATATACTGATCCTCACTATAAGTAATAAAGCCAAATGTGAGGCTCATTTAAAGATTATTAAATAACTAAAAAATGACCCTTATTGGGCTACACTGAAGAGTTACGTGTAGAAGCTTGAGCTGTCCACAGTGTAAATTGCTACTTCCTCTGGGTAATGTACAATATACCAGCTGGGAAATAGCCTGTGAGCAAGCTCTCCCAGGGGTAGCGGGTGGGCGAGGAATTCTCCATTTTCCCTCCTTCCACCCTCACTCCCGAGAGAGCTTGCTCGCAGGCTAGCTGGAAAACAATTAACCCATGTTAGTCATTCGAAACAATTAATAGCGGAGCTCCGGGGGCCGAAGGGCCGCCAATCGGAGCACCATACCTATAGAAACCCGTCAACTGCTTTTCTCATGGTAAAAATGGCTAGCGGTAATGCTCGTGGGCGCGTACGCACGATCACGACGACGACGGAGTCGCCCAATAATTAATAATATCCATAATATACATATTTAGCCAAGCCTAAAAGCGGAGCTCCAAAAGCATTATTTTTCTACTGGCATTTACATATAGTCTGCTTGTCATATCACCCATCTGACCTCACTCAAGCTACAGACCCAATGCTGTAGAAAATAGTATGGAAAGGTGATCTGAGCCAGTGGCACAGTGGATTTGGACCCCACGTGGATTTGCACCCTCCAGTCCAGATCTGCTTGTGGATCAGATTTGGACCCCCTAGTCCAGAACTGCTAGCAGATATGAATCCCCTTTTACGAATTTGGACCCCCACCCCTCCTAAAAACAAGCGTTCTATTGAGTAAGGTAATAAAAATTCCTTTCCAAACTGAGTTTGGAGATGTTAAAAAAGCAAAATAAAAATATTGAGGTAGATTTTTTTAAAATAATCTTTTTAATACCTTGCGTAAAAAAGAACCTGCAAAGCTAGTTTTCATCTATAAATTTTTAAAACAAAACATTTCTTAACATCTTAGAGCAATACCTAAGGACAGGTCTGTTTCCCCGTTCAACTGTAGGCAACTTAGTTACAAACTTAGCTACTTAGGTATGGTTTAGAGCCACTAGAAATTGGTGGAGAAGCATGGTGATTGCTCCTTGGAATCAGTATCACATCAGATATATAGTGATTCAGATCATCACTTCATAATGAATGCAATTTCAATTATCCACAGTCTCCCATGAGACAGTCAGAAATCGGAAATTGTGTATCCTCTGGATATATGTATGCCTCACAAAAATTATGAAAGAAAGATACATGGAAATCAATAAAAATATTTAGATGCCATGAATTAAGACCAAGATATTTATTTTGATCAATTACGTCTTGACCTTACTATCACAAAAAAAACTGCTTGCTAACATTAAGCTCATCACTCAATGCACCTACAGTGTTTTCAAAAAGAAATCCAGCTGCTCTTCTGGCCAGTTAAGTGCAAGACCAAACAACTTGATAATAATATATTGGGCATTTGGTTGATACCACTATCAAGGTGATTCATCAAAGCAAAAGTGCTGGAAATCCGTTAGCCATCTTAACTTTATCTTAACATACTTCATCAAACATCAGAGATCCCATTAAACATTAATGCCAAATGTCATCCAAACATCCCACAAGATTGGTGTGACCAGCTACTAATAAAATTAATTGAAAGACTGTATGCAGGAGGAGGAAGTCCAAGGGATGTGTACATTGATGAGAAAGAGCTTACTTTAAGTTTAATTTTAAGTTTTAAGTTTAATAATACTTTGTCATGTGAATACAACTAAGTTGATACAAAACAAAAAAGTGCATGACTGGAGAATAATTGGGAGAAACTAAATTCCCATACAAAGAATATTATCTAATATTACACATTCTAAAAACTAAGAGGTGAAATTTAAACGTGGCCCAAAGCTAACCTAATCAAATTAAATCAAATACTTGTCTCTTACAAGTCACCCCTGATTTGAGATTGAGACTAAAAATCATGAAGTAATCCAAAGCAAACCTAATTAAATTACATACTTGTCACTCACAAGCTACATCTGATTTAAAATTGACACTAATAATGTAATAGATAGGACTTAAAACTGCTTAAAGAAGGTGCATGCATGATGTTCGATGGAACACCATTCCAGTCTGTTATGTAGCGATTAAAAAAAGAAAAGCTGAAGGCCATATATATATTTAACCATGCCAAGCCTAGAATCGGAGCTGCACACTCTCACCGAGCAACTTCGCAAGAGTTTATTTGGGCCAGTTTATTTGTGTCCAAAACAATTGAGCAGCAGCAGGGAAAACGAAGAGTTTTCGATAGTAAACGTTTGCAAAAAAGAAAAAAAAAAGACGGACATTCTTGAGTCTAACTACTTTGAGATGAAAGCGTAAAGGGATTCAAAGCGGATCAAAAACAAAACAAAACAAAACAAAAACACTGCAAGCGAACAAAGTACGATGCCGGCGAGTGTTTGCTCGAAGAAGGAGAAGGTGGAGAAATTAAACAAGACTAGCTAGTAATTAAAATAGCTTGTAATGATAAAGCTAGGAAAATCGGTATTTATTTTGACATAAATGCCCCTAGAAAAAAAAATAAAGGGTACAAACTCTTCGTTTACAGCAGTCAACAGGAATTGACCGCGGTTCAGAAACAATATAACAACAAACATTAAACTTATTACAAGAAAACAAAGCACAATATGAATAATATTTCTTCGAAGATTCTTGGAGAAGGTGCAGAAATTGGACAGGTAACAAAACTATCTTGTAAAGCTAGAAAATTTCCTTAGCAGATTTGACATAAATGTCCGTAGAAAAGACAAAAAAGAGGTCCGTACCTGATCGTTTAGAGCAGTCAACAGGAATCACTGAGACAGCAATCACTCGGAATGCGACAGAGCTGAATAATAGAACCATTTCCCACAAAATCTTTCCTTGGCTTACACAAAACACTTAAGTGCTTTGATGGTTTTACTGTTACTTCCCATGTCTTCCGAAGAACCTTCTTCAATTAATGATTCTCAGTGGCAAAACATCATCCAGATAACGAAGAAAGCGCTTGCCAAACCAAACGAGCATTTCTCTCGCAGACCCGTCCACTTTAAAATTTATCAAAACCAGCCAGCCAGTCAACCCATTTCGCTGTTTTTAACATCCAAACGCTGATTCTTACCGGTTCAAACAAACGACATGTTTAAAGACGGCGAAACTTAATTGTTGTTTACAGGCTGCTTTCGACGAAGATCTCTTAAAGACTTGACGAAGTGAAGCGCGCTGGGTTTTGACTGTTTTGGCAGCATTTTGACAACTTAATGTCAGATTTTGAGAAGTGCACATGCACATGCATTTGATGGGATTTTTTATTTTTACTCGAGCTCGAGTCTCCCCCTTTAATGCTTAATTTTACGAGGACTCATTGCGATTACGTGTTGATAAGATAAGGGCAAAAGTTTCTTAACGCTACTGTGAGGAACCAAGGTCGAAAAACAGTCAGCCAAGCCGAGTAAAAACACTCGTTCGCTTGCAAAGAAAACAACGTAACAAAACAAACAAACAATTCAACTACTTCTTTGCGTCCAAAACGAGTACAGATGATTGTTATTTATATCCATTCGAGAGAAAAATACAAGTTTCATTCCTGAACAAAAGTAACAACGATTAAACCAAATGTTAAGCTTCTATTTATTTAATTTACCTCAATGTCCTGTGTTGTAGAGGTTTCTACCACTTGAAAATACGTAAGCTTCAGTAAAGTAAAAACAAGCATCCGCAAAAATAGCAAACGGTTTGTCCAGAGAAAGAGCTTCTTCCACAGAGTTTGAGCTACTCATTCCTCCCATTAATACCGGTGAACTGTTAAGTGACTTTTTCTTGGTGAGATGCAAGATGCCGCGGTGAAGTGAAAGCCCTTGAAGCGTTGAATTATACTGTTTTCAACCGCACAATCCTGAGAAAAATCTTCCGTCCTTCCTTTCATCACTTGAAAATTCACCTTCCGGAGTATCTTTAGACAAGTTCTTGATCTTTATGCTTTTTACGCGAAAGACAAACTTCGATCGAAGAAGATGAAGTTGTTTTGCTCAAAATAAAGAAACCAACTGAATGTGAAATTACCAGCCGCAGAAAGCGCGCGAAAAATTTTAACGGCCTCGATTTGGTTTGGGTGTCCAACACTTGGCTTGAGCCTGCGATCCAATCGAAAGCAAGTACCTGGTCAGCGGTCAACTTCAAAAAAACAGCTGACCTCGATGAGGTCTTAACTTGAGCCCGCAATATGGTCACGTGACACTGGTCAGCGGATACCTTGTTTTGACAGGTGTCAATTGGCTATAAGATGGATGTCCAGTATCAAAGATGTACGCTGTAAAGTAGCTGGTCAGCTGGGCCAGGTGGAGTATGGCCGCCATGTTGGATTATTATGATTATTATTAGGATATTATTAATTATTGGGCGACTCCGTCGTCGTCGTCGTCGTGCGTACGCGCCCACGAGCAATACCGCTAGCCATTTTTATCATGAGAAAAGCAGTTGACGGGTTTCTATAGGTATGGTGCTCCGCTTGACGGCCCTTCGGGCCGTCGGAGCTCCGCTAATAATAATCATAACAATCCAACATGGCGAACATACTCCACCTGGCCCAGCTGACCAGCAACTTTACAGCGTACGTCTTTGATACTGGACATCCATTTTATAGCCAATTGACACCTGTCAAAACAAGGTATCCGCTGACCAGTGTCACGTGACCATATCGCGGGCTCAAGTTGAGACCTCATCGAGGTCAGCTGTTTTTTTGAAGTTGACCGCTGACCAGGTACTTGCTTTCGATTTGATCGCAGGCTCTAGCCAGGTGTGGGACACCCAAACCAAATCAAGGCTTAATTTTTCGCGCGCTTTCTGCGGCTCGTAATTTCACATTCACTTGGTTTCTTCATTTTGAGCTAAACAACTTCATCTTCGATCGAAGTTTGTGTTTAAATTCGCGTAAAAAGCATAAAAATCAAGAACTTGTCAAAAGATACTCCGGAACGTGAATTTTCAAGTGATGAAGGGAAGAGCGATTTTTCTCAAGAAAAGCTTCAAACTTGGATCGATTGTGCGGTTGAAAACAGTATAATTGAACGCTTCAAGGGCTTTCACTTTACCGCGGCATCTTGCATCTCACTAAGAAAGGTCACTTAACAGTTCACCTGTGTTAATGGGAGGAACGAGTTGCTCAAACTCTGTGGAAAAAGCTCTTTCTTTGGACAAACCGTTTGCTATTTTTGCGGATGCTTGTTTTTACTTTACTGAAGCTTACGTATTTTCAAGTGGTAGAAACCTCTACAACACAGCGCAGGACAGTGAGGTAAATTAAATAAATAGAAGCTTAACATTTGGTTTAATCGTTGTTACTTTTGTTCAGGGATGAAACTTGTATTTTTCTCTCGAATGGATGTAAATAACAATCATCTGTACTCGTTTTGAACGCAAAGAAGTAGTTGAATTGTTATGTTTTTTTTTTGTTACGTTGTTTTCTTTGCAAGCTAACGAGTGGTTTTACTCGGCTTGGCTGACTGTTTTTCGACCTTGGTACCTCAACAGCGTTAAGAAACTTTTGCCCTTATCTTAATAACACATAATCACATTGAGTACTCGTAAAATTAAGCATTAAAACTCGAGTAAGAAAAAGCCGATCAAATGCATGTGCATGTGCACGTCTCAAAATCTGACATAAAGTTTTCAAAATTTGAAAAACGTTTTAGAGATCTTGGTCGAAAGCGGCCTGTAAACAACAATATTAAGTTTCGCCGTCTTTAAACATGTCGTCTTAATTTGTTTGAAACGGTAAGAATCAGCGTTTGGATGTTAAAAACACGGTTGACAGCTGGGCTGGCTTTGATAAATTTTATATTGGACGGGTCTGCGAGAGAAATGCTGGTGTGGTTTGGCAAGCGGTTTCTTCGTTAACTGGATGACGCTTTGCTACTGAGAATCATTAATTGAAGAAGGTTCTTCGGAAGACATGGTAATTACCAGTAAAACTATTAAAGCTCTTTAGCGTTTTGTGTCAGCCAAGGAAAGATTTTGTGGGAAATGGCGCTATTATTCAGCTCTGTCGCGTTGCGAGTGATTGCTGCCTCAGCGATTCCTCTTGACTGCTCTAAACGATCAGGTGTGGACCTCTTTTTTGTCTTTTCTACGGACATTTATGTCAAAATTGCTAAGCAATTTTTGTTACTTGTCTAATTTCTCCACCTTCTCCAAGAATCTTCGAAGAAATGTTATTCGTATTCTGCTTTGTTTTCTTGTAATACTCGTGTTTGTTGTTCTGTTGTTTCTGAACCGCGGTCAATTTCTGTTGACTACTCTTAACGATCAGTTTTTACCCTTTACTGTCTTTTCTACGGGCATTAATGTCAAAATAAATACCGATTTTTCTAGACTAATCAGTACAAGCTATTATTATTATTACAAGCTAGTCTTGTTTAATTTCTCCACCTTCTCCTTCTTTCAGCATAACACTCGCATCGTACTTTGTTCGCTTGTAGTGTTTGTTTCTTTTAATCCGCTTTGAATTCCGTTACGCTTTCATCTGAAAGTAGTTAGGACTCACGAATGTCTGTATTTTTTTTCCAAACGTTTGCTATCGAAAACTCTTCGTTTTCCCTGCTGCTGCTCAATTGTTTTGGACACAAATTAAACTGGCCCAAATAAAGCCATGCGAAGTTGCTCGGTGAGAGTGTGCAACTCCGATTCTAGGCTTGGCCTGGCTTAATATATATATGGCCTTCAGCTTTTCTTTTTATAATCGCTACATACCAGACTGGAATGGTGTTCCATCGAACATCATGCATGCACCTTCTTTAAGCAGTTTTAAGTCCTATCTATTGCATTATTTGTGTCAATTTTAAATCAGATGTAGCTTGTGAGTGACAAGTATGTAATTTAATTAGGTTAGCGTTGGATTGTATTTCAATTTTACTTCTTTATTTTTAGTGTCAATCTCAAAGCAGGGGTGACTTGTAAGAGACAAGTATTTGATTTAATTTGATTAGGTTAGCTTTGGGCCACGTTTAAATTTCACCTCTTAGTTTTTAGAATGTGTAGTACAGTAATAGCCCACGTATAAGAACCAGAATTTTCTAATTTAGCCTAAATAGATTCTTATATAAATGGTACTGAAAGCAAATTTAGGCTGCCAAGGTTCTTAAAATAGTTTCTTAAATTTTCATATGAATTTTATCTGAATATACTATATATATGATAAATATCATCTCATAATACAGTATAAATCATTTATTTGTACCACAGAGAAATGCCTATAGCTAGTTCACTGCAGGTACAGTATATGTCCTTAACAAAACATAACAAAGAAACTCATTCAGCAGTTTCTACCTTTACACTTTTACAGCAACCCCACTGATAAGAATCTAACTTAAAATTTTAGCCTTAATAGCTTCTTATGTGGAGGGGGCTTAAAATGAAAATTTTAGCTTAACAGGTTCTTAAAACCCAGGTTCTTATACGTGGGCTATTACTGTATTAGATAATATTCTTTGTATGGGAATTTACTTCCTCCCAATTATTCTCCAGTCATGCACTTTTTTTTGTATCAACTTAGATGTATTCGCATGACAAAGGATTACTAAATTTAAAGTAAGCTTTTTCTCATTAATGTCTCATTAATGTCTCATTCTCATTAATCCTTTGGACTTCCTTCTCCTGCATGCAGTCTTTCAATTAATTTTATTCATAGCTGGTCACACCAATCTTGTGGTATGTTTGGATGACATTTGGCACTAATGTGTAATGGGATTTTTGATGTTTGATGAAGTATGTTGTGCAATTTCAAATGTACATGGAGAAATGTGAGACTAGTCCTTACCCTTCTTGCAAAATAGAAAATCAAGTTAAGATTGCTAAGACGGATTTCCAGCACTTTTGCTTTGGTGAATCATTACCTTAAATCCTCATACTACATTGTTAATTACCTTGATAGTGATATCAACCAAATATGTGTAATGGGATTTTTGATGTTTGATGAAGTATGTTGTGCAATTTCAAATGTACATGGAGAAATGTGAGACTAGTCCTTACCCTTCTTGCAAAATAGAAAATCAAGTTAAGATTGCTAACACGGATTTCCAGCACTTTTGCTTTGGTGAATCATTACCTTAAATCCTCATACTACATTGTTAATTACCTTGATAGTGATATCAACCAAATGCCCAATATTTTATTATCAAGTTGCTTAGTCTTGCACTTGGCTGGCCAGAAATGCAGCTGGATTTCTTTTTGAAAACACTGTAGGTGCATTGATTAATGAGCTTAATGTCAGCAAGCAGTTTTTGCGATAGTAAGGTCAAGAAGTAACTGATCAAAAGAAATATCTTGGCCTTAATGCATATCATCTAAATATTTTTATTGATTTCCATGTATCTTTCTTTCATAAATTTTTTTCATGCATACATATATCCAGAGGATACACAATTTCTGATTTCCAACTGTCTCATGGGAGGCTTTGGATAACTGAAATTGCATTCATTATGAAGTGATGATCTGAATCACTATATGTCTGATGTCGGATACTGATTCAAAATAGCATTCACCAGGCTTCTCCACCAATTTCTAGTGGCTCTAAACCATAACTAAGTAGCCTACAGTTAAACGGGGAAACAGACCTGTCCTTAGGTATTGCTCTAAGATGTTAAGAAATGTTTTGTTTTAAAAATTTATAGATGCAAACTAGCGTTGCAGGTTCTTTTTTACACAAAGTATTAAAGATTTTTTTTTAAACCTACCTCAATATACTTTTTTTGCTTTTTAACATCTCCAAAGTCAATTTGCAAAGGAATTTTTATTACCTTACTGAATAGAATGCTTGTTTTTAGGAGGGGTGGGGGTCCAAATCCGTAAAAGGGGGTTCATATCTGCTAGCAGTTCTGGACTAGGGGGTCCAAATCTGATCCACAAGCAGATCTGGACTGGAGGGTGCAAATCTGCGGGGGGTCCAAATCCACTGTGACACTGGCTCAGATCACCTTTCCATACTATTTTTTACAGCCTTGGGTCTATAGCTTGAGTGAGGTCAGATGGGTGATATAACCAGCACACTATAGGTAAATGCCAGTAGAAAAAGAATGCTTTTGGAGCTCCGCTTTTAGGCTTGGCTAAATATATATATTAGGGTTTTCTTTGTTTAGTGACCAAAAGGGAATACATGTATTGTGATCTGCAAGTTGGACAAGTTCTAGTTTGTTCTTAGGGATAAAATATTGGGAACTGTTTTTAAATTAGGTCCTGGATTTTTCTTTGCAATAGACAAAAATATAATTACTGTCATTTATAATTCTCTGTTGTGGAGACTCAACAGCATGCAACAGCTATTAAGAGGTTTAAGTAGATTGTATAGAATAGTCTATAACATTTGTTGGTCATTTAATAATTACTGTAGTATCTTTAGGCTCTATATTTAACAATAATAATTATCACTAGAATAATGCTATTCAAAAGTGAAAACAGGATACCCGATTGTAGCATCATCATTCTACTGTTTTGTGGCTTAATTGAAGCTACAGCACATTGTCTACTCAGTACGTTTATCAATGAGACTTACTGGCACTTACAGTGTCAATGATACTTCTGAAATTGTCAGTGGAAGTTCATTCAATGATGCTTTTGAACTTGTAAGAAATTATTGCATTGTTGCAGGTAGTTTCATTTACATGTTTAGCTTACCAATACCGATTGCAAGGCATACAACTTTACATTATTAGCCATGTCTCACTGTGTCAACTTAAGCATGATGGTGTCACATTTGCACACTACAGTGTGTACAGTCATGTATGTTTTTGTTTTAGACTTTGTGGGTTTGAAGATAACTGTTTACAGTGCACCTGAATCATGATTTATCAGATCATGACTGGTCAAATACATGTAGTTAGACTAATTTTCCCTAATACATGTATTTATGACAGGCATCTTGTCCATAATCAGTTCGAGTTGAAATGGAAATTTTGTTAGGCTGGCCGGAACCTTCAAAGTCGATCATCAACTGTACTCTACTGAAGAACACTAAACAGACTTTTGATTGAGATGAAAACGCAATGTAGAACTTTTAAAGAATATGCTACATGTGAATTTATGTGCATGTATTAACAGCTAGCATAATTACTACTTGCTGGGGAGCAGGGAACTGGCATAATGGTGAGAGCACTCACCTCCCACCAATTATGTGGCTCGGGTAAGAATCCTGCATGAGCTGGTTGTGCGACCCTGCTCAATGAATTTTCTCCAGGTACACACAGCTTATTTGAACTGGCTGTAGGCTGTGCTCCAAAAGCCTTGTATATGCTTTCAGTTCGACCTTGTTTTTTTTTTTTTTGTACTTTGCAAGGACAAGTAGCAGGACAGTTTAATTGTTGTTGTTGTTGTTGTTGTTTAATTATTATTATTTTTTTGAATTTTACATGTTGGCTTGGTTGTAATTGCTGTTGACTGCCATTTTTGTTCCAAGTAACTGATGTCGTGTCTCCATCCATAAAGATCAACAGCAGTCTAAGATTCAACATTTATGAACTTGCATGGACTCAGTGATAACATTTTGTGTTGAAAAAGTTGTAAACAATAAATATTTTATTACTGTGGATCAAATTACTAGTCACCAGGAGACAAAAAAACACAATCATCTTTCATTCAACATTTTCATTAAAATTCTACTTTAAAGACTGCTAAACTGGTGCTACTGAATTGTATATTTTGGAAAAAAAAGAATAAGATCGAGCGCTTCTATCTGACAGTTCACGTTTTTACAGTATATATGGAGTAGTTAATACAAGTACCATGACTTGTATTTTGGCCAATGTGATAAGTAGCTTAAACACATCTACCAAATCAGTAACAAAACTACAAGGATGACAATTGAGTTGAGAGTTGACTTGAAGTTTATTTATCACCCATTTTGTTTTTATTTCCTCTGAAAAAAAAATTAAATTATATATTTATTACTTTCAATTTTTTTGCTTGTAGCAGTTGCCCTTTCAGAGAATGAGAATGTTCAAATAACACTTTTTCTTTGTATGCTCCTTTGTGTGGGAGTTTGAATCATTTTTTTTTTGTTCGCAAAGCATTCACTTGATAAACTATTTTACTACAGGGTTGAAATTTTGCAGGGTTGATGCGCTACCAGAACTACACATTATGATAGTGGTTATGATGTCACCATAGCAACATACTTGTTACCAGACCTCTGCCTTCCCAAATGACAAATGCCTTATTTACTGCTCCAGAGTTTAACTTACTTTCTTATACTTGTGCTGTGTAATGTTCATATTTGCTCACACTCACTGAATGAACATCAAGAGCAAATAGCAATTCTTGGGAAGGGAAACTCTGATTTTATCGTTTGGAAAGGTAGAGGTCTGGTAACGAGTATGTTGCTATGGTGACATCATCACCACTATCACAATGTGTAGTTCTGGTAGCACATCAACCCTGTAGACTTAGTATTTGCAGAGATATTCCATATTTTGTGATTATACTCCATTTTGTGTCCACCTTGTGACGTCACAAGTCCTCTAATTTGCATAAATCAAAATCTTGAATCAAACTCGACAGCCAAGAGTGCTATCACAATAAACTAAACGCCGTTCTTCATCATTTTGAAAGTTCTTTCGAACAAGCTAATGAAAAATTTCGCTTCATATGCACTTTAAGTTGAGTTTTCATGATATGCCTATTTTCTGGTTTATAAATTGAGAAGTAGCGAAACAACAGTAATGGCCATTCAAATAAAACATGTATACTGTTAGTGAAACTGATGTGATGCATTCTGCTTTATCAGTCAATAAAGTAGATGTAGATGTGCACCACTTTGTGTTTGTTTTGAATGTGTAACCAGGCATCACTATTGCATTGTTCTAAACGTACAGAATTATTCAGACGAAACAAAAAAACTACGACCTTCGGGAGAAACAAAAACTGCTATCAGCCATCGCTGTTAACTCCTTTCTCCACTCACTAAAATACAAAATTGGACAAAGGTTAATTTTTTGAGAGAATTGTCTTTAATTATTACATACATCAATTTACAAAAATAAATACATAAATCAAGAAATAACATATATACTTAGATATACTTGAAAAACTTACACACGCACACTTGACACACTCGTACGCACACACACACACATCCACTCAAGCATACGATCTTCAAATACCACGCCTACGGTTCCAGCCCACACCAAGCAATAAGACAAAGAGTTTCGTTTAGAGGTTATAATGTGAGAGGAAAAGGGGGAAGTCTTCTATCCTTGGGAGAGAGAAGCGTGTTTTGGAAAACCCCGCTAGATTTGGGCGGCATCATGTATGCATACATAGCGATTACTTCATGGTTGGTGAGTGCGGACGATTTTTATTCACGAGTTGTGAAGAATCGAAAACGAACGAGTGAGCGCAGCGAACGAGTGAGTTTGCGATTCTTCACAACGAGTGAATAAAAATCGTACAAGCGAACCAACCATGAGGTAATTTGTTTATTATATATGTACTGAGATATTACAAAATAATGTTAACAACTATCAATTGCGCGGTGAAATCAACAAAGACCACAACGAGTTGCGAATGATTTTATTCGAGCAAACTGAACGTACAAAACTTCCTACAACATTAAAGTTATTCAAAGACTCTGAAGAAAGTGGAACAAAGTCTACTTTTAAACGATTCTTTAACTTTAAATAACAATGAAAATTTTCAGCTTTAAATATCGCCGTTCAAAACCGTAACTAAGATATAAAATTTGAAAAAGTTGACTGTTTTGTAAATCTAATTATAGTAATGCATGCATTCTAATCAGAGTCAGAGTCCAGTACTTTTAGCCTTTTGTACCTCTTTGGAGAAGACTTTACCTCAACTTCTTGGATTGCCAACTTCGGAGATTGATTGAGGCTGTTAATATAAATGCTGAATTGACCTCCATGAATAACAGCACCCGTGAAAAGCGACATCGCTTGTTGGTGATGATCTGCCGCCGAGCGACCCGCCGAGCTAGCTGAAGGATCAGTGGAGCATTCTCCAACTTGAGATGAATTAGTTTTCTCTAAGCTATGCACATTCCCGGACATCAGTTCACTTAAAGTACGAGACATTTTTACTTGCTGTTTTTCAGAAACTACAGAATAATTTGTCACACTTTGAAGATTTTTATGTCCCGACAGTTGAATAATATCTGTCGCTGGGATGTCGTTGTTTGTTAAAGTTTGGATCATTGTTTTGCGACCGCTATGGTTCTTTGCATTGGGCCCCAGCCCGGCTTTTTCTGCCATTTTTTTCATTAACGAATTCAGCTTGTTCACGCCAACGGCTGACTTTTTAAACCATGGTTTAGAAGAATCTTGTTTTTTACAGTTATTTACTGCTAGATAAAATGGCGCGTTGTTGTCGTTCATTTCCGACGGTCTTTTCTCCGCGTAGAATTTGTAAACAATGACGGGATCTCTTTCACTTCCCTGAACCGAAAACATTTTCGGTTTTATTTGCCTGACATCTCTGGGATTTTCTTCGGTTCGAGTCTTAGTTTGTCTCTCAGTATACTCTAAAAATTCCTCGCCATTTGTAGTTTGGCGTAGTTGCACATCACCCCAACACATGTCTCTGTGTTCCTTACAACCACGGAGACCGAAATAGACTGTGTTGTTGAACCAAACTGTATTCAGTAGAGCCTCAGGAGTTGACTTTCCTAACAATCCTTTGTCATACAGCAGTTTTATGTCGTCTTCTGTGAGGGGAACTGAAGCGTTTGGTTTATCGCCTTTGCCTTTCTTCTTGAGATCTCTTTGTTTTGATTTTAATGCCGTTCGTGCTTTTTCAAACTCGACGTCTCTCATAATGCTGTAGCCGTAATTCTTCTTCTTTAAATACCGTTCAAAACTGGCCATCATAGCACGCAAGGAAGTGGGTTCGTAATCTTCGTTGTTTTCTTCTTTCTTACTGTTATGATAAATTCGCTGATGAATGGACTCAGTTCGTGTGGGGGAATTTCTTCTACAGGCCTTGACTCATCTTTTAGCCTCAAAAACTCCTTAAGCAAAGCAACATTCTGTTCAGTTTTCTTCCTGGTGTTTTCGTTTTCTTGTCCTTCAATAAATTCCTCTACTGAAGTTATATCTGCAAACCTTGAATTGCTCGAAGAAGACGCCATGGTTTTCCTTTTGCCTAGTGACGCCGTCAGTGAAAGGCGGGAAAATCGATACGATTTTTGTCACTAGTGAAAACTTTCGTCTGCGGGTTGTGATTGGTCATACGGTATTTTTCACTAGTGAGAAAAATCGTACAACCAATCAGATTGCGTGTACTCTGCAACGCATCATTTTTATTTGACATACTCATTTTGCAGTAAATCTCAGTACATATATAATAAATTATGATATCTACATTATAATTAGATAAAAAACAAACAGAATTCCCTCGAACAATGACCACTATCTAGCTACCAATCACAGTTCTTTCCCAAGATCCTAAGAAAACAGCAGGATACTGGAACACGATTAGCGACGCCGTTTTGCAGACGTCCCTTTTCCGCGTTGCAACAAAGGAAATAGGAGACGTCTGCACGCAAGCTAATTAGATTTCGATACAAGCTGCGAGATCCGTAAAATTTGTCAAAATTTTTTTGCGAGACATCTTTCTACCGGTATCGCGAGGTCACGGGTTCATTTTCTGTTGTATAAGACCACCTTAAATTGCGATTATTTGTTGTGTTGACTTGTCGATTGCGTGTAAAATTTTGTTTTACTAACCTCAGGGTGAGAAAAAGCAGGTAATCATGAGATACAAAGTTCGGTCTCACAAGCTTACAATTCCCGTTAATTTCAACCTAAATGCTGTTCAGTTGTTAGCCGGTGCCCTGTTAGTGTACATTATGAGCCAATAGCTATCTTTCGAGATACTATATTTCAGGTCGTGTAGAATTAAATAAAACGGCAATAGCAATACACATAAAAGAGCAACAGTCCTATGAGATTCAGAGTTGTCATCCTCTGCCAACTAAGATGGATACAGCAATTAGCGTATACTATTCTCATTTATGTTCATGCCGCGGAATTCCAGAATGCGCGGGTTACGTACCCCTTTTTGTGGAATGTTAGATGCATAATAAAAGAATGAATTACCACGTGCAATATCTCCTTATTTAAAGATCTGCCTTCTTAGATTCGTGGCTTTTCGAAAGAGATACGCAAGCCGGTGATTCTGGAGGAATTTTCGACCCACCCCCTTCCCTTCGGCGACGTGATAGACAGCCGTTGCTTTCGCATCCAGCCGCTCATTGCCTCGGCCACTATCTTTTCCCATAACTTAACCACGCCGTACAATGAGCAGCATAATTAATGAATGAAAATGGTTTACTATATTCCTTGTTTAGTAAACTCAGCAACGGGAACTAGAAGTACGATTAATAACAATTGTCTGGCTAACACACAGGCAGTCATTTAAAAAAGACTGTGAAATTGCTAATGATTTACTAAGCCAACAATTTATCACTGTGCCATTAAACAAAGAAAGTTAAAGCTGATTTATTTTTTTTTTTTTTCGTTTGTAGGAACTTGACTGCCAACCAGCTGAAAGAACTGCCAAAAGGTGTTTTTGATAACAATACAGGGCTGGGATACCTGTAAGTGCATCTCCTGTTTACGCCTCCAAAGCGATAAGGACTGTATGAGACTGAACTCGAGGAAATACATGAAGGCGGCATTGGACATTTTGGGACATTTGATAAATTTTTTTTTCAGCAACAAGTATTTAGCCGTCTCTCATGAAAATTTCCGGTTGGTTATTAACTGATTTCGAGTCTCACGATTTATAAATTCGTTTATTAAATGTTATGAGTTGTCATACCATGAATTTTAGATGCTAGTCATGACGACTTATTGGTAATGAGTTATACCAATTTTTTGGCAAGTCATTAGGTTGTGTTCATAATCTTCAAATGATGTATTTCCTCGAGTAAGAGCCCACGCTCTAATAAGCACCCTCCCCGAATAAGCGCCCTACCCCCTCGGCAAAAATGATCAGGGAGCTTTACCAGCGACCACGGCGACGGCAACGAAAACGTTGTTTCAAAATCTAACTTTTCTTTTTTCTAACTCTTCCTCGATTATCCCAATTTTTTTTAACTTGGGAAATGCTGCACAACTCTTCAGGGACTATATTACATGTACTACGAACGGCGTTAAAATAAGGAAAATGAAAGATGAAATTACCGTCATGCGCACACGTTCAAGAAAAAACCCGAAAATTTGGTCATTTCACGTTGTTTACGGAGGACGGCAAAGAAATGTGCTAAATTGGAAAACGCATGTGCACATGCATCCATTGTTTTTGCTAATTAAACCCATTGTTTTGTGGCGTTCTCGTTGCCGTTGCCGTCCTCATTGCTAAAGCTCTCTAATAAGTAAGCGCTTCTCTCGAATAAGCGCCTCCTCCCCTCCCCGTTCCTTTCTTGAATGGTAGGGATATACAAGCAAAACCTGTTCCTATTTTCACTTTATTTATAATCGTTTAAGCTTCAACTACACGGGCATCCGTACATGTAGGAAAAAGTTTATTTTCCGTAAAGTCGCTTCCAGTTATGTTCACATCAATGTGCTTTTAGAGTTCTTTTATGTGATGGTCGATGGGTTTTGGTCGAAGTGAAGCAGCGCCCGTTATTTCTGTTAATTAGTGTTTTCTGAAACTTTTCTTGAAAAGGTTTAGTTATTAGTGTCTCGCAAACTATTTGTGTGCACTATTTTCTTTCCAAACCTCTCGAGTCTCGAGTATCATTTGACAGCAACAATATGGAGAGATACTAAATATTGTAAACGTGCAATGGAATCCGCCTCAATTCACCACTGGCCGCGGTAAACATAATGATAACATCAAACGTTAATGCTCGCAACCCATGACATCGAACAAAGCAGCAAGATATGTGCGAGTAAAGGGGTAGGGGATGAAGCAGTCGAGTTGCCAAATCTGTGCCAAAAAAAATTCGAGATAAATTTGGCCCACCCTAAAGGCTGTATTTAAGGAAAGGTTGATGCACAACAATAAACATCTGTAAAGGCGATTTTCAATTATCAAACGAATTATAGTTTTCTTTGCTCGTTTAAGTGCATGATAGAAGTCAAAGGTCACTGCTTAACGGCAAGACGTCCATACTGAGCATGTTTGCAAAGGCGCAGTTGCAACTGCGTTTGTTCTCTTTTCCCTTGAGTTTTGATGGAACGTTACGCAGGGGAACCTGAGTACTTCTGCGGTCTCACTTGAACACTATTGTGTTCGGACTTTCCCAATGTTTTCGAAATTAGCGACAGTGTTGCGAGTAAACGTGCATTTTATGTAAACCCATTTGTTACTGCTGCATTTAAAAGGCTTTCGGAAAGTCATCGTCGCCACATTTACTCCGCAGTACCTGCTGAGAACAAACAAAGTTACGAGATGAGCCTGTCACAAAACCACGCTCAAATTACAATCGTATTATAATCTTTTTAAGCCGTAAAAGAAATTAAAATGATGGCGGTCGAATAATCGCCTTCTCTTCCCCGGGAATCAAACGAGCATATGACTAAATTAAATACAAATGGATGCAGTTATCGTCACTTTTGATGGCCTTTTCGGCCTTTTTCGGCTTCCCATTCCCTTGTCGCTAGTCTGACAACACACCCTGAATCAAACTACTGATTCGGAATAAAGTTTGAACATAGATGCAGCTTAACGTGAAGTGGAATATTGTTAAAGAACGAGTTACTTACTCCTGTCATATCGCAGAGGTGGAAAATTAAACAACATTTGGTCATGGGAATACTTAAAGCAATATTTTTCATTCTCTGGTAGATTTCAGAAATTTCTGACTAAATTGAAAGCGAGCGTCTTCTCAGTAGGTCACTATAGCTACAATCCCGGTGACAATAGACCTTTTTAGCTTGTAGATTTTGTTTTCCCAATGTAGACCATGTGCTCTTCCCAAGGGGATTTGCCTTTTGTCTTTGCATAAATTATGCGTACACATGCACGTGAATAAGGCAAAATTTCAAACAAACAGTTCTCTAGGTTAGCATCACATGGTCTACATTGGGAAAACAAAATCTACAAGCTCAAAAGGTCTATTGCTTGTAACACTCGATAAAAACGTCACAAATTTTGTCGATCACATCTCACCCAACCTACTCCCCTTCCTGTCAACATTGAAGGGGAGGGAGGGAAAATAGGGAGCTAGTGTTTCAAGAATTGTGTCCGAGATTGTAGTCTCAGATGTAAGTAACTAACAAGAAAGCTATATTCTGGTCAGGGGGATTA
Organism: Pachyseris speciosa; assembly: GCA_016490735.1. Lineage (NCBI taxonomy): Eukaryota > Metazoa > Cnidaria > Anthozoa > Scleractinia > Pachyseridae > Pachyseris > Pachyseris speciosa. The sequence goes on from JAEMWC010000038.1 coordinate 921,934, forward strand.
AAGTCAATAGACATCCAGTAATACACGAGTTGAAAACTACGCCTGTTCTAAACGAATTGTTAACTCTTTTTGAAACGTTTCTTAGTCGGTGTTCCGACGTACCAGCCAACCAATACCTCCATCGTGAGATGAGTGAATTGTTATTACCAAAAGTTTTCTTGTGAGAATTTGAAATAGCATTTACAAAGGAATTGATTTGTTTGGATTGTCCGCTTAATATTGCTAAAGAGGTTGTCATAGATGACCATTTCAGACTGGTTTCTCAGCAGATGTCATTCAACGAAGAAAAGTTACTGAGTGAAAAATTTGACTGTGATGTGCGCAAGCCCTGACTCCGTTGACGGCAGTATTTTCCTCTTTACGACATTTTTCCATTCATGATCAGTAATAGCAATTAACAAGTTAAGTGTGTATTTTGTTGACAAAGATCTCAAAATTTTCTTTTGCTCTGGTGCCAAATTAGACATAAAGCTAGTTATCGTAAAGATAGTGACAAATTTGGCCATGCAAAAACGTTTTCTTTTGTTCTTCTTTGGGGAATTGTGGATTGTAGGAGGAAAGTCGGTTGGAAGAGGTGTATCACCATTTTTCTACATTTGAAAGTTAATCAACAACAACAAACAAAATAATAATGTAATTTGAAAACATGCGCAACCCTTTATTATAAATTTTGTTCACTCCCTACCCCCCCACCAACCAACTTCATTTCCTCACTTTTCGTCAACGTCAATTATCACCTTATCCGCATTTGACCGACGTACCTCATGTTTTCCCTGTGGCTTATCAAACATTAAATGTGAACGAATAGGTGATTGGCTGTGATGTTAGATTTGTTTTCCGAATCGATTTTCTCAATTTCGCGTGGAATGGATACTTCCGCTCGGGGGAGAAGCATCCGCAAGAACCATAATACTTCAATATATCTTGCGCGCAAATATCCTGAAATCAATGTAGAAGGAACTGTCACCTTCCAGTTCACTATGTATTTAACATACCATTAAACCGATAGGCACCTTGTGAACCGAATGGTTTACCTTTTTTGGCGAGCACTGAATTAAAAGCAATTTTTTGTAAATTTGTTAGCTGTTTTTTCGTTGTTAATTCACATTTACGTTCGGTAAGCGAAATGCGAGTTGAAATTGGATGCACCAAATTGTAGCCAAGAATCACAATGTTTTCTTAACATTGAAATGTTGTGGATCTAAACTAACTTCTTGGCAGATGTCCCGAGTAAAGACCAACTTATTTTTCTAAGCTTCCTATCAGTCGAAATGGTATAAATGCTACTATTACTCTGCGTGTTATCCTGATGTTATTAATTTGAATGTAATTACCTTTGCTTCATTGAAATGTTTCGACCATTTTGAGTTCATTTATTCAGTGAAACCATCCTCGGTGGCTCACACCGGTTTCCGGCACTTCGATGGATCATTAATACCAATCTTTATATGTTGTTACCTTCATAGTGGTATCAAACAAATAAACAAGTTATGATGAATTTTTTCGACTTAACTTGTTAAGAATACGTATGTGAATGATCATATCTTTATATGATTCTCATATATTCATTCTCACATAACTTGTTAAGGTAGCTATGAAATCGCTGCTAAGAATTTTTGTTAGATTTGCAAAACGTTGTATCTCAATACGCTTATAGCTTTTCTACAGTGAGCTCGTGTTTTAGTTTTTCTGGCTTAAAGCTAGAATTATTGATGTTTCTCAAGGCTCTAGTCAACTTATTAAGTGGAATATTTTTTTCATAACTTCACTTGTTCACCGACGATTGGCATGCGTTTAATAACACTTAAAAGGTAAGAGCAAGAGTTGAAAAGTGCTAGAACCGTTGGATGTGTTGTCCTGCGTGGGGCCATTTTAAATCTTTTGACATCTGACCGACTACCAGAGACTATTCGTTTTCAAGTTTTCCTCCCGATATTTTGGAGTCTTGTGCTGTTCAAGGTTTGTTTTCAAGAGCTCATGCAAGATTTATTGAGAGCTGTCTTCTGCAATTCCTCAGGGCTGATAATTCGTTTTTCGGGAATCACAAGTTTTGAGCTCGTTTGTGTTTTATTGTTTTAACAATTGTTAGCCGAATCTCAGCTGAAACGAGTTGTAAAAAAATCCTTAAAACTTGAATGCTGACTGAACTTCAGCAGTATACATAATTACTCCGTTTAGGCTCATTTGAAAAGGCAGAGACATCGATAAATTACAGCTCGGTCAGTCAACAGAAAAAAAAAATCCTTGAAGAAAAACGTAAATGATAAATTCTGGAGCATTTCATGAGTGGTAGCATTTACGGTTAGCGACTGAATTTTACGCCTTAATCCAGTGTACAATGTTTCTTAAATTTAGTGCTGCCTCTCCTAGTCAATAAGTGCTATTTTTTGATCAGTAATTTGGCCAAGTTCGGATGTGAACACTGTGCAAATGTCTACTGAGTAGGTATTGTTTACCAGGGTTTGTCTTCGATCTGCACTTTCGCTTCCTCAGCAAAACTTTAGAACCAACTGTGCCGTGTAAGCTTACATTACAATATATAATTATAATAAGAACCTTCCCAGAATCCTTTGCAGCTGAAAAATCGTCAATCCCAAATAACTTGGTCAGTTTGAGGGCAGCAAGACCCCCACGTTGTCTAGAAATAAGTCTTACCATAAACTAATTATTGTACAAGACTAAGGGAGATGACGTCATTGGTCACGTGACTTTGCTCACAAGTGCGTTTTTGCTCACTGTGACGAAATTATTTTGTTATTGAAAAAGCAGTCAACGTGGTTTGAAGCACAATGGTGTGAGCCATATCGGACTGCCCGGGTACCGAACAAAATATAAATATTAAGGGAGGTACATACAATTTTCAAAAAGTGGGAGTCTGGGTACAAGTGCTATCTCGCGTTGCATTAAACGCGAGGAAACAAAAACTTGGATATTGGTAGATATTTTTATGAAATATAAATTTTTGTCATTTTTAATGCTGTGACGTCATCGGTCACGTGACCAGAACGGACCGAAGTTTAATATTCGCTCTAAAAGTTTACTAGAACCTTTCTCCAAGAATATTTTAAAGTGAAGTTGTAGTTTAATAAATAGTGTTTTAAAAAATGGCCATGATTACTTTTTCCTAAAAAAGTGCGGTAGTAGAAAATCTAACTGAAAAGTTTGTCAGCTTCCTGCTCAACGACCATTTGAGGTAGGAATAAAAGAAAATTTTGCCTAAGGCTTGAGACTATGCTCTTTATGAAGGCGTTGTCAGTTTCTTCTAATTTCAATTGCTTTTGGCGAGGATCGATGTTTAAGATTTTTTTCAGAGGAGAGGGCCTGGAGGAAAGAACGAAAACGAGGCTATACTTTCGCGCGCTTTTTGTTCACTGCGACGCCGCGCCACAAAAGGTTAGCTAGAAAAAAAAATTCCAAGGACTGGACAACGGACTGGACTCGCATTTTCTTTAAACGGAACTTTTGACGACTTTTTGAATTATTTTTTTTTTATGGCTGCTGTCTGCTCAGGGACAATGTATACTTGAGAAGGTAAGTTGATACAGATAGTTGTTGCTGTTTGTAAAAAACAAAACAAAACAAAAAAGCGCGTTTGTGGTACACTTAAATGCACTTCCCACCTAAAAAGTGTTGTTTAATTCTTGAAATTATAAAATTTAAACTAGAAGTTGCAGCAATGCGAATGAAATCAAATTAATGCTAACATTAAATGAAACAATTTAAGTTGCTTAAGGCAACCGATGCAAGCTCAGTAATTTTACTAAATACGATATTTGAAGGTTAAAAACGTATCTTAAACAGTGACGGAATAAATGATTACTTTATTTTCAACCGGAACTTAAAACGTTACCTTCATTCGCACAGACATCAAAACTTTATTTTATACTGTCCATGAACTAAATTCCCTATTACAATTATAACAAAGTGTACCGAATAAAGCCATTATTCAAAGTATTGGCCTAAGAAAAATAGTTGCGCATAAACAAATACTGGAACAGTTCGTGCTTTCAAATGGATTACCCTAATGAATTACACGATTCCGACACATAAGTTTAATTTGAGTGGCGAAACATTTTGTTGTATCTGAAAAATTACTGTACTACAAAAAACGTTTTCACAGAGGTTGTAATGCATGGGGGTTCACATAATTTAATTCAATTTTATAAAGCTTAAAATTGTATGTCAAAGATTCAGCAGAAACAGAGAAAAGTTTTAAAATCACGGCTGTTTGTGCGAGTTCGTGTACGTGCGTGCTAAACGCGGAAAGTACCTAAGCTTAATAACTCTGAAGACGTCAAGTACTTAATTTTATGTCAAAACCGACAAAGAACCAGTCGAAAAAAACCAAGAAAGATTAGCAAATAATTGTTTTAATAGATTTGGCAGTTTTACAAAATGTTACGCTTCTGGTTTGTGGCACCTATTTACAATGGTAGTCTGAGGAAAAACCTTTTTACAACAATGTTTAAATTATAAACTTAAGCTTACGGTAAATTTCATTTCAATCTATTTTTTAAATTGAGGGGAAATTAAAATGTAATTTGCTATAAGAATGGGTCCAACACAGAAATCCTGAAAACCTTCTTCACAAACAAACTGACGATAAACTTGAAAACCAAATTTGAGAGTAGGCTTAACTTCTTGCCGAGCCATACAAAAGTTGGGCACATAAACAAAGACAACGCTTATCTGGCTTATCGGTTGACCGTAAGTTTTTTGTAGAAAAGGACTAAATAAAAGGTCAACGGTAAATACCTTCTCCAATCGTCGAAAAGGCTACATCGGGCCACTGCGTAAATCGCACATCCTTCGTCTTTAGTCATTCTCAAAGCACAGCGGGAAAATTTATGTGTTGTCGAATGCAGTCGCGGCGCGAATACCATCCCTTTCACAACGCTTTAGATACATCCAAAAAGCCGTCCATCAAGCCCTGATATAATTCTTCCCAGAGTGGCCAGTTAAAAATATTTTCACAGTCTAACACATCTTCAGGTGACCTAGTCGAAGTGGCGGAAGGAGAGTGGAGTCGAACGAGGTATCGCACAGCGTCGACGTGGACGTCGTTAATCCACTGACTTGATCTAAAGTTTTATGCTTCGGACTAGAAATTTTCCATTACTTAGTTGAATTTGACGGCAAATCTCCCATTTTGGCGACCTTTTCAGCTTTTCACCACAGCTCTTTCACTACACAAATCTTTTCACAGTCTAACACATCTTCAGGTGACCTAGTCGAAGTGGCGGAACGAGAGAGTCGAACGAGGTATCGCACAGCGTTCATGTGCTCGTTAATCCACTGACTTGGTCTAAGGTTTTATGAGACAGGATGAACCAAATTTCAAAATAATTTCACCGTTTTGAATGTAGTTAAGCTAGGGACTAGAAATTTCCCATTACTTTGTAAACTTGACCGCAAATACAACTTTCACCACAGCTACAGCGCTGTCGCAAGCAAACCGTCGCTTCGTTTCAGAAGGTCGATTCACTTTCTGTGATTGGTTAAACAAAATGACGTGTGAATCGCGAGGTGTGGAGAATCTACGATTCGATGACAAACATAGCGGGCAATGTCTTCCTTCGTAATTTTAACCAAAGAAAAAATTGCAAAACATATAATTTTTGGTTTATCGTGAACTAAAAAAACTGTCAGAACAAGAGCGCATTGGCGTGTTTTCAGAGCATCTCTCTCTCTGTCTCTCTCTCTGTCTCTCTCTGTCTCTCTCTGTCTGTCTGTCTGTCTGTCTGTCTGTCTGTCTGTCTCTCTCTCTCTCTCTCTCTCTGTCTCTCTCTCTCTCTCTCTCTCTCTCTCTCTCTGTCTCTCTCTCTGTCTGTCTCTCTCTCTCTGTCTCTCCCTCTCTCTCTCTCTCTCTCTCTCTCTCTGTCTCTCTCTGTCTCTCTCTGTCTCTCTCTGTCTCTCTGTCTCTCTCTCTCTTACATTTATTAGTAAGCTCTGGCTTGCTGGCTCAGCAACAAATAACTTTCAAAACCATGAGAAGTTAAGTGAGAGAAACAATGTCTACAAGGTCTAAATAATTAGTCAGTAGTGCATGAATGGGTGGGGCAGGGGTTCTGAACCTTCAACTGATTGTACTTTTTTCTTGTGGTTCTACCCCTTACGTAGCAGTATCTACTTACGTCTTAACTTTGTTGCAGAGTCTAACAAAATTGCAAATTCATCACAACTTATCATTGTTCTTACCACCTTGGGAACGCCACCTTGGGAATGCCACTTTTTTGGTAGCCGCTTCAGTACACGTCTGTTATTTCTATTTCTGTATTGTAACCGTTTTCTCCATTTTTACTTTGCTTCAGTGTTGCCCCTGAAGAAGGTTAGTCATGTCTCGCCGTAATATATGGCATTAAAAGTTACCCTTTTCGACCATCATTTTGTTTCTTTGCCTTATATCTACCTTTTTATGGGATATATAATTATATATTGTTATTTCCGGTTTCACTTGTAATAATAATAATAATAATAATAATAATAATAATTTACATTTGTATAGCGCAGACCTCTATGTAATACATAAAATATGAGCGGGAGACCTTTATGGGCAGTTAAAACAGCGAGCCGCAGGCGAGCCGTTTTAAAGCCCATAAAGGTCGGACGCGAATATTTTATGTTACTTGTGAAATGAAACAATAGATTGTGTTTGTTGTGTTTGTAATGTTAATCAGTAGAGATCTGTATCAAAGTTAATGCATACTAATTAGCGGAGCAGGACACTTTTATGAAAGTTAATGATTTTTATTGGGGTTTAGAGAGGTATACATGTGACTCAAATACTACCCGTAGATTGGTCGTTAGTCTTATTTATTATTAATAAATTTTACAAATGAATAAATTCATTTGCGCTTCACAATATTGTAAAAGTAAAATTATGTCAAAAAGTAACTAAAAACATAAGAAACCATTAAAAACTACAAACGTATACACAATCAAAGGCAACAATTGCCCAGTCATTAAACTAGTTAAAAGATAAGACATGAATAAAAATCTATTTAAAAGCTAAATAATAAAAAAAACTGAGTTTTAACAGCAGCGTTAATAGTGTCCAATGTCTTTACGTTGCGAATTGCTGAAGGTAATGCATTCCAAAGATAAGGTGAAGCTGACTAGAATGCACGATCGCCAAGGGTTGGACGGGGAACCGGTCTTAGTTCTAGGTAACTCAAGTAATAAAGAGTCGTTTGACCTAAGAGAGTATCTGGATTGCTTTTAATGCTAATTAAATCAATCAGATAATTAGGAGCTAGACCATATAAACACTTAAATGTCAAAAGCAGAATCTTAAACTTTATACGGTAACAAATCGGGAGCCAATGAATGTGAAAAAAGCAACGGTGTAACATAACAGTATCTTGGTGTTCCTGTGACCAACCGAGCTGCGGCATTCTGTATCCGTTGGAGTTTCATGATATGTGAATTCGGGAGGCCATGTAAAAGGCTGTTACAATAATCTACGCTACTGGTTATAAAAGCTTGAACTAATGATTCGGTGGCTGGACGACTTAAATATTTCCTAATTCTACGTATGTTAGTAAGTTAATAGAAAGCAGATGAGCAAGTTCTGTTAATATGACTTAGCATACTCATTTTCGAATCCAACCAGGTTCCTAAGTTTCGAACTTCACATGATAGAGCAATTTCGGAGTCGCCAACCGATAAGATACTGACGTTACTGACTTTCTGAAGTTATTGTCGCGTTCCAATCAGAAGACATTCTGTCTTATCCGAATTCAGTTTTAACTTATTCGTATGCATCCACTGACTGATATCAGCAATACATGATTCCATGGCAATTAAGGCAGCGGTTTCCTCCAAATCATTTCCTGGTCTAAACGCGATGTACAGAGTACTTCACACCATGATTTGGAGAGTCATGAAAAAGTCTAACTCCTACTTCAGACGAACCTTTCTAATTTTGGCGCAGTCATGATGAGCTGGCTCTTAACCTTTTCACTGAGCAGTTTCAGAGATACGACACAATTTATTAGCACAAGAGTAGTCCAGGACTTTTTGGTTTTGGAGCCCTTGATTGCTCTATGCTCTGTCAGCGAATCGTTGGTCCTCTCACGTTTTAACCATTGCATATCATATAGAATAGTGAGATGAACTGCACAATCAGGATCAGGGGTCTTCCCATAAGAATTTCAATATAAATTGCATTTTCTATAGCAATTCGGCAGGAATTAGTAGCAACCTCCTCAATAGCAACAGCAATTGAACGGGCTCCGAATTAACATGGGGACACTTAATGTGGTGGAAAAGCTGTTGACATGTGTATATCCTATACCGCTGTCAGTGGCGAACAGGATCGACTTGCGTATTAATTTTATAGGCGCCAGGAACTCTTTTGCCATTGTGGAGCTGTCTGAAAGAAAAAAAATCATTTTTGCTGCCACATTTATGGCATGCGACAGAAATAAGCTTGCGCGTCCCTCCTTTATTTCTGTGTCTGCATAAGTAATAGAAAGGGGCCCTTGGAAAAATGGATAGGAACGAAAATTAAATTATTCACCTTTTCAAACCATTTTTGAAAAGTTTGCTTAAGGCAATTTAATACTATTGTATAAAGCATGTTGGTATATTTCACCAGATTTGCAGTGCTGAAGTGCTCACATGATTTTAAAGAGAAAGTTAAAAGAAACCCAGATCAGTAATTCTATATCCAGACAGCTCTGTGGGCTTGATGTCACTGACTGAATCAGGAAGCTGGTGAAATAAAGTTTTCTCGTCCCTTTGAAGTGTTTATTTACACATAGCCAAAGAAGGGCTGTAAATAATTTGCCCAATTCCCACAGTTTGCGCTGACCATTTTTCCACCAGCATGGTTGGTTTTCGTGAAGAATGCGCGGTTCAGCCGATGTGTTGTTCTCCTTGTTTTCGGTTTGGGGAAATAAACGGTGTTTGTAAAGTTCAGCCCTGACTTCTTCAGTCTTTGCCTTGCGCTTCGAGGCTTTTACCGTCAGCGTGGAATAAAATTGATGTTTTTTTGCCGCTGTGACTGTGGAGTTTGTTTGCTGTTCTCGTCCGTTTCTCCACAGTACGCGGTTCTTGAAAGCAAAGTCGAAGGCAGGATAATGGAAGACTGCAAAGGAAATAATTATTGCGGCTCTCTTGGCAACAGTTTATAGTCACGCTATCAGTTCGATGCGACTCGGATAGTTATTGGTACATTGTAATTTTCAAGCTTATTTTCACACTTTCTTTTCAAACGTAAACACAGGTGAACGCATCTTAAATACCTCATTTTTCCATTTCGTGGTTTCAGTAGCCGACAAAAAAGAGACAGAATTTTTTTGCCGCCATGTTTGTCTATCTAATTTAAAACCCGCGCCATCACGCTAATTACCGCTAAACGCGCGGAAACTGTGTCACCTTAAGTGACTTAAAATCCCCATCGGTTTTTAACGACACGGTTTTGTCTTCAGTCGTGATATATATTGAACGGATATCTTAAACTTGATTTCCGGGGCTAGGATGACTTCTAGTGTGTAAAGAAAATCAGAGGCGTGCGAAATGGGTTTTTTGTTAATTCTCAATCAGGGCCCCTGATTACTGGAGCCAGGATGAGTTCTAGTCTACGAAGAATTAAGAGAGGCGTGCGTGTTTTTTTGCAAAAATCTCAATCAGAGCCCATTTGTTCGAAAGCCGAGAACTTAATTCAGGGTTCGCGTAAACGTTATTTTTTTTTTTCTCTTTTCACTTTTGGATAAAAGTTTCTTTTGCTGATTTTTGCTGCTCGGGATTTACGTGCCCTGATATGAAATTTTGCAGAACATAATTGTGGTTACTGTTCAATCTTGGAGTAGGGTTAATCGGCTTTCGAACAGTAATGTGGCTTTTATTAGTTGGTGCGCTTTACTAAATAAAGAAGTTTTGGACGAGAAAATGTTGACCTTTCTAACACCATGTTAACTGATTGAATGCTCGTAGGTACCTCAAAAACAACGAGCTGAAGGATCTGCCTCAAGGAATCTTTGATCAGCATACTAACCTGAGATGGCTGTAGGTACAACTCTTATTCTTTTGTATTATAATTCAGCACTGTTCCTTAATTGACTTTGAAGTGAAGAGACGATGGAGACGGAATGTGAACTTGAATAGTTTTCAATGAAATGTTATCAGTATCATAAGAACACTATCAATAAATGAAAACTGGCTTTAACTGTGAACTAAAGATTTCATTAGATTATAAAAGTAAGTTACACAGTTTTATCACGTGACCGTCTTTGTAATTGCTTTAACATTGCTATTATAAAAATATTTACCCTTCGGAAACAACAGGCACCATTCTTGCTTTTGTGAGTTGTTATTTATAGTTCGCGCTTGCGGAGAAACGCCAGATGTGCCTTTTGCGGATGAAATAGGACGACGAAAAATGAAGCCCATTTTAAATCTCGGGCTTTTTACTAGCCCGAGCAATGACTGACTATACCAGTGTGATTTTTTTGTGTCCGCAAGGTGATAAGGAATGTGGGCGATAACTCGACTTTCTTTTAATACACGACTGCGTCTTTATCCTTGGCATTTTCCTACTCTGGTTGCAGAAGGTAACATTTTAACCGCATGTAACAGTCGAAAAGTCCTTGGTAACATGGAATCCTCTTATCCAGGAAGAAATTTTCAGATAAATTACCGAAAAGTTTCTTTAGTCTCAACTCATTACAGTTACAATTACCGTCAAGAAATTAAGCAACATTTTGTTTCCGTAAAAATGTCTGCTTTAGCCTTTGTATCGATAAAATATGCGTCCGCGACGTTTTAATATCTGCCAGCCCTCTTAATACGGACACCTGGGATAATGCGGACACTTTGTCATGTCCCCTTGGTGTCCGTATTAACGGGGTTCCACTGTATAACCACTTTGAAGTCTGAACGACTAATATGCTGAGAGAAGTGTCTATACGAATGTTTGCAAGTTTAACAGCGAGAGGAATACTTTGAACATGATTAAACTGAACTCCAGTTGGGAGAGCACTGCACCGGCATTGCAGAGGTCGTGGGTTCGAATCCCGCTCAGAGCCTGAATTTTTTTCAGGTCTCTGTTCTAGTATTGTTGCGGCCGCACTTGCATTAATGACCGTCATCACTCAATTGCTACTTATGGACAAAATTAATTTCATTCTTTACTATACTTGGGCCAAGTATAACGTCCATATAAAGGGCTAACCCGCATACGACCGCTCTCATGTGGCTTTGATAGCTCAGTTGGGAGAGCACTGCACCGGCATCGCAGAGGTCGTGGGTTCGAATCCCGCTCAGAGCCTGAATTTTTTTCAGGTCTCTGTTCTAGTAGTGTTGCGGCCGCACTTGCATTAATGACCGTCATCACTCAATTGCTACTTATGGACAAAATTAATTTCATTCTTTACTATACTTGGGCCAAGTATAACGTCCATATAAAGGGCTAACCCGCATACGACCGCTCTCATGTGGCTTTGATAGCTCAGTTGGGAGAGCACTGCACCGGCATCGCAGAGGTCGTGGGTTCGAATCCCGCTCAGAGCCTGAATTTTTTTCAGGTCTCTGTTCTAGTAGTGTTGCGGCCGCACTTGCATTAATGACCGTCATCACTCAATTGCTACTTATGGACAAAATTAATTTCATTCTTTACTATACTTGGGCCAAGTATAACGTCCATATAAAGGGCTAACCCGCATACGACCGCTCTCATGTGGCTTTGATAGCTCAGTTGGGAGAGCACTGCACCGGCATCGCAGAGGTCGTGGGTTCGAATCCCGCTCAGAGCCTGAATTTTTTTCAGGTCTCTGTTCTAGTAGTGTTGCGGCCGCACTTGCATTAATGACCGTCTGAACTCCATATGTTTTGAATTAGACCGCCGTGTTTCCCCCTCACGGCTCCGTACTAATCTAATTTTGAGTGGTACATTGAATAACTCAAGTACGGGATATCATACACCCCCGGTAGTTTATTTACTATTTTTCCACAATATCTCAATTTCTGGACATTAGTTTTTGAATGATAAGCGATTTTAGTTTTTACTTGCGTGAAGTGATACTGACCGCAAATACCTTACTCTCTTTCTTATGTTTCAAATGACGTATTTGTAAACAGATTATTTTTTCTCCACACATTACACCGAGACACCATTAACGTCTATGCGAAAAAATCCTACATCGCTTGATGAGCGTTCCCTTTCTCAAACACTTAGCAGAAATATTCATCGAAGCGAAAGCAAGTGTGCTTAGTTTTTTGCAATACATAACCTATTTTTACCTCATTAGCTATGCTGAACCTCAGTGGTCTAGAGGTCATTGTTACTGTCCCTAATGTAAACAACCCGGGTTCAACTTCTACTAGTGGCACCTATCGCGAGCTTTTTTCTTCTTCTTTCATAAATAATTTTTACAAGTGTTATTATTATTGTTCTCAATGGTTGAGCTGTAAAGCAATTATGTAATTTTAAAGGGAGATACGGTTGATCTGATAAGGGTCTACGGAGTTACACTGCAAAGAAATAGACTTCAACACAAGCTAAGCGCAATGCGTCTGATGTAAGAAAGACTTCTCTCTATTCTTTTGTTTAGCGCTCAATTAGGGATACAATACTGTTTTTTGCAAGCCCGAGTTTAGGCTAATTGTAGCCTCTTGTTTGATTTCAAAGTCTACCAACCGAGGATCGGTAGATATACATGTGTGAAAGTAAAGCACCACAATACAAGTATCAAATACTGAAATTGACAGTGCGCAGATAACCAATGTCCGTAAAGCGTTTGTCACTCGGGACACAGACAACTTGTTCGTTGTCCGTATTGACCGATATCCGTATTAAGCGTGTTAATTTTATAGAAAATATGTGAGGTTTTCGTCGGGACAAATGAGACTGTAAGTAGTATCCAAGCGTCCGTATCAAGCGAGTGTCCGTAGAGCGGGGCTCCGTTGTAATAAGATAAAATTCCAATTCAAGTAAAAAACGTAGGAAGAAAAAATAGCCAAGAGAAACCCAGGGACCGGACACGCAGTTGTATAACCACCAAGTGAGTGTTCGCAATACTAACAGGAATTGTTTTACTGAGTAAGGGGGTGATTACATGGCGAATTTCAGCCCGGTGGAGCGGGCTGAAATACTGTTGCGATTACATTACAAATTTCAACCCGGGATGAAATCTTGCAGCCGTTTTGTTGCCTAGAAAACGTCTTCACTGCTCATGCTCACGTTGCCTTTTCAGCCCGGGCTGAAATTCCATTTCGATGACATGGACTTTTTGCGGATTTTTCAGCCCGTTTGCCCGGGCAGAAAATCCTAGCCCGGTTTCACAAATCGGGCTAGGATTTTCAGCCCGGGCTAAAACCTTCTCCATGTAATCACCACTTTCATTTCAAGAGGGTTTCTTTCAGAACAATGGCTGAAATCTCAGCTCGGGCTGAAAATCGCCATGTAATCACTCCCTAACCACAGTAAGCGAATAATTGACCACATATCAAGATGGCGTATAACGGGTTAACGGCTTTCAGTGGGCCTTAGTCAAGAAGCCCACTCTCTTTGAACCTGCGTAGGTAGCAATGGCAAAGGAATCATGACATTGTACTATCATGGGATAAATGTTGCTGTTCTATTAAGTTAACTAACAGGCTGTCTATGTATAAACCAACCACTCAATTTCGCATAACTGAAAGACTTAGAATTAGAATAAAAACAGAATTGGTTCGAATCAAAATGGTTTTTCGGTGGAGTTAGGAACCATAAAATATTTTGCCTGGTCAGCGCCTATCGCAACATTTACGAAAAGCATAAAATTAGCATTTTTCGTGGCGCTGTGAAATATTTGATTCATATCATCCAGTAATGAATCTTACGTCAATTCACTTATTAACGTTTGCATCTTTCCGAGAAACTAACAGACTTTCTCTTGATTTACGTTTCAAGACGAAGTCAAGCATATTACTAAACACTGTCAATCGCTTTCGAACGATGGCCGGAAATGGCCTTGCTTCAAGGGCTAGTTTTGAAAGTTTGGGACCTCGTTGAACACTCTAGTCTACATAGCCGAAAAGTATAGTCCTTTCTCGGCGAAAATATGCAAATAGCCTTGTGCATTTTCAGTATTTCTTAAGTTATGGCCGTTTGTACCAACACATGTACGAGCATTTGCGACTTTGACGCCTACAACAAAATCGACATATCCCGGGCAGATTTTATCGCAGCGAGCTGAAAATCACTAAATTATTGAAATCAGGTCAGTTGGGGTACTGGAAAAGAGTGAGTTGCCATGGGAAGCGAAATTTTGACAGCCGTAGGTGTGTTGCCTTTAGAACTATCAGCCTATCAAGTTTCAATGGTCTCTGCTGAAAATTGACCAAGCTAGCTCTATTTGTATACTTGCCGATGATGTCATATTGGGTTGATACTATGACGTTATAAGTCATCTCATTTGCATATTTTACACATTTTTGAATCTTAAATATCTCCGAAACCAATGCAGATAATTACAATCGAAAACAGGGTGTTTTTAATCATTCCTGAAATTCTATGTGATAAACTTAAAAAATCAAGAGGTATAAATTTGATCATAGTAGCACTATAAAGGCTTTCAGAAACACATTGTAAACACAGCAGCAGTCACGTTGGTCTGTCAATTCCTTCTTTTACGTGCATGAAAATTAAAACAAAAACGATTTGCCCCGAAAGTTGTCTTTGCTCTGGAAGTCAATTCAAACATCCGAATTAAACCAAGAAATGTTATAGTCTGCGGGTATATTTAAAAGTTAAGTGGTTAATTTACCAGACAACACTGACAATTTGCATGTCAATTTGTATAATTATCCTGGTCAATAAAAAGGGTAAAACGTTCAAGTAACATATCCGATCAATGGTTTAGTCAGTTAAAGAATGCTGGAAACTACCCTCTGAAGGCTGGAAATACTATTTCAGGGATCATATATTTCAAAATCTCCCGCGGAAACAAGCCCCAGACACCCTCAGAAACTCGCGCCTTAGGTGCCCGTGATGTACACCCCTCCCCCCCCCCCACCTCCCCCAATAAATTTTGCCCTTTTACGGCACTGCCTCAAGTTGTTCCGAAGAAAGGTCATATTGCAAACCCGACTGTTCAGGATTAACTCATATTCTTTTTTATTACTTCTACATTTTCAACCCGGATGCAGACACGCTACAGAATGATCCGCCCCTGGTCTCAAATAAACACTTGTTTTACATTGCTTTCCCTCGAGATTATGGGCCTGTTCTTAAACTGGGAAGCGGATTTACTCGTGAGGTTTGTAAGCGGGCCTCTGAGAAATCAGCATCACACGGGTACTCCACCTTTGAGAGATCTACATATGGAGTCATTTCTTTAAAATGTAAGCCTTGAAAACACGATTTTCTCTTTAATACAAAATCTGGATAGTTAATTGTTTGATTCACGAAGAAACCCAGCTCTGAAAAGATCGTTTCAATAGAACTAACCCCATTTATTTACATATACAAAACAGGAACATTTTGAGGCCAGTTTTCAATATCATCTTCAAAGAGATCAACCTCGTTCCCAGGGTCTCTCCTCTTCCCGCTCCCTGGAGCGAGTGAGAAGAAACCCTGGTTGGGTGTGGTCACGTGAGTCTGAGACAATTGAGGACGTTAGGGAGGGGTCCTTATATCTCAATATTTTGTCACCGTTCCTTTTGTCACAATCCAAGCGAGGCTTTCGTGTTCTCTACTCGCTGACAATTTTATGGAGTCTGCCGATCGACTGGGTTCTGGGAAAGTCATCGGTTTCAAAACAACTCTCATCCGTTGGAACTAAAAAGCTTATTTCTATGATATTCAAACAGCTTTCGATCACCATCGTTGGTTTAGTATCGCAAGGCGAGCATGGAGTAATGCGAAACGCAACCGCAAGTTAGTGTCTTATCTGATAAGGATAGCGTGTTCCCGACCCGGCTGAGACGACATATGAGAAAGATATAAGAATCCTAATATGCTCATGAACTCTTCATGGTTGCTGTGTAAAAGTTTCCCTTTTATTCGTTAACACATTGGTTTTGACGCATCCGATTTCATGCTGTAACAAATCAACGTGGTGTGGTACATATGAGAAGAATGATAATCGTTTCCTGTGAAAAGCGCCTCAGAAGATTCTCACGGTCAAAGATTTTGGATCTTCGACAGCCTCTGAAAAATATAGCTCATTTATTTCTTCTTCTTCCGAGCCGCTGCACATCGAGCAAAATATAAATTTCGAACAAACTTCAGCTGACAAAATGCTCGTTACGTTTACCACTGTGCAAATGAGCGACTGTTTTATTTCGTAGTATGCATTATTTTGGCGTCTGTGGTGCTGCGTCGGTGAAGTTTGGCTTACCAACGGAGAACTGATCATTTGGCCGTCTTTTGACCGACTTAGCTTCGTGTATGTTTTCAGCGGGTTAACATGATGATTCAGAGGATGTTAGTGCTTTGTATTTTAGTTATTTTGACCTCAAAGGTCATTTTTTGGGTTATCAACGCCTGTTTGTTGGAACCCGTGTTGTTTCTGTTTAGCGACTGTGGTTTTCACGTCCTTCGAGGCGTTTGGTTTGGCTCATTTCAGTTCGTCCGTTGACCGTACAGCCAGTCTTGTTATCTTAAGTTTGCAAGGATAGCGTTTTTAGCCGTGTGATTATCTTGCAATATTTATATTGCCGGGCCCGGCAGCAAGACCAAGATGTTCAGTCTTCCTATCACGGCTATCTGTCTTTTGATCCTTTCTTTAGCACTGTAGCTTCTAAAAGAGCTACACAGCAGAAATTGATCACTTAGCTTTGGTTACGGCTGTGTTTTTGTCTGTGATCGTTTCGCTCCGCTCTGTAACTGCGGTTCTTAGTAGTTTCCTCCTTTTGTTAATGCCAGTTTATTGGCTGTGTTTTGAGTACGCCATGAAATGACAGGCAAGACCATGGTTTCGATCCTCCCTTGTGGATCTCGTCAGTTGCCGGGAATGGCTTGATTAGAGTTGCTCTTTAGGCAACGTCGTTCTTTTATCAGGATTTATCCCACTTGACATGGTCCGTGCTTCGCGGATAACAGTGCTCACACGCTTCGATGGCTTTCCTTACATTTCCGTTCTCCCCTGGGCTCAGTAGAGACAACTTTCACACTAATCCGCCCCTCCCTCGACTTGTTTATTTGTAATCTCCCAGATTCTGGGAGACACGTGACCAGACCCAGCCAGGGTCTCTTCTCTCTCGCTCCAGGGGACGGGAAGAGGAGAGACCCTGGGAACGAGGTTGCAAAGAGATTTGTTGGGGTTGGTATAGAGTTCGATCATCTTCCGAAACATTTATTTGGTTTCAAATGTCCTCCTATGTGTGAGCTCTTTCTGATTTCCGCACTCCAGGTTCTAGATTCCTGCATTCCAATTTCGGGTTCTGAATTCCGAATTCCGTATTCCGTATTCCATATTCTTTCTTTCCTCGTTTCAGTAAACCCCTCGTGTTCCAACGATCTAAATGTGTCAGTTTCTTCAAAATATCTAAGCCTTCTAATCACGGTTTTCTCCTTAATACAAGATTTGGATAGTTAACTGACTGATTCACGAAGAAACCCGGCTCTAAAATGATGTTTCGATGGAATATTTATCACAAAAATGTGGCCGTGGAATCGAGATTCAGGTTCGCTTACAAGAAACTCGATAAAAGCCGTTTCATTCTCAGGTTTCGAGAGCAATAAACACCTATTTACCGGAACTACTGCTCGATTCAGTCATTGAAAGTCTTGGAAAATGGCTGATGGTGAAAATAAACCCCAGTTGGGAGGCAGGTAAGCTGTACTTATGATGAAATCTGCCCGAGATATGTCAATTTTGTTGTAGGCGTCAAAGTCGTAACTGCTCGTACATGTGTTTTTACAAACGGTCATAACTTTAGAAATACTGAAAACGTACAGGGGATTTTGCATATTTTTTGTCAATAAAGGACTACACTTTTGGGCTGTGTAGACTAGAGTGTTCAACGAGGCCCCAAACTTTCAAAACAATAGCTCTTGAACTGAGAGAGGCCATTTCCGGCCATCGTTCGACAGCGATTGATAGTGTTTAGTAATATGCTTGATTTCGTCTTGAAACATAAATCAAGAGAAAATCTTTTAGTTTCTCGCACAACTGCAAACGTTAATAAGTGAATTGACGTAAGATCATTGCTGAATGATGCGAATCAAATATTTTACAGCGCCACGAAAAATGCCAATTTTATGCTTTTAGTAGACGTTGCGACGGGCGCTGACCGGGCGAAATATTTTATGGTTCTTAACTCCACCAAAAAACCGTTTCGATTCGAACCAAATCTGTTTTTATTCTAACCTTGATAAAGTCTTTCAGTTACCAGAGTATCAGGCGAAATTGAGTGGATGGTTTTTACAGAGACAGCCTCTGAAATTCGCCTGGGAGATTACCGCCTTCTGCCCGGTAAACCAAGTAGGAAAGTAGACTCCCTCAAAAAGACTGTCCTTAGCAGAAGATTTACACAAAATTTGAGCTTGGCAACGCTTTGCCGTGGTGATAAGTCGTTGAACATTAAAAGGAAAATTCTGAGAAAATGAGACAACCATACAAATGACTAGAAATGATGGAAGAAGCATCGAGCGAAGCAAGTTAAAACTTGACACAAAGTAGCATTGTTGTGGTTCAATTTTATCCTTGGTTCAATTTTTATTTTCCTTTGTTTTGTCCTCATTATCATGCATTACAATACACAAGAACAAAAGAAAATAAAAATTGAACCAAGGATATAATTGAACTACAACAGCATTTGCAAAGCGCCCACAGTAAAAGCAGCATGCGAAACAAATTAAGTGGTCACCGAAAATAGCTTCTGCAAACCCCGATCTGCCTCGTCCCCAGTCGTTCGCGATCGCTATAATAAGTGAGAGATGAGAAGGAGAGAATGGCAAATCCTGCATCCCAGATGGCGGCGCCGATAAGGTGGAAGACCGGTCCACGAAGAGTTAGAAGAAACAAAAATCGACATCTGCCCGGAGGAGATTGCTATAAGGATATGTTGTTTTTTGAAGAAAGAGGAGTGTGTGAGGTCATGTTTTCCTCCCCTAAATTCGCTTTCTTCAACCGCCTCGTTTATCCTTTGTAGAATTGAACGGGTATGTTTTGGATTACCTGTCCGACTTTGCTCTTCAAGAAAACAAATAAAACACGTGATTAACAAGGCGTCTGGACTTCCAAGTAAGGAGTTGACAATTCTGTTCAATGAAAAACAAAATGGCAAATATTTTAGCCTGTGTCACAGCGTTTTTCCGGTGAGAGGCGGCTGTGACACAGGCTACAAATATTTAAGCTTATAAAAGCTTGACCTTACTATGATGAGTAAGATCGTTAGCACAGCACGCCGATCGGCAATTCTCCGAGAGAAACTTCTAAACATCGACTGTGTAATCTAAAAAAATCTTCCAGTGATGGCAGGGGCTCTTCATCATCTAGAAACTCTATCATCTTCCAGAAAGAAACGATTTTCATATTTTTGAGCAGTTTCGCAGATCTTCGAGCCAGGATTTCGCAGGCTTTTAAGAGTGACTCTCTGTAACGACCGAGTGAGATTGTAAAAATGTGGCACAAGGTTGAAAAATTGGGCCCTTTAATATTTTTTTCTACAGATAACCTATGGTCTGCTACGAATTGTGATATAAGTTTTAGGTTCTAGACTTTTTACATTTTTGAGAAAATTTCGAAAACCGTCGACAACCCGTGAAGCGGAAAAATCACAAAAATGAGGTCAACTTTCCTGATCGGAGAATCGAACTCGCGTGAAGGCGCATAACAAATTATGGTTTTCCTTAGGCTATAATTTCATTTAGGAGTTACTGCTAAGCTGCTTTGATGATACTTTAGGCTTATAATTATAATTCCCGATCGAAGAGAAGCGAAATTTCCAAACTTTGGAAATCAAATATACTATACCGTTCTCAAACATCTCAAAGCATGCTCGGTATTACTTAAAATTCTTTCAAAATTCAATTCTAGCAAGTAAAAGAGAAGTACTTGAACGTGGTATAATTGTTTGCTTTGGAAAAATTACTTCTGCAACGAGCGACCCCATGGAAGTTGACCCAATTTGACCTTCAGAGTGATTTTGATTGACCGGGAATGTAAACAACTCGACCCGCTTTCGCTCGCTTTCTAGTCAAACCATTGAAAAGCCCTGCCATTTCCCATTAACACTACGTAGTAAACCCACCTAAGGTAAAACCTCGGTGACAGCTTACCTTCAAAATGAGTGTTTGAGGGCAAATAATTTCGATGTTCCTCGCTAACATTTCCTAACTTTCTTGCTACTGCCCTCAGGAACTGGCGTTTATATCGGACAGCGGCATTTTTTCCCCGCCTTGTGCAATATTTTCCCAGTAAATGAATCCATGTCTTGCATATCAAGAGTCCTTGGGTATCTATAGAGGTTTGTATTAAACATTTGTGATGCAAAGAGGCAACAACTGAAGGAACTAATATTTAACTGAATATTAGACTCAAAGTTGTCATCGATGTCACGCAATCTTTACATGTAAGTGATCACGTGCCGCAAATACATCCGCGTGGATGTTTTGGGCCTTGATCATGTCTTCACTTTCTTCTTTACTAACATACATGTTTTAAAGACTTGCTATCAAAGGACTGGGCGCTCAACTCAAATGCTTTTCGTAGACGGTAGATTTATGAACCAGCAAAAGAAGTACCTGACTGAGAAATGTCCCCAAGGTGAGCGGTTACGACAAAAAGCCATCCAGCATCACTTGCGCATGCAAGGGAAACGGATGTTGACCAGTGAGAAGCGTTTTGTAAAAGTACACGGTTGTAAATAAATTTTGCTCCAGATGCAGTTTTTTTTTTTTCGGCCTTCACCCACACAGGACGTTTTTTCAATATCTTCCAGCAGGGGCACAGTGAACAGACCCGGTAGAGACATGCGTGAGCGAAAGAAAGAGACACCGCGAGGCCGAGATTGATTTTAAGCACATAAAGGGTGAAAACTCTCTAACCACAGGTTTGAAACCACACCCTACCTACAGCTCCCTATACCCCATCTACTTTGAACTTGAAGCGGCACTTCTTGTGTGGGCGCAAGCAGAAAAAATTTCCTGCACAGCAAACTTTATTTAAATTGGTCAACATCCAGTCATTTGTGCACTAATCTTGTTCGTTCGTACTTCACGGAGTAGACAGAATAGTCTTTTCTTATAAGCAATGGTTTGTTTGATGTTTTTTTTTTTACTTTTTTTCAACTTGGACAGTAAGAACATAGTTTAAGATGACGGTACTGTCTTGGCTGGATCGCGCAAAATTTAAGTTTAAATAGTTTCAATCCAAAACTAAAAACTGGTGTAAATTTCTAATCAATCCAAGGAGTTCGAAAGGAAGTACATTCAAATTGCTTGGAGTTTAAATTGAAGAGGTTTAAGGGTTTATATGGACTTATAAAAGATATCTGGTCACTCTTCTCCCAGATCTACTGCGTTCAGCTGGGCTGCGCGTGAGAAGCCGTTGTCTTTCGCATTCTCATCTTCCTACTCCTCACTGTCACTGTCCTCTGAATCGCCAGCTATGACTTTTGGGCGCTTCACCATTCACACTGCTAGTTATTTTTAAGACACGTACGCTTGCCGCTAACTATAAATCGTAACTTAATAAACTTCTTTTCGCTGTCCTATGAAAATGTGGTTAACCATAGGTCCTGGCTAGCAGAGAAGGACGCGTCTAAGTTAAAAAATAAGTTTTCCCACTTTGAGCAATCACGTGGGAATTCCTTTTAGCTTGCGTAATAGGCGCAAATGTGGTATGCCACTTCAGGAATAGCCTGCGTAGCAGGTGCTACAAAAGGAATGGGAAGGGGGAAAGCGGGAAGCGAAGCGAAGTGATAGGAGAGCGCGCACCGAGTGCGCGCGCTTTCACCCTTCCCTTTTCCTTTACCAGCGCCTGCCACGCAAGGAATGGGAATACGGCCCCAAATTTCAGGCTAGTTCTCTTCAAGGGACACTCTGAGTCTTTGCCGTGTACCCGGCTTACAGAAAATTATGGAAGGCAACTCCCACGCCGATTCTCAAAGAAATTCCTATAACTTGCATGTACTGAGCAGCGGTTCTAATGATAAGTATAAAAAGACCACCTTCTAAAACATTCGATTGTGGATTATTAATACTGGAAGCAGCTTCCTCATTATTGTTATTTATATACAATATTCTTAAACAGCGGCACTTAGGAAGCACATAATCAGATAGCGTGACTCTCAGGTTAATTATTGAATTTAGGAAACGTGTACATACAGATAAAAAAGCCTTTATGTAGCATACCATCCATGCCATCATAATTTAAGCGTCAACTTCTTCTTTTAAGTGACCTAGGCCTGTTGTGACGGTGAGCACGATTGGGACCCGTGCTGAGATCTCCGCGATCTTAACCTGCGTAGCTGGCGGTTTTCTTCGGAAGCGCTCGAGCGATCTTTTGCCCTCCGCCCTATTTTCCTCGGCGCGCTCCTCAACAGAAACCGCGAGCTACGCAGGCTACCGAAGATAGAGAATCAAAAATGTTGCTGAACATTGACTGCAAAAAGCATTAATTTTATTATGATATTTATATAGTAAAATTACAATGTATTCTCCGCCTCTTGAGATCATTATTTTATTATTATGCTCGGGTATTATCGCACGATCATCGGGATTACACACCATACAGTTGTCCTACTGCATTATAGACAAAAACCGTATGTTACGCTGAATAGAACGAAAAGATATATTACAGAACTTACACCACCATCAACCTAATAAAAACTGCAATGAACTGTACCGACCAACTGCTGGAGCGTCTTCGAGAATGGTGCTGTGAACGCTCCGGAGAATAGGAATAAAGATACCAAAACGCAAAATTTTGCCGGCAAATACGAAACACAATAAACTTAAGCACATCAGTTGCAAAGTAGCAGTAGAATCACCATACCGTCGATCGCGACTCTTCTTCTTCAGTTTCCCCGTGCATCAGTACAGTATATAAAATGATGAAACCACAGACCACATGTAAGCAAGTACTCTTGAGTACACTCAGAACCGTCAAGAACAGTGCGGAGGTATCCCATTTCTCAGCAAGTCGAAGTTCACCACACCAGATGTGCAATTATTTAAATATTGTTTAAGGCTACTGTCAGTCCCTCAAAAAAATTACTGATCCCAGATTCCGGGGCTGTGATCCCTGACCCCAGGGATGTGATCCCTGATCCCATATACCTCGTTACGACCCTGCCACTGACTATCCCGCTCAGGTGAGTTGCATGTAAAGGCGGGCTATGTTTTAACCCCCCTGGCCGGGTAACTCGGTTAGCCGAGGCACCCTCCCTCCATGTAAACAGGCCCTAAATGTGTTCGCGTGTAAACAACGATTCAAAGTATTGCATCAAAAAATAAATAAATAAATAAATAAATTCAAAACCAATATGCTAAACTTGTATGTTAGTAAGGAAGAAAACGAAGACATGATCAAATATTGACGCGGATGTATTTGCGGCACGTGATCACTTACATTAGTCTAGTGGCTTAACGCAAAATTTGAGACGGATCGTGACATAGCGGACAAAAGTACCAAACTTTGCATGTAGTTTCCTTGGGATATGAGTATTAAATCTGGGATGGGTGCCCAAGGTAGAAACTTCTCGTTAAGGTATAAACTGGGAAATACTTGTCATCCTCACACTGCTGTGCTTGGTAACCAGGCTTTTTGTCTCAAAATAGTATTTTTGACAGTTTTGAAGCGTAAAATGGCTCAAAATTAATGTAAGGATTTCCCTGAAATATAATTGCTTATTTTCCTTTATAAAATGTTTCAAAATTGTCTGGTTACCAAGCAATTAGTATTTTTCTAATTTATAAGCCATTTAGAAAGTTTGTTAGGCAATAAAATAATATATATATTTAGCCAAGCCTAAAAGCGGAGCTCCAAAAGCATTCTTTTTCTACTGGCATTTACATATAGTGTGCTGGTCATATCACCCATCTGACCTCACTCAAGCTACAGACCCAAGGCTGTAAAAAATAGTATGGAAAGGTGATCTGAGCCAGTGTCACAGTGGATTTGGACCCCCGCAGATTTGCACCCTCCAGTCCAGATCTGCTTGTGGATCAGATTTGGACCCCCTAGTCCAGAACTGCTAGTAGATGTGAACCCCCTTTTACGGATTTGGACCCCCACCCCTCCTAAAAACAAGCATTATATTCAGTAAGGTAATAAAAATTCCTTTGCAAATTGAGTTTGGAGATGTTAAAAAGCAAAAAAAATATATTGAGGTAGGTTTAAAAAAAAACAATCTTTAATACTTTGTGTAAAAAAGAACCTGCAACGCTAGTTTGCATCTATAAATTTTTAAAACAAAACATTTCTTAACATCTTAGAGCAATACCTAAGGACAGGTCTGTTTCCCCGTTTAACTGTAGGCTACTTAGTTATGGTTTAGAGCCACTAGAAATTGGTGGAGAAGCCTGGTGAATGCTATTTTGAATCAGTATCCGACATCAGACATATAGTGATTCAGATCATCACTTCATAATGAATGCAATTTCAGTTATCCCAAGCCTCCCATGAGACGGTTGGAAATCAGAAATTGTGTATCCTCTGGATATATGTATGCATGAAAAAAATTTATGAAAGAAAGATACATGGAAATCAATAAAAATATTTAGATGATATGCATTAAGGCCAAGATATTTCTTTTGATCAGTTACTTCTTGACCTTACTATCGCAAAAACTGCTTGCTGACATTAAGCTCATCAATCAATGCACCTACAGTGTTTTCAAAAAGAAATCCAGCTGCATTTCTGGCCAGCCAAGTGCAAGACTAAGCAACTTGATAATAAAATATTGGGCATTTGGTTGATATCACTATCAAGGTAATTAACAATGTAGTATGAGGATTTAAGGTAATGATTCACCAAAGCAAAAGTGCTGGAAATCCGTGTTAGCGATCTTAACTTGATTTTCTATTTTGCAAGAAAGGTAAGGACTAGTCTCACATTTCTCCATGTACATTTGAAATTGCACAACATACTTCATCAAACATCAAAAATCCCATTACACATTAGTGCCAAATGTCATCCAAACATACCACAAGATTGGTGTGACCAGCTATGAATAAAATTAATTGAAAGACTGCATGCAGGAGAAGGAAGTCCAAAGGATTAATGAGAATGAGACATTAATGAGACATTAATGAGAAAAAGCTTACTTTAAGTTTAGTAATGCTTTGTCATGCGAATACATCTAAGTTGATACAAAAAAAAGTGCATGACTGGAGAATAATTGGGAGGAAGTAAATTCCCATACAAAGAATATTATCTAATACAGTAATAGCTCACGTATAAGAACCTGGGTTTTAAGAACCTGTTAAGCTAAAATTTTCATTTTAAGCCCCCTCCACATAAGAAGCTATTAAGGCTAAAATTTTAAGTTAGGTTCTTATCAGTGGGGTTGCTGTAAAAGAGTAAAGGTAGAAACTGCTGAATGAGTTTCTTTGTTATGTTTTGTTAAGGACATATACTGTACCTGCAGTGAACTAGCTATAGGCATTTCTCTATGGTACAAATAAATGATTTATACTGTATTATGAGATGATATTTATCATATATATAGTATATTCAGATAAAATTCATATGAAAATTTAAGAACCTATTTTAAGAACCTTGGTAGCCTAAATTTGCTTTCAGTACCATTTATATAAGAATCTATTTAGGCTAAATTAGAAAATTCTGGTTCTCATACGTGGGCTATTACTGTACTACACATTCTAAAAACTAAGAGGTGAAATTTAAACGTGGCCCAAAGCTAACCTAATCAAATTAAATCAAATACTTGTCTCTTACAAGTCACCCCTGCTTTGAGATTGACACTAAAAATAAAGAAGTAAAATTGAAATACAATCCAACGCTAACCTAATTAAATTACATACTTGTCACTCACAAGCTACATCTGATTTAAAATTGACACAAATAATGTAATAGATAGGACTTAAAACTGCTTAAAGAAGGTGCATGCATGATGTTCGATGGAACACCATTCCAGTCTGGTATGTAGCGATTATAAAAAGAAAAGCTGAAGGCCATATATATATTTAGCCAGGCCAAGCCTAGAATCGGAGTTGCACACTCTCACCGAGCAACTTCGCATGGCTTTATTTGGGCCAGTTTAATTTGTGTCCAAAACAATTGAGCAGCAGCAGGGAAAACGAAGAGTTTTCGATAGCAAACGTCTGCAAAAAAAAATACAGACATTCGTGAGTCCTAACTACTTTCAGATGAAAGCGTAACGGAATTCAAAGCGGATTAAAAGAAACAAACACTACAAGCGAACAAAGTACGATGCGAGTGTTATGCTGAAAGAAGGAGAAGGTGGAGAAATTAAACAAAACTAGCTTGTAATAATAATAGCTTGTACTGATTAGTCTAGAAAAATCGGTATTTATTTTGACATTAATGCCCGTAGAAAAGACAATAAAGGGTAAAAGCTGATCGTTAAGAGTAGTCAACAGGAATTGACCGCGGTTCAGAAACAACAGAACAACAAACACGAGTATTACAAGAAAACAAAGCAGAATACGAATAACATTTCTTCGAAGATTCTTGGAGAAGGTGGAGAAATTAGACAAGTAACAAAAATTGCTTAGCAATTTTGACATAAATGTCCGTAGAAAAGACAAAAAAGAGGTCCACACCTGATCGTTTAGAGCAGTCAACAGGAATCGCTGAGGCAGCAATCACTCGCAACGCGACAGAGTTGAATAATAGCGCCATTTCCAACAAAATCTTTCCTTGGCTGACACAAAACGCTAAAGAGCTTTAATAGTTTTACTGGTAATTACCATGTCTTCTGAAGAACCTTCTTCAATTAATGATTCTCAGTAGCAAAGCGTCATCCAGTTAACGAAGAAACCGCTTGCCAAACCACACCAGCATTTCTCTCGCAGACCCGTCCTGTTTTGGCCATATCTTCATGTGCCATTTTGAAGAGAAATGGGTTCTTAACAACAACGTTCGTCCTTCTATTTGGTTTCGATACGTTGACGATACCTTCACCTTGTTCGACAGTAAAAGCACAGCAACTCAGTTTCTACACTACCTCAATAACTGTCACTCAAATATCAAATTCACCATTGAATTTGAAGAGAACAATACAATCCCTTTCCTGGACATTCTCATCAAACGCCACAGTCAAACTTTCTCAACATCCATCTACCGAAAGGAGACCTTTACCGGCCTGTACACAAAATGGGACTCCTTCACACCTAGGAAATACAAAGTAAACCTCATCCGCACGCTCACTTTTCGTTGTTTCCGCATCTGTTCGTCACCTTCTCAATGCGGTCTTGTTTAAATGAACTGAGGAAGTTGTTGTTACAAAACGGTTATCCTGCTGGTGTTGTCAATTACAACATTTCCATTTCCATTTCCATTTATTTGCCATTAACCACATAAGAATACAAAATTTAAAAATACGAAACACAAGAAATTTATAATAACTTAAACTTAAGACAATAGAATACAAATGTTTAAGGTGGTAATGACAAGAAAGCCTATATAGAAGCCGGGGGCTTATGAACTATAGGCTTCCTGACAATATAGGATACATCATACGAATTGCGGGGACAGCATGAAATATGAAATGTATTATTTTAAAAAGAAAAGAAAAAAAAAAAAAGAAAAAGAAGAAGTAAGTAGCTCAACAATGAGTATATTTGCCTAAGAAGGTCTTTTCCCAAACAAACGGATGCTTTCACTGTTTTGAATGTCATGACTTAACGAGTTGAAAAACTTAGGTCCTTGAAACCGAATTGATAATAACCGATTAACCGATAACCGATAACCGATTAATAATGTTCTGAACAGGCAACAAAACAGACCGAAGATTCCAACCACCACAGTCCCCAAAAAGGAAATAATCTTAGTTCTACCTTATTTAGGAGTACAAAGCAAAATTATTACCAAACAACTGAAGACCTGCATTAGTAAATTTTATGGCTGCATTGATCTTAAGGTTATTTTCCAAAGCGCTCATCGCATTAAGTCTCTTTTTCCCTACAAAGATAGAATTAACCGTTCCCAAGTGTCAAAAGTTGTTTATAAAGCTAGTTGTTGGGACTGCCAGGATTTCTACATTGGAAAACAAAACGCAGATTGCATGACAGAAAAACTGAACATTTTAAAGCGATCACGAGTAGCTGTCATGCATCTGCTATCGCAGACCACGTCATGTCAACTGGTCACAACTTAAAATGGGACCACTTTGAGATATTGGCGAAAGGTCGGTCAGACACTCATTGCAAGATAAAGGAGACTCTACTAATTAGAGAATTGAAACCTACCTTAAATGAAAATGTAAGCAGCGAAAAGCTGTATCTCTATTAGCTTGCATCTTTTATATGCAAATTATTTTTGGTTAAAAGAAAACCAACTGGGCTGCATGAAGTGAAATTCGTAAGAGGGAATAGGAGGGGTTCATTACAAAACCTCATGTTCCAAAAGGGGAGGGGGAGGGGGTATTAGAGAGGGGGTGCTTATTACAGAAAAACGACTTCCTAACGGGGGGCTTATTAGAAAGGGGGGGGGGCCTTAATAGAGCTTTTACGGTATGAGAACTGCGGATTTATTAGTGTTCTAATTGATCCGAAATTGTGTGAAAAAGCGTCTTGAAATTGGTGTTGTTTTGAGTTTGTGCGATGTGACGTAAGGGGTGCATTCGATTTTTTGATTTCGTGCGACAGCTGTAAGAAACGTTGGCGAATTAAAAGCTGTTTGCTATTCCTAGGCGTAGTGGCAGATTTAAGTCGCATCGAGAACGTTTTTAATATAGTAAAGCGCGAGTTAAATTAAAAAGACAAGCAGTAAGACTGAGTATCACATATGAGACATTTCAAGAGTTGGCTTATCGCGAAGGGGAATTCTTGACAATCACTTTTGACTCAACGTATAAGCGCAAAACAGAAGCAGACACGCCGAAGACTGAAAACATATTATGTTTTGGTAAAAATAAACCTGATGAAAGGAAAGTCAATATTTTATTTACTCGTATTTTCTTACACAGGAACCGTGAGGTCTGGAAATCATTTTATTGTATCACATAAAAACGTGTGGTGATGTTAATTTCAAAGAACGTAAACAAACCATTACTTGGTAGATCTAACTCTGGTTCATACGTCATTTCTGAAACCGAATAGAGCTGCGTAACTTAGAATGATGTCCAACTATTCCGCAGAAAGCAAAACAACCTTTCATAGTATTTCATGGCCATCTTTGCGCTTGCTCTCAGAAGAAACTAAAATTACCTGCGATTACGTCAACACCGAAATCGGCACGAAAATACACTTTCAGCCTTGGTCATTTCTAAGCCTTATAACATAGCAAAAGCACACTACCTCCTGTATCGATTGTCCAGGTAAAAGAACGGTCATACAAGGTAATAGAACGGCCATACAATGAAAACGTATTCAGACAACCAGTTGCAAAACGTTCGACACACCGGCTGCCTATATAAAGACTCACTCTTCTCTAAAACTCTCCCTTGACAGTTACTGCACGACAGGCAAGACTCCCCTCCCTCCTCTCCCTTGACAGTTACTGCACGACAGGCTAGACTCCCCTCCCCACCTCTTCCTTAATCATTGTTGTTGGACCGCATTTTCTGCATGGCCTTGCATTTGTTCGAACAGAAAATATGGTCCAACAACATTGATAAGGGAAGCGGGAGTGACACCTCTTTTCAATTCAGTCGAAATTAAGTGTACCGTCTCAAGTATTTTTGCAACTGGTTGTATGTAGCTTCCAAATGCGGATAGGTTGATAACGTAGACATCAAACTTGAGTGAACGTGGCCCTAGTTAATCTTGGACTACCCCTGAAACATAATAAGGCTTTGTATGAACCATGACATTGGATTCTCCTCTCGAGCGTATGAACTGAAAGTAACTAAACCGATGGTGCTATTTTTGTTATTTTATTTTAATTTTTTAGGATTTTAAGCGACAACCAGTTGGATTTCTTGCGGGATGGAGTATTTAACAACACCCGTCTGTATCAACTGTAAGTCATATACTCTTAAACATACAAAGTAAAAATGTAAACAAGAATCCAACTGTACCAGGAACAAATGATCGACCGAATACAAAAGGAAATAATGAAAAATCGTGGACTTCTTTTTAGACAAACGTTATAAATAAACTTTTAATTGTCTGCAGGCAATTGGATAACAATCAACTGAAGGAACTGCCATCTGGAATTTTTCATCATAATGATAACTTGCTTGAGCTGTGAGTAAACCTTTTTCATCTGATTAAAAAATTATTTATAATATTAAGCACGGAGGGGTTTCAATGGAACTAAGACAATAACCCCAAAATGATATTAAAATGAATTCCGACGGTTAAAAGTCTTGGTTCTTTTCTTCCAACGCATACGTGATGTTTAAAAATTGATTGCTGTGTAACAGTGTAGCACCAAGGTTGACGTAAACTTTTACCATCTTACTTTACTGTCAAATTTGCATTATATAAGCGCGGCCGAAACTTCGCTATTTTAATTTGAAATTAAAACAAAATTCGTCCTTGGCTAACACAAGTTTTACACTTAAGAACAAGCAAAGCCAAGACATCTTCTTGGTATAGATCCTTTTTGTAAAATAACCATAATTAAGTTACCAGTCAGCCAAAAGGATTTAAAAGTATTTAGATTTCCTTAGAACGCTCAGAATTCTCGAAAATTTATTAGAGGGGTTGGTGAGTTGTTGTTACAAACAAACCCTGAGCAGGTGAATGGAATTTTAAGGGATTTTCCTGACGTTTGTTGCAAACAAAAGATCGCATGGACGACAATTCCTTTAGAGGATCTGCTTTCTCTGGCATCAGTCTGCGAAGCTTCGTCGAAAATTTCGGCGGTTATCAAGGAAGCCTGACAACCAGTGGAACTATAATAACCAATGGTTGTATATTATCAAAGTGATTCACCCAATATCAGGTTGCTTCAAAAAAGAAGAAAAAGCAAACAAACAAACATACAAATGTATTGAAAACACTGGAAAATACTTAATAGCAAGGACCACCGTTGCAAAATAGAAGAGCCGGATCCTTTAATAGATCTAACCAGCTATAAAATTGTAAACTAGAAAACGGTAAAAAATATATATATTCCTAGCCGTGTAACCAGCCTTGCTTGTTTTTTACCGTTTTCTAGTATACAAATGTATAACCTTAGATACTTGTTTTGTTTTTGAAAAACAAAAAAATTATCTAAGGTTATACAGGTTTCGAAAATACTGGCGTGCAGTGCTCCTACCAAGTAAACTAATGAGCTATTTAGCCATACTAAACCTGTGGATGATGGAAATAAAAAGGTGGTCACATGACAAATCGCATTTTTAGAACAGCCAGGGTTTAAATAGCTAAAGATCGTCGAAGTTACACGACTGAAGCTGTCGCAAATAGATAGCCTGCATGAGAGACAATTTCTTAGTTGTTTTTTTTTTTATTAAATTTGTGTTTTTACCCGCCAGCCTAGCAGCGAAGAAAATAAATTGCTCAATGTCGACAGAAATGCATTTTTTCTAAATATGAAGATATTGGACCCGTACATTGAACTGTGGATTAAAGATCGAATAAAGACGCAAATGATCTTTTTAGTGGTGAACGCTACTTGAGCAGTACCGAAAAGAAAGTTTAAAACAATTGGCTCTTGTTTGTTGTTTTTAAAGATGTCTTTGACTGAGTTAGTTCTTAAGAGACGTAGTGCTTCTCCTTTTATAAAACCCTTTTTGGAGTTATAAGGGTGGCAGGATGAGAAGTGCGTGAACTGAAAAGTTTCAGTGGGCTTGAAGTGTGTTGAAGAGAGTTGAAAGTCGAGGTCCTTTGAAAACCTCAGTGTCGAGGAAGACAGGGCGTTCTGATGACATTTCATGCAAAAACACTTGATTGTGTGGTGGAAAGAATTAGCGAAGTTTACGAAATCAGCCGAGACTTCTATAATATGAATGTTCCACATTGAAAATATGTCATCAATATATCTTTTCCAAACAACATGTTTTTGTGGACTGGTCATTAGTAGTCGTTTTTCGAGATCTGCCATAAATATGACAGAGAAAGCGACCGCCATTTTAGTTCCCATAGCGATGCGGTGGGTTTGTACGAAATGCTTTCCGTTGAATTGGAAATAATTTTCTTCTAGTATGAGCTGCATGAGTTCCCGTAAATCGTTGGTGGGAATCGGCAGGTTACGCTCATAGTGGTCCTCGTAGTGGCGGCAGATAACATAAATTCCTTCTGTTTGAGGAATGTTAGTGTAGAGGGAACTAACGTCAAGAGTGGCTAAAATAACATCGTTTGGAATTTGCGTGTTTTCGATGAAATTGATAAAATCAGTGGTGCATTTTAAATATGACTTTTGTTTGATAGCGATGGGTTGTAATAGTGAATCCACGAAACTGGAATTACGTTCTGTAGGGCCGCTACTACCAGAAACAATTGGTCTGCCGACTGGTGTTTTCTTGTGGATTTTAGTCAGCGTGTAACATTCTGCTATGGGTGGTCGTTTTGGACCGATTGTCAACATTTGTGAGTCATTTTGTCGATATTACCCGAGCGGAATAGTTTGTTAACTATTTCGTTGACTTTTCGGGCAGTGTCTAGCACAATAGGAGATGTGAGAGGCGTATAGAATTTATCGTCAGATAATTGTTGTAAGCCTTCTTGTATTTTTTGTACGGTGTCCATAATGACTGTTGTTGTTCCTTTGTCGGCTTTTTTGAGATAAATTTCGCTATTGCCCGTAAGTGTGCTAATAGCTTTTCTTTCGTACGCTGAAATGTTGTCATTTTGAGGTCGGAAAACTGTCGAAATAAAATAGTTTTCAAGGGCAACTGGGTTTTGAGTTGGTGGTTGTGTTTATTAAAGTCTACGAGTCCTCTGCTTCTACGTTCGTTATAAGGAAGATCAGTTTCAGGATGCAGGTGATCAGGTTTTAGTTCGTAGACTCGGTTGTGTTGTGATCGCTAAAATTGCGCGATTATAGAGGCCCTGCCAGGAGAGGGGCCCGTGTCGCTTGTCTGAATTTTAATATCTCCCGTGTCGGTGTTTAAATCGTTAATTCTCGGCCTTGATGCCATTGTCGGAAGTTTGCCGGGAATTATGTCGCCTGTCGGGATTTCATTTTCTATGCCGTCGCTACTGTTTGGGCCATGTCGCTTGTCGGAATTTACCCTGGCAGGGCCTCATTATAGTTTGTAGTCAGTGTTAGGTGACCGTAAGTAGATTTCCCTCAAGTTTGTAACTAAACGCTTCGTTGCTCCGTACCATGGTAGAGTTCTGAAAAGAACTGTGTTTCATCTGTGAGATGCAAGACCGGTTTCGGAACCAAAAGATTGGATCCTTCGTCATTTGCTTTTGAGGGCTTTGAAGATGAGTTTCAGGATGTAGGTCATCAGGTTTTAGTTCGTAGACTCGGTTTTGTTGTGATCGCTAACATTGAGCGACTTTAGTTTGGAGTCAGTGTTAGGTGATCGTGTGTAAATTTCCCTCAAGTTTGTAACTAAACGCTTCGTTTAACGAAAGCATGCTGACTAAAATATTACTCACTTGATATTCTTTTGCTTCCAGCCGTGACTTAATTTCCTTCCTTTAGTGAATCTTTGTATCGTTCTGGGATGACGGGTAGATCGAATTTTTGTTCCGGTACAGAAGCTACTTACAGGGAACCCATGCACAATTTTGGTTCACATTACATATTTACTAGTAATTTGAGCGTCTCTATTAATAAGAGCCCAATTGACCCTAAAGCCGTGAACCCATCTTGGCTTGAATGGAAATGGCTCTACCAATCGGCATCAAAATGGCTCTGATTGGGGCCTTTTATATTGTAACAATGTGGCTCTGCTCTTGGATATCAAAACAGGTTCATCAATATTAACCGAGACGGCCCTAAATTGGTCCCAATTTGTCAGTGTCGAAATGGCTCTAGTGATAGGGGTTGATACGCACCAAGGGGCTGAATTAATTTCCACTGTGGGTCAAATCGGTTTTTGCTGGGGCTGAAACGGTTTTTATTTGGGTCGATAAAGACCAAATTGACAAAATGGCCCCACGAAGAGTCAAATCATGATCAGCTCCAGGGGCAATAGAGCTGAATCGGCACTTTGGGGATGAAACAGATCTTTTGAATTTACAGTGCAAATACGAGGAGGGGACTGCAAGTCTGAAACATAAAACCGCATTTAGATATGATGGATCATCGCAGTTATAAAGTCAAAGCGACTTTAGCAGCGTAAAGTTGCACTTCACTGTTCTCAGTTGACATCGGAGATGGTTTCCAGCCAGAATGAGATCCAGTACAGCTGATAAAGTTTTACTAAGATCATCCAGCGTCCATTAACTGTCAGCCGGGGAATTTACTTGATGGAAATAATACCCCTGTCAAATTTCATTAGGGAGCTCAAGCCACGACGACGGCAACAGCAACGAAAACGCCATTTCAAAAAACGACTTTCCGTAATTGCAACTTTTTCTCGATTATTCCAACTTTTTCAACCTGTTGAATGTGGGCGAACTACCTGGAGCGAAATTAGAAAAAAAATTCGTCCAGTTTAAGGGGGGAGAAACTTAACTACGGTCTGTTGCTAAGGAAATCTCCAAACCTCCTTTATTTCGGTTCCTGGACTCCAGTGGGCTTCAAATTTCTGCCTGTGTGTTCAATTCACGTTCCCTTTAAATTTTTCGGACCAAGCCCATATTTGGTATGTCAAGTGACCAAAATAAAAACCGTCTAAAAACTCGTACTCAGTGGATCGTTCTCGAATTATAACATTACTTTTTGCCAGAATACTGCAATATCGACAACTTGTAGCATGCGTTTGATGAAAAGTACAACATTTCAAAAATTATAAATCTTTAAGAGGTTACAAATGAATTTTCCTTGTAATGCTCACCATCTGTTTATCGGAGAAGCATTTCCATGCTACAGGTTATGCAAAATATCAATTTCTATCTGGTCCACCAAAGAGCTAAGAGGAGTCAAGGAATTTGAATCCTCGCGTGGACTCGCTCGGTTGGGGACTGGGGCTAGCAACGAAGGAACACTTTTGCGCGGCAGCCATCTTGCCGCGATTAGTTGTTTTATGGACGGGCAAACATTCCTCCAAGTACTGTATGAATTTTACAACAGAAGCTTTGCCTTGATCGAAATTCGCCCCCTTAGAAGAAGGGCAATTATATCACACTGGAAAGGATCCATCTGCAACGTGCACGTAAGTTTACTTTCGCTTGCTATTTTCAACTTTTTAAAGTAACTTACATGCAGTGTATCGTACTTTTTTTAAATTAAGCTTATTAAAAAATAAGCTTGAGTTTAAAACAACCGCGTGATATTCAGTTACTTTAAACCCCTTTCATTACCGGCGATACAATATCCGTTAGTCTTACCATCGGGATATGTAAATACACGTGAATTTGGCTAAAGGTATTTTTTTTTGTGCTATAGTCAATGATATTTACATTGTACAATCTTGGAAATCATACAAATTACTTGAGTACTTCAACTTGACTTCCACTTATGAAGCCCGAAACGTTTGGAATTAAAAAAAAAACGCATCTCGTCAATTCTGTCTCCAAATAAAATTGGCTACACGTATATCGTTTATATAACAACAATAAGTTGATAAGGAGCTTAAAATTGAAACTTATTCTTTATTACTGTTGTAAGCTAGCTTATAATTGACAGTCTTGTTTACAAAATTCTTTGAGCTGGACAGATGAATGACAGAATTTGAATTACGTGTACATATAAAGAATGTTAAAATACATGTATATAGAGAGCATACGATTATAGAGCTTTCTATTTGAATGCACACTGATGGGATGCAATGCGGCATATTGTAACCAAGAAAGAAATTCTTACAACTGTTTCACTTTTTTAATATGCCCTACATACATGTATACATGTGTTGTGTTTTGTATATTGGCAGCCATGTGCAGCTACAACTGTACATGTGCAACTCAGTAGTGTGTGCTCAGTGCCTGCCTCAGCATTCATTATTTCTTAACTTAGAATTTTAACCTCTTGTTTGCCCTTTGGAAAACTGCAAAAAGTGCCTGAATAGCTTTTCTTTAGTTTTCTTTGTGGTTTTTAAAAAAATTAATACCATCCATGGATTTGCTAAAATAATAATGTCTCAAGTGACTGGGCCTTTAAGTTATAGTTCTTTTACCGGTATTTGTGAGTAAGTCACTTCTTCTCTGGCCATTTTCCTTGCAAGGCTTTGAGACACTGATTTGCTAAAGTTGAAAACAAGCTTCCTCATCTCTACTCTGATCTTCACTCATGAATGCTTTCTAATGTTTATCCTCTTTGGCACTTCGGAGAGGAATGGCTGTCATGTGTGCTTTGATCTCAGTTGCAAACAGACATTTTTTCAGAGCTGGGGCACACCTCAGCAAGGGCCTGGTGAGCTGATAATTTTTTTTTTATTATTCATGTATGTTAGAGTTTGAAACAGGACAACTAAGTAGATACTGATTATTGAAGTGTTAATACTGTATTAGACATGGCCATTTTATCTTTAGTTAATGCTAACCCTTGTCTGAAGCTAGTCTCTTCAAGTTTCAAAAAGAACTTGTAGATCTCACAAAACACAAACTCTAAAACACAAAATTGAAAATTAAATCATACCCTGCAGTATTAGGAATCACTTGTCTTGAAGGATTTCACAAGACTTTTTTCCTGTCCATGATTAGATTTAGATTCATGGTGGTCTTGCTTCTAAGTTGGTGTGTACATGAAAATGGCCTGCTTGGTAATATAGGTTAAATGCGTTCTTTTAATGTTTTCCCTGAAAGACTCATGCATTTAAGGTTTTGTTGGTAAAATTATTTCCCATGACATGTATTCCTTTGTGCAGATGCTTCAATATGTTCTTACTCATCAAATTTTTTCAGTAGCTGTTGAAACAATATTGTTATGCTGTCAGCAGCATATTTGTTTGTAATGTACGTGTATATAAATTTAAACCTTGGTATGTCTTATTTGGAAAATAATGATTGAATTTTGCTTTCAATGCGAGGCTTGCCTTTAAGTCGATGTTTACTTTCTTGCTTTTCCTCAACTGTCAAAGGCAGGCTGCATCAGACACTGATGTCTTAGCAGTTAAGTGACTGATAACACACACTAATTTGATTACTCCCAACCACTAGATACAATAAAACAAATACAGTGTAGCTGACACAAATTGGCTCTTCACATTGTACATAGTGCTGGCTGATTATATACATTTACACCTGTATAACTACATGTACATGTAACATTAAGAATGGGAATTGCGCCGTCTAACCTTACTGGGTAAAATTGCTGTACTTACATGTAAAAGCCTCATTGCCTCTCAAATTGTTTAATATGTTTTGTCACCTTTACCAACAAATCACAGCGCTATAGAAGAGATAAACTGTATGCTCTTCAACTTTTTATGGGATGGTTAAGGTGACAAAATAAAGCGCAATATTATGATTAGCGACTACAGCCATGGAGGGCTAAAAATGATTGACATTACACTATTCAACAAAGCTCTCAAGTCAAGTTGGATGACAAAATATTTAGACTCAGAAAAGGTCCATGGAAGATGGAAATTTTTGTTTGATCTGGTATTACAACTTTTTGCTGGTGAGGAAATTTTTTCGAGGCAACCATTGCAAAAAAGATTTATCAAAATACTTCAAAATATCGAATACACCTGTACCTTTATTTCAGAAATACTATGAATCTGGACGGACATTAAATATGAGGCTAACATTTACTCCATTGAGCAGCTACATTGTAAAAGCACAAAATCTCTGGCAAAACTCTCTTTTACGAGTCAGAAACAAACCCATACACCACAGATCATGGTCTTCAAAGTGGAGTTGGAAATGTGGGTCATCTAATGAAAGATAAGAGGGATTTTCTATCTTTCTTAGACCTTACAGAACGTTTCAATATCAAAACAAATTTTCTTACTTTCCAAGAAGTGATATCAGCGATTAAAGCCCTATGGAAAAGCAACAAACAAACCCTACACAGTGTTACCACCAACTACGAAACTTTTACTGATACAAGACAATCAAACAGACTAGCATATAAAATTCTCGTAAAAAGCAGAAAAAATCTGATTGAAGCTAAAAGAAGATGGATCGCGGACTGCAAACTCAAAACCCAAGAAAACATTGATTGGAACACAGTGTGCCGATCATCTTTTCTGTGTACAAAGATCTCAAAACTAGCTGTCTTCCAATTTAAGCTACTACACAGGAGATCAGCGACCAGTAGTTTTTTAACAATAAATCTAAAGGATATTATAATGAGCAGTGCACTTTTTGTGAAAATGATACGGAGTCTCTGATTCACCTCTTCTGGACTTGTAATGTATCCACTCTTTTCTGGCAAGATTTTAAGCAATGGGCAGTTAATCATGGAGAACTTTCAGATACTACTAATTTAATGGCATATCTAGTATTACAGTGTGGGTTTGAATCCAAACTTGTAAGAGAGTAGGATTCTACTTTTTGATCGCCAGATTTTTTCTCTGGGTAGGCAAAACATGCAATACTTCCCTGAAAATAGAAAATTTCTCTCTATTCCTCTCACATTACGATACACCGAAAACCAACACTTCCTGTAATTAATATCACATTGGCAAAACCATGCACATGTTTCTACATCAACTGTACACATGTACATCGATGTTTGTACTTTCAAATACTACTAATTTAAAAGTACTACATTATAACTATATCTAGGCAATGTAATAGCACATTTTACAGTTGTGTGTTCAGTGATCTGGCCTTTGAGTGGAAGCGAGGCTGGAGGTGACTTTGTTTTGATAAAAACCTCTCTGTCTTTCTCATGCAAATGTGGACTACAGCGCTGTAGTATGCATAAGAATAACATGATTTACATGAGAAAAGCAGTGAGGTCTGTATCAAAACAAGGTCACCGCCAGCCTCCTTTCATTCATAGACCAGGTCACTAAGCATGGAACTGTAAGTTGTGTGTATGCTTCATTGCAAGTAGAATAACTATCGTATCAGTAGGGTACAGTATAGTAAGCAGTGTAAGTACAGTGTACATGTATTGTAGTTTCCTGTTCTTTTTTTAGCAATCATTTAAAAAATGGAAAATTTAGTTGAATGCAGTTTTAATGTTATGTACCGTAACTTGTGCATCATAATGTTGTGGCGTTATGTAATTGATTATAAATTACAAAAAGAAAACTTATATACATTGTGGACAATGAGAACTGTTATCAAGGAGGAAATAAGGGCAAATGTGAGAAACGCATGTACATGTAGCTGTACTGTACACCAGTTTCCAGGAAAGCCTCGCTACATAAAATGTTCTGGTGTATGGTTTTGCTTGAGCACCAGTATTCAGCTTGCACAGTACATTAAATAATTCATGTGTGTACACCTTTTGTGTAAGATGTATCCTAAAGTCAACATTGGTGTGATTTAAAATGTTGTTACATGTACTTCTTGGGTGTCTGGAAAACCTGAATAGTGAATAGCGAATAGTCGCGAATAGCGAATAGCAAACAACTAACAGCAAATACCGAATAGCGAATAGTCGAGAACAGCGAATAGTGCGAATTGTCACGAATAGTTGTCAATAGCCACCGCTTTAGTTCAGCACTGATCTGGATTCATTGAAATTGATCAAGTGGAGCAATAGTATACCAACCAGCACTTTGCAGCAGGTAGTGTTGATGCGAGCAGTGTTTGCCAAGATCTAGCTTGTGTCGCAGACCAAAAATAACCCCTGTTTATGGTATGTTTGCGAAGCAGCATCGAGACAGTTTGATCTGGATTCCAAGAATTATCAGAAGTGTGTTTCAAATTTCCTTGAACCCAACTGGCTGACAAACAATGGCTTTCGTGACTTACGAGTCAACAATGGAGGCAAGCCTAGGCAGACATTGTATTTCGGTCAATATAAAATATGGACTGCAGACTGCAGACCCGGACTGCGGACTGGATATAAAACACGGGCTGAGTATAAAACACTGTGCAAAAGGAGGGTGTGGAGAAAACGTGGCCTAGGCCGTGGCCCACCCTATGGCCTACCGGTAATCATTTTTTTAGAAGCCGGTTCAGCCTGTGTAACAACGTTCTCCATCCATCTGTCATATATACCTGTGACTCTCTTTTGTTCTCTTGGCGGCGTTTTGCTCAGAATTTTCAGTGCTAAACAGACTCGTGGTAGATTGGAATCAGGAAAACCAGAATGCCGTATAAACACAACTTTTGGGCAGCTATCGTAAGGAAGAGCTATTATTATTATGAAGGAGCTCCCACAAATTTCTGCTTGCTAAGGTCCTATTCCGTGCAGATCAGCCAGCGAATTGGGTCCCAGTTTCTATCAATTGCGTGAACCCATGATCACTGAAGAATCCAAAGCAGCGTGAAAATTAATAATCTAGCATCCAAGCATGTAATACACCTGCCCAAAGCCTTTACGATATGAAACGTAATTATTATAATACTGAAGGCTTCATGTTTTCCCGTTGTTGGAACTGTCAACAATGTAAACTTGATATTATAATTCCAGGCCTTCTGACAGGGTGCGCGGGTGCGGAGCTGCACAATTAGGTCAAACCCGCACAATACCGCACAATCCGAGAAAATTTGCAAAATCCCGCACAATACGGAAATGTTTACTTGAAATTTTAATTAAAACGGGTATTTCTATTGAGTATCAAGATTTCTAGAATATTTTTAGACTATTTTCAGACTATTTACCTTCAAAAACAACTCGTCGATTGCGTTACCCAAACAACAAGGCTTTCTTACCGTAGTCTGCGCTGTCATGGGCACTAGTCTACTTCTAACTCAATTTTTCGTTGGCGGTTTGTGCCGAGCTATTGTTTCACAGGTGTTGTTAAATAAGGCGGCTGGCCATGTGGCTTTCTCATGCAAAGTAAAAATAAATCTTTCTTTCTTGGCACTTACAGGATGGACGGTTTATCAGATATTATAATTAATTTTCGTAAATCGTAGTGAAATAAGAAAACACTGCTTCCACTGACAGTACCTTTTACTGGCGAACTCAAATTGATTCAGGTTTTTCTAGTCAAGAGTACGTAGCTGACGAAATATATATTTAAGTAGCTGGCAATCACCGGCAGTCGCGTCGCCGGCAAAATTTCATATGGAAAAGTTCTTGACAAAAAAGGACAACCATACGGCCGTGAACTTAACGCCAGCTGACAGGGTCAGAAATTATCCAAAGGGAACGCTTCATGCAGACAACGGCTTTCTTTTCTGCTCGAAATTTACGACAAAAAGAGTAGTGAACGCATAAGACATTTACGTATTTTTTTCTGCTTCCACAAAAAAATGATATATGAAAGTGCGCAATCCCGCACAATTAACTTTTTGTCCAGCACAATTCGCCTCCAAAAAAGTGCACAATTTTCATTTTTTTCCCGCACCCTGTCAGAAGGCCTGTAATTCAAAGGTGACAGACCGCAAACAAATGTTGCTTCTAAAAATATCTGCATTTAATAACTGTTTATCAGTAGGATACCTAAAATGTGTGCAATTCCACAATTGGTTTCGGCTTCATTAAATCCTATACCAATTGCAGAACATTTTAGGAGGAGGGTCGGTACAAAACGTGGACCCCCCCTTCTGGACCCCCTTCTGGAACCCCTTCTGGACCCCTCGATTTTTCTGTTGAAAAATAATAAAATGATATTTAACAGTCTTTAATTTGGATTTCAACTTTGGCCGGTTCATTGATAGTTTATACAGACAGTATTACAGTAATCGCGAACATTACCACAGCCAGTTGCCATTTTCATCCCGAGAAAGACATGCTTTGAATTTTGCTGAATTTGCGTTGCTGACTTTTGTCGTTGTTACCAAATTAATACTTAAGAATTTTCTCGCAAAGGTTAGATAAACGTTAAATATGCAAATTACTGTTCAGCTTTCAACTGGCTTTCGGAGAATGTGAAAATTATTATCGCTGGCAGATTTATGTCACGTGCTAGGCAACCAGAGTGATCATATTTCATTCAATCATCATTCAGTGGATTTTCAGAGCAAGCTTTCAACTATATTTTGCCAGCGTGGAAGAAAACATTGCTCACCTTTTGGCTGCAGTAATAACATTAACTAGCAGTGCTTATTCTAATCCAGACAGAAAAAAAGATAGTTTTTGAGCTCGGTTCACATTCTTCGAAACCCAGTTGAAAGCCGAACAGTAATTTGCATATTTAACGTTTAATATCTAACCTTTGCGAGAAAATTCTAAAGTATTTGGTAACAACAACAAAAGTCAGCAATGCAAATTCAGCGAAATTCAAAGCATGTCTTTCTCGGGATGAAAATGGCAACTGGCTGTGGTAATGTTCGCGATTACTGTAATACTGTCTCTAACTATCAACGAACCGGCCGAAGTTGAAATCCAAAGCGAAGACTGTTAAATATCATTTTATTATTTTTCAACAGAAAAATTGAGGGGTCCAGAAGGGGGTCCAGAAGGGGGGTCCATGTTTTGTACCGACCCTTAGGAGGAGCCACCTACACTGTGAGCACAGTTATTGACAATACATGTTAGCAAGGAAAGCAACGTAAAATAATAGGAGTATGTTAACCCATTGGCACCCGTGCTGGCCAAAACCGGCCGTAAAAAACTCCCGTGCTTCAAAACATTGCAACTTTCTCAATCGCACGAATATTGCCTTAACTGTTAGTTGTAAGCACGAAATGGAATGCCCTTTAAATTTGGATATCCAATAAATGCAAGAAACGTAGCGATTTTTACCAAAGATGGCCTTTTGAGTTTGGACAAGAACGAAACTGGCCGTTTTTAACGTCAAAGAGAAACAACAAAAATGCCCCTTTTTGCCTTCATGTTTTTTAGGGAAATCATCGTCGAAAAACCAAAATTCAACCATCATAACGAAATTCAGTTCTTTTTCTAGCTTAGAAATGACTTTTTTTGTTCATATTCTTCTCCCGAGCGTAGATACAGCCTTTTGTTCCAGTGCATTCGGGCCTTCCCGACATTTTCAACATCTTGAGCGCATTGCATGCTGGGAACTAACGAGAATTTTTGACAGCGCCCGTTCCTTCCCCCAATTCTTTCACATAGCCACTCCGACCTACCGCCAAAATTTCCTGCTCGTGGTCATCTTCAGTACACAGAAATTCCAAAATATGTGGCGGTAGGTCGAGAAATTCATCAATAGTCGAGTCCCAAAGGTACTAAGTGTTCGACCGGCCAAATTCCCAGTTCGTCGAGTAACAAGCCAAATTCAACAACAAAGTACATCACCTTGCTCGATTCTTTGAGAAAGTGGACTCTTAGCTACCGTCACGCTTAATGATGCTCATCAGGCAGCCGCTAAAGATGAAAAATGGCTGTAAATTTAGCAGAAATCGCAAGCTTGCAAACCGAACTTGGGCCATCGTTGTCGCTTCACGGATAAAAAATAGCTACGTCAAAATGACGTTTTCAGAAACCTTGAGCCTCCAGTGCCTTAGGACAGCACCACTTTTCCCTGGTAGTTCAAATAAAGAGTCACAATTAAATTGCTATTCATCGTTTATATGTGGAAAATCACTCCGAAAATGTAAAAACCTGCGGTAGTCAATGGGTTAAATAACGATTTAAGCTCACATGAACTAAATAATGAACTAAGCACACGTAAACTAAATAAGCAAGCAGGAAAATTGCACGCGCACACTTGCATTAAAATGTAATGAATAGAAGTAACAAAGATCTCAGATTTGGGTGTCAGGATAATATAAAGGATATAATCTCATCTCTGGATTGCTAATCTCATCTCCTGTAGTGTAGCACCATACTTCTCAACGATAGCACCGTAGCGTTTCAAGAATTAAGTCAACGATTTACGAAGCAGCGTAGATTTGAAGCGTTGGTGAAGGAGATGTGATGAAAGTCGGTGAAGTCTATCAATAAAATCCAGTTTCGATGTGCAAAGTCTAGCATATCTCACTAATTGAGATATGAAAACACAATAGGCTGGATTGGTGGGAATGTTGCTATCCTTGTGAGGAAAATTGACAATCCAAAATGAGAAGTCATCCCTAGTATCGTAGACACTGAGATGAAAAGGAGTGTTGTTATCACCATTCCTTTTTCTTGTGTCTAGATGACAAACATTTTACATGTAGCAACAGGAAAACATAATTTGGGACAGAATCAACAGAATCAAATGCATGTGCATTACCGTGGGAACAGCGAACTGTGATTGGTTGAAGTTTTCCCAAAATTTACATACCTCAGGAGACGTGATTGTGTTGGAATTTTGGAA
The DNA here is from genome assembly GCA_016490735.1 of Pachyseris speciosa. Lineage (NCBI taxonomy): Eukaryota > Metazoa > Cnidaria > Anthozoa > Scleractinia > Pachyseridae > Pachyseris > Pachyseris speciosa. Next base: position 966,247 of record JAEMWC010000038.1, read on the forward strand.
AACATTTAATTCAAAATAAAATATTCCGAATTCAGTTCTAGCACGAGTCTGCTTAGAAATGTATTTGAATGAAACGCCGCCGAGAGAACAGAAGAGAATCCTAGGTCTGACAGATTGATGGAGAACGTTGTTTATACAGGTTTCCAGCAATGCTAAACCGAGTGTTAAAAATAACCACCAGTAGGTCATAGGGTGGGCCATAGGGTAGGCCATGGCCTAGGCCACGTTTTGTCCACACCCCACACAGTGTTTTATACTCAGTCCGCGTTTTATACCTAGTCTGCAGTCCGGGTCCGCAGTCTGCAATCCATACATGTATTTTATACTGACCACATTATATCTGGCGTCTGCGTAAGCGTACCTGATGCAGTATCACCATCACTGGCCTGATCTGCTAAACAAATCGTCCCTCAGAAGCTTTAAAGTGATTCAGGGTTTCACAATCCATTTGCCACTTTTCGTGACTGTTTGCTACTATTTGCACTATTCGCTGTTCGCTGATTGCTATTCGCGACTATTCGCTATTTGCTATTCAGGTTTTCCAGACACCCTTACTTCTTAATGTATCATGATATGCATAGAGATGGGAATGATTGAAACCTCATTGGGAGTAAGTATTATTAGGAAGACCTCAGTAAATTTGAAAAATTGTGCTACAGTACTTGGGCTTTGTATACATGTACACTGTTCCTCAAAGTCAGTTTAAACAAGAACCCTGCAGTTTGCATGCAAATGAGTAACCAGAGACTAACTTGGTTTGTTTCAGATGACATTTTGTTGTGATCTCCTCAGTCAATTTTCTTATCCATTCCATGAATCTCTCAAACACAACTGTCAACTTGGGTTGACCAAGCATCTTTCTTCTTGTTTTCTATTCCAGTCTTCCTTGACACTAAATTATGAATTGTTATGATACATTTTGTATTCTAATTTTTGTAATTGTTTTGAAATTTATATGAGGTGTACATTTTTACAGGATGTATAACATTGTTATTTTATTTCATTGGAAAAAAAACTTTTCACCTGTTAATAACTGACTGCTATATCGATTTTAGTATTTTTGGCTCTATGACTACAAGTAACTTCCATCTCCCTTTTCATGGAAAAGTGGTAACCTATTTATTGCATTACTTTTGAGTTTTTCAAGGACATAAAGGACATTAAAAATTTAAAGAGTTCTTAATGTCAAACCAGTGATTCTCATTTTCCTTTGTTCCTTCTTCTAAATGAATGAATGAATGAATGACCAACCAACCAACCAACTGACTGAATGAATAAAATAATTATTATTGATTATCTTAAATGGGGCTTTCCCGGGCCATTGTATGATATTAAGCCTTTTATACGTGCTGGAATAATCCTTCTAGATGTGCACACCAGCGATTGAAAGGATTGGTTGGTGGTCAAAGAAGATGGTGAAATGTGTTCTGGTAATAATTATGGCTGTTGCAGCTATTTCAACAATGTAATCTTTGTAGATGTCTGCGGCAGTTGATTCACAGTCATAAATGATTGGAAGGCAGAGTCTTCATAGCTTGTCTTGCCACTGCTAGATGTGTTCACATCTACCTCTTCCCAACCATCATCACTGGCATTCTGCTCAATCTCCTCATCACTGCTACTTTCAACCTTCTTCTGTGTTTTGTACTTTCCAGTTTACTTCACCTGCTTCAGTGACTTCATGTACTCTTTCTCTTTCTCGTGCTGTTTTGCTTTTCGTTTCTTGCACTCATTCCTGCATGAAGTATTAGTTATTGTCAGCAAGTGCATCTGTTTGTACAGGGTGAAGATGTCTTGCATTTATTTGAGAGGTTATTGTTTGAGCTGAGATTTTGGAATAATCAAATTGTTTTAGTAGAAACTAACTACATGTTTACATGTAGAGGATGCAAGGATCATTCTTCATTTGTTTACATGTAGTTGAAATATAGCAAAGAAAGACCATCTTAACACCTTTATATGTACCTTTCACTTAACTTTGGTAATTAAAACATGTATTAATGCTGTCAATGCAATCTTTTCACTTTCAACTTCCCTCATGGCTTCCCCAGTCTTCCCTTAGTCAAAGAGAAAGTGAAATAATTTTATGATCATTAGAGGTGTATGGGTCTTTTCAGCTTTTCATGGCCTTTTGATTGCTGTAGTCACGGAGATTTTTACACTGTAGTTTGTTGAGTCAACCAGCCAGTTTTACACTGGGCAAATTGTCCATCTGTGGACACAACTTTGCCCAGCTGCTTTCAACACATCAACCAGTGTTTAAAAAAAAAACCCCACCATATCCAAGTTAACTATCCTGCCCAGGTGCAATAACCTCTTGCCCAACTGTTCAAAATCTTAAAATTTGACACCCCTGGTTTTATGGGATTTTTGCTGATTTTTTTACTGTTTGGTATCACGAAAAAATGTTCCAGGTACAGCATGTCTTCTTAAGTGTAGTTATTAGGTTGCACCACCCCCACCCCATCCTTTTTTCATGGTAACATTTTTTATTATTTTTTTATTAACAAAAGACAAATGTTGATTCATGGAATTTTTTCAGATTTAATGGTTCCTAAAAGAACTTTTTTCTCTTCAGCTCAAGCAACAGCAGTCTTCACTGTTACTTTCCATCTTTAATTCCTTCTCCGTTTTTCACTGTTTTTGTTTTCAATCTCTAGCTTTTTTTTCCACACAGCTTCATTCCTGTGCCATTAGTGCCAGATGATTTCCTTTGGAACCTTAAATTTTGCAGCTCCTGTACTAATTTTCAATGACAACTAAATGAACAAAAGCAGTTTACATTAAATATTAATTTGTCAGCAACTTTCAAATTTTCAAAAACTTTAAAGGGTTTGCATGCTGCTTACTGTATGTGATTTGACAATTTATGTTACTTTTTTCTTCAGGTACTCCTTTGATGTCTTCATCATGGTTTTTTTCTTCCCATGTGACCTGCCTTGCCGGAATACTTCATACTGCCAGCTTGGGGATGCAGGCGGCCATCATTAGCATTAGAGCACTAGAATCCACACTGGACCGATGTTCTGTTAAAATGCAGCAAAAAGGGATTTCTTTTTTGGTTTAAGTCAGCACGTACTTACTATAATGGAGTTACCAGTCAAACTAATAATAATTGTTACCTTATGAAGAATTGTCATGTTAGTTTTATACTCATAGTGTACGCTGTTGAGGTTGATCCTCTTGTTACGATACGCCAATGCATTTCCATGGAATCCTTCTGTTGTGTTGGTCGTCCTCTTCCCCTTCTCTCCAATTTATTCCTCGGGTCTTTCAGCCATCTTCTGTAGGACTTTTTTGAAAGCTGCCAGTTGGTTGGGGGCAATTGAAGGCATTCTTACACTGATATGGTTTGCCATAATAATTGATCTTGAAAAGAAAGCAGTGTCAAAAATATGTGTACACTGTATTAGTTTAAGGGAAAACAATGTGTTGTAGGTTAATGAAAGACTAGTCCAAATAAAGCAACATGTGGGTAGGAAATTCCAAAATCAGTGGCCAAATATTGACCAGATAAATTTTTTAGCACAATAAACCTTATTACACTGCAGGGCATTCTAGAGTGCAATAATGACAGTCTAATCATACAACTGTTGTAGTAACCTTTGAGCTGGACTAACTTTGGGCTGGACTATTGATCAAATCCATGATACAGGTAGAAAACAATAATTGGTTTCAACTGACGTCAGTTACAAATGTAGTTGACCCAGGTTGGACTGGGGAGCAGTGACTTTCATTGATTGATATCAGCTGTCAGATGTTGCTGATCTTTTACAGCTGTCGGTGTAATAAGGGTAATTTTCCTAATAACAACTTATGCCTATTTGAAAGGCTTTTCAAAGGAACAAGAATTGCATTTTCTTTTTTTGAATATCTTCTCTTGTTCCAGCGATATTCAAGATTTTGTGAAAAATGATGTCACAAAATAATAGTGTTTGATCAGTACAAAGATAATCAGAAAATCAAGACTATCTCAGGAAATATTAGAGTGATGCTGCTCAAACTTGGCACCAATAATATGAACTTTGTTTGAAAGCTGCCAGAAACAAAATGACACCCAGTTTGACATTGCCATGGTTACACTTGGCCCCAGTCCCTTTCTGTTATTAACCAAATATTTCCATTTTGACCAGATAAGGAGAGGCAGACATCCTACTTGAAATGCACAAAGTGACCATATTGCCCTACATCTTCTCCACAGCTTATTGGGAGTAAATGATGTTTGATTAAGACAAAATACAGGTGTATGAGAGCATCACTTGAGCATTAAATAGACTGGAAAGCAAAATTGTTGTCATGGCAACAGCACAATAGATGTCATTTTGTGTCATACCTAAGGTACAATAATTTTTCACTGGTGCCAAGTTTGAGCAGCATCACTACAATATTTCCCGAGATACACCTTTACTGTACTTTTGATTTTGTCATTTATCTTTGTACTAAAACAAACTGGGATATCATCAATTTTTTAACAAAATCTTAAATATCTTTGGAAAAAGAGAATATATTAAAAAGAAAAAGAAAATGCCATTCTTATCCTCTTTGAAATGCCTTTCAAATAAGCATAAGTTATTTTTTACTTAATAATTATGCAATTCAGAATGGGGGTTTATTAGAGGGAAGGGGGGGGGGGGAGCTATTTACATGTAGAATCCAAAATGTTAAATTTATTGATACTAAATAATGCTGAAACTGTTTTACAAAACATCGTTTGTCTCATGTAACAAGGGTTTTGTACTCAGTTTTTTTGGTTTAGGTTAGTTTGTCAAAGCAATGTCTATTTCAGTTTTCTGATTATTAGTCTATAATTTTAAATAAATTCATCATCTTCAATCATCTTATTCATCTGGGGCAAAGTGGAGAAAGTGGAGGAGGGGGGGGGGGGGGTGTGGTGGTGATTATTGGAAAATGTAACATCCAAAGAAGACAGGGACATCTTTTATGGTAATGTTTTGAGTTTAGAGCATTCATAATTATGCCATAACTTTGGATGAAACCTGCACCACTCTGATGTATGAATGTCTTGGTAGTGTTGGTGGTAATTTAAAATAGCCTCTGAGAATGTCCCGATCGGGTCCTCACGCATATAGAGCTCCTCACATTGTATGCGACACTTTTTTACATTATGGAGCATTGCTTCTGTCATCCTTTTTACACTTTGGTGTCTTCTGGTCCTTACACTGAAAATAAAAACATTCAAGAAATTACAAGGTTGTGTTGGGAAAATTTGCGTTGTGGGGAGAAGGGTCACAGCCCAAAAGAGTTAAATAAGTTTGTGACTTAAAATAATTGTCAGTGGTGACAGTTTTGGAGCTACTTCTCATTGGGCTTTCAGATTCAACATTACTTTTGTTTTGGATAGCCCCCCTCCCCCCCTTGCTTATGAAGTTACTATCCCCCCCCCTTGCTTTTGAAGTTACTATGGTCGAAATAATGACTATTATCTAACCTTACTTGCACACACTGTAAACTACTGACTATGACCATTTTAATTAAAAGGACTCGCTGGTAACTTTTTCATATCAGTAACAGAATTTATTGGTGAAGCACTTGGCTCCATCATCATTGAGGAAGTCATCCAATGTGGAATTACTTTCCCTTAGATGTGGAAATACAAGATGGCACTTCAAAGGGGGCTGAGCTAAAAAATATCCCAGCTGCCCCAACTCCCCAATATAACGTACCGGTATCTATCCAATAAGTGGACTAGAGACAAGTATGGTTAAGTAGATCAAAGTAACTCACTAACAGTGTTCACTAGGTCTATCTACGCTGAACTGACTTTACCTGACAAGGGGTTTTCTACACATTTTTTAGTTCTGAATGGAACGTTTTAACTGTGTGATTTCCGCAGTAAACCACTTCAGCCTTGGGCAACTTTTCGAACAGCACATTCGCACATGTGGAATCGTGATCCATCACGCATTCCTTGACATCAAAGTTGTCCTGAAGGTTGGTCAGCAGCTCCTCGAAGATGTCTCCTTCAGCACTCCCTGATGTTCCCGTCCAATTTAATCCAACGCCTCGTTCCGACAAATCAATCGCATAAATACCTGCTTTTATTTCAGTTTTGCTTACAACCCTTCATCCGCAAAGTTGAGACTCAAAAGCGGCCTCCAAGAAATCGGAGCTTGTGAAACAAAGATTTACATCCAGAACTTGTAATTTCTTGGTAGTCGCTTTTTCCAGGTCGTGACCGTAGCGATCGAGAATGCCGGCGATTTGATTCGTAATCGTCTCCGATACTAAAGATTCGTCGTCTATAAAAACTGGGATGGGCAAACCTGCCATTAGGTTGTGTATGTTTTGAACAAACGTAGCAAGGTCCTGTACACTTGATAAGGAAGCGTCGGCAGCCTTGGACGGCAAGCAATTCTTGTCTTTTATCGGGTGCTCCGTTTGCGTCGCTTCGGTTTTGGTACAACATAAGTAGGGGCCTGTTATAACAAAGCAACATTTTAGGAACTTGTAGAACATTTTATTATTATTATTATCATCATCATCATCATCATCATCATCATGATCATCATCATCATCATCATCATCATCATCATGATCATCATCATCATCATGATCATGATCATCATTATTTTTTTTTTTTTACTTTCTTTTATAATTTTTTTTTTCGTGTTTACAAATTTGATTTTTCTCCTATGTTTTGACCCGCGGCCGCGGTCGGCATAAAGTTCCGTGGTAAGCCGCCGACGAATGATGAGCCTTTCCGCGTCCTTAGCAACAGACTTGTAGTTAGATTTCTCCCCCCTTAAGTGGGTAATTACGTACACTAGAAACTGAATGAATGAATGAGTGAGTGAGTGAGTGAATGAATGAATGTGTATTTTAGGTATAGACAACAGGTGCGAGCATTGTATTAAAAGTTCTTAATCTTATCTTCTATCATGCTGAACATGGAAATTTTCATTTAGAGAAATGAACTCTGCTTTTACTAAAACACGAGGAGAGACCTGAAACATAAAATCGCTTTCAGATAAGATGGATCATCGCAGTTATAAAGTCAAAGCAACTTAAGCAAAGTATTATAAATCGTTCACCCAGAGTTAACAGACATGGCTTATATATTGGCATTCATAAACTAGAACTAAACACACATTAGAACGGCAGAGCAATATTGCTGAAACTCAAACTAAATGATATCTCATGATGTATTTTTTGGCAGCAAGTTGAATGACAACCGCTTGAAGTCTTTATCTGATGGAGTTTTTGATCATAACCCCAAACTGCTTTTCTTGTAAGTAAAACTGTGACATAAGCTATAAAAAGAGCCTTAACTAAAATGGAAACTGTCGAGATTGCTAATAGAGTGACTTGTCGTGACATTATTCTATTGTATATTTGATAATTATCCTGCGAAATCGCGCCGAATATCACCTGATACTTAGCCGACGAGGCGATAGGACGAGTTGGCAAAAATCAGGGGATATTCTGCATGATTGAGCGGGATAATTGTTTTATTATGTTAACTTAGTTTCAGTAGTTTCACTAGCAACCTTTGTGGTTCCCCAGGTACCATGGTATGGAATCCCAAAAATATGGGTTCCCAAGTCTCCACTGATTAAAATCAGTGGGTATATGGGGGTTTTGTGTATGTGAGGGAAGGTGGTTGTGAGCAGAAAATAAAACCAGCTCTCTGAAGCTCAACAATTAGTGTTAGTTAAAGTAACAAAAACAACTAAAACCTAGTAGAAATGTTAGATTAAATTACCAGAGAAAGTCGCATTAAGGAAATAGCTTTGGGGAGGGGCAAAACATGTGAAGGGATTAGGGTCAGCTAATTTTTGGGAGTGGAGATTTCTGTATGGGGACTATGGCTAGCTAGTTTGGCCGGCATCGCCCAGAATGACGCGACTCATCCGGGACTTTTTCAAGGGGGCCGCGCGAGATTTGAAATGCACTAATGAGATTAGAGACTCCCACAAAAGAGAAATTGGCGTAGAGGCGACTACCAGCGCATATTTTATTCGCATTTTGGAGCTACCTTTTCGCGCTTTCAATGAGTTAGCATATGGCTTTTGTAAATGAGACCTCACTGAAGGAATCCCTACTTTGTCCGGGTTTTTTCAAGCAATGGAAGTGGTTGAAATTGTACTTGAAGTCGGCCCATTTTGGGACTTTTGCGGTATGAGGAAATTATTCATAGCCGAATTTTTTCGTAGCAAGTAGCTCTTGTTAAGAGTTAGCATATGGCTTTGTTTCCTTGTTACTTAAAGAAGCTCCCTGCTAATTTTCAGATGAAAAGAATGATTCAAAGTGGCTGGAAATCTCAACTTTGAATCTTTCCTACTGACATCGTCGGCTTGTTGCTGCCCAGCAGTTGCATGACAATAGCTCGGACTTGCTTTGAAATTCCCGCTAGAGTTTAATGTATTCATAACTAAGCCTCCGTTAACAATAGGACATGCCGCAGCAATTGCTTGGGTCGGTATTTGGAACTGAGCGATCACAAATACCATCCAATAGTGATGTGTAAAAGCCGGGCTCGTATCTCTCACGCTTTGACATGTTGCTCTAAACTGGTTTCAAACAACTGAATACAGTGTTTGGATAAAAACGTTTATAATGCTTTGATCATTAAAACCATAACAGTGATCCAAATTTGAATAATTGTCCAACAAAACAGTGTTCACTCAGGCGTAGGACGCGTCGCCTGCTTTTTGCTTCTGTGACAGGCGTAGGATTTCATCGTTTTACGACCTATATTCTTTTTAAAGTGCGCGATCAACGTATCGACAATCTGGAAAATCTGCTTTGACCGGTTGAGTTTTAAAAATCGAAACCATGAAATACGCGCGAGTGTTCCGCACATCGTATTTGCTATTCGGCAACTCTTTATAAAAAGGAAGATTGTTTTGCAAGTAATTTTTGGATATCGCGCTCAGATCATTCCAAGTATAACATGTCAGAAAAAGAAACAAGAAGAAGAAGAAGAGAATCTGGTTGCACACGAATTTGTCGACAATACACTTTGTAAAGAGCGCGTGTACCGCCTTTATCAGGAAGCCATTGTTAACTTTTTCACACCTGAGAATTACTTCGCACATCAAACCCTTTCATTGACGGCCACCGATTCTTTCACGAGAGAAGTCGGTTTTACGAAAACTTAATCTCTTCAATTATTATTCGCGCATTGAGAAAGTAGACACTGTAAGTAAATGTCGCGAAAGACAATAGCATTCTGGGCGATGGGAGAGGTGGAGATGGGGGGGGGGGGATGGGTGGGTGGGGGAGAACAAAGCAAGTGTAGGGATTGGGGTTGGCTAATCCTGGGGAGACAGAAATTCTGTATCAGGATTAAGGTTATACTGAGCGGGAGACGTCTGCAGCGTTTTTTTAAGTTCTCTATTAACTAGAACTAAACACACATTAGACCGGCAGAGGAATATTGCTGCAACTCATCGAGACAATTTTATCAAACTAAATGATATCTAATGATGTATTTTTTGGCAGGAAGTTGAATGACAACCGCTTGAAGTCTTTACCTGATGGAGTTTTTGATCATAACCCCAAACTGCATTTGTTGTAAGTAAAACTGTGACAAAAGCTATAAAAGAGCCTCAACTAAAATGGAAACTGTTGAGATTGCTGCTAGAGCCACTTTAGCATGGCATTAATTTGTTGTATATTGTTTATTCTACTTTGTTTGTAAAAAAAAATAAATAAATAAAAATAGGAACTTGGAAGCCAATGAGCTGAAGACCTTGCCGTCAAACGTTTTTGCCAACAATAAGGAGCTGAGGAGCATGTAAGGAGATCTCTGTCTCTTCTTTTTCATTTTAACCAGCTGAGTTGCTCTGACGTTGAAAACGTAGACTGTGTTTATGCCCAATATTTTAGTAATATTCTTGCTGTTGTTGATGAAGAACATTTTGGGAGATTAACAAAAAACAAAAACCTTTTCTGAGGCATTCATATTCTACCGCATATTTCGAGGACACGAAAATCTTCACCCAAAGAACGCAATGAGCATTGTTATGTTCTATCGCTGTTTATCTGCTGTCTGTCTTTTGTGTGTTCCTTGTGTCTGTGTCTGTGTGTGGAGGGGGAGGGGTGGGAGGTGGCATGTGTGTCTGTGTGGGAGGGGGAGGGGTGGGAGGTGGCATGTGTGTCTGTGTGGGGAGGGGGAGGGGAAGGAGGTGGCATGTGTGGCTTGCTTTTACTTTTATTGGGGTGGAATAAGCGGTTATACACCGAAACCCCGCTAACTTGAACTCCGGTGACTGTGACTCCCTGTTAACTCGTACAAAATCAGATTTTCCCTGGATTGAACCTATTTTTCCAATCTTGTATTATCAGCCAACTCAAACTCGGTTAACTCGAACTCTATTCGAGAAACAAACAAGCAAAAACGTCCGTTATTGTTTATTTCGGATTATTTTATTTCGAAATAGGCATATCAGAAATCGTCCAAATTATATTTTACTTTGACATTACTTCTCGACAGAAACCTAAATCACAACCAGCTAAAGGAATTGAATGCAGATGTGTTTCATAACAATACTCGGCTGGGACAGCAGTAAGAGAATTTTGTATTTTCTTGTAAAGGTTATCAAGTCTGTATTTTGTATTTAACTTTTAAATGATCTTGAAATAGTTTGCAACGACTAAACCGATACTATTGCGATCATGCTTTGACAGAGCAGACTGGAGGAATCTACCGGAAGAGATAAAAGACATTTTTCAGAAGAGCGGCATGCCGCCTGAATATTCCGATGACCAGGCTGATTTGTGGGGATTGTAAGTATCTGTTTCCTTTAAAACTTTGTTAATCCTACTGCTATAAAATTTCAGAGAAAATTTCTGACGAAAGCGATACGCTTTTCAGTGAAGGAAGAGATCCTCTGAACCACGTTGTGAAAACTGGTTTCTAGATTTACAGTAATTATCATAAAATGGTGACCTGAAAAAGTGGGTGCAGTGTGGCTGAAACCGAAAATGATAACTCTCCGACTTACTGAAAACCACCTTTACTGTTTTTGTTCCTTGCTGGAGATAATAAGAGTCTACAAGTGATATGTTTGTCGATAGGTTTTTGTCTTACAACAAGCTAAAGAACTTGCCTGAAGGAATATTCGATAACAATAGCGATTTGACGAATCTGTAAGTTACCATTTTTGATTCAATATTATCAGAGGACATTAATACGTTTTCGAACAATTACTACCTCAGCTTAAAACAATATCAAAACACTTTGTTTGTATAGGTTTATCAAAACGTGTTGACATGGAGTAAACGAGTTAATCGCGTTTGTTTACTTTAAATTAACTCATAAGCCTGCAAAGCGGTATTTTTAAGCGCAGAGTAATAATACCAAACAACAATCGGGGCGAAATTGAGGAAAAAATGCCTACATAAAATCAGTTTCCACTGGCAAGAACGGAGTAAGATTGATTGTTCAACACTAATCATACTGAATTGCTAGATAACCGAGCACATAGATGTAAAATGAGCTACTATGGTTTTATTGTATGGTCTTAATCTGTTCTCTTATTCGATAGTCCTATCCTATGGTCTTTTTCTATGATATTATTTCATGCTGCTATTATTTTCTGCCCTGTAATTGTATCGTGTTATAGGTGGCTGGAAAGCAACGGGCTGCAGAAATTACCACCTGGAATATTTGACAACAATAAGGAACTGCAGACACTGTAAGTAAACGCTGTTATTACATTAAAAAGATGTATAAACGTTCAAAGTGCACGCGGATATAATCCGTACCAACTCGGTCTTTGATAGGTTTCAGCCTGTCTAGGTTTATTCTTCTTTTGTGGGGGTGGGGGACAGAGGAGAGGGAAACTGAAATATAAGAAGATCAGGCTTGAGGGATGATTAGCATTGCACAGACTGGTTTCTTTCTCGCTATTGATGAGGGCACATGACATGGGAATGTAAGGTCATTATCTACAACCAGCGGCAACCATCTGTGAGCAAAATATTTCCAGGAAAATTAATAAGAAAAACAATGTTGTGGGAAGAAAGCAATTTTCACTATTAAAAATAAGTGTATCCCAGTATGGATGTCATGGGAATATCTGTTTCCATGGTCATCGGTATTTCACAACAGTTTGCTGTTAAATATAAATGACTAGAAAAGGCGCAAAGCCTTATCACGATAGTTGACATATATTGAGTACTTTGAGGATAATTGTAATATAGACAACTTTTTTCTATATCACTTGTGAATTACGTTATTAGCACTGGGCCCCTAAGTAAAACCCCATGAATTCGGTAAAAAAAAAAATACAAAATCGTGTGCTAAAATATTATCAAAACCCAAACCAAGTGACGACATAATTCATTCAGACATAATTCATTCAGAACTGTGACATCTTGTTTTTACTGCAATGTTTCAGAAGAGTCTTTCGGGATCGGTTTTTGAAACAATTAGTTTAGACGATGTTACAGCCGCGTCCTAAGCCATTTTCAATTTTGCCAACAGTCATATCTAAACATTGTCTACTGTTGATGGTAACAAAAAGGCTTGCATCCCAAACTTGAAAACTACTTATTTACTTTATAAATAAACCACTTATAAACAGACTCTGTTTGTAAGTGGATTTGGACACCCACTGATCGTCTGAAACCGCGGCCCATTAGTTCAACGTTGTTTAAATAACTGGCCCTCAGTTTAAAGACGTTTAACTTAAGGTATGATTATTAAAAATCAGGGAAAAGAACTTTTCGCTTTTCCTGACTGACGGGCGTTGATAAAAAAAACCCTTATTGTGCTAAGTGTTCACTAAAATTCAGTCGCGTTTTGTAATTTTTACAGCCTTTTGAACGACAACAGCCTCACGCAGTTAAACGAGAGTGTGTTTCATAACTTGACGAATCTGACGTACTTGTAAGTTATAACGTAATTTGCTCTGAAGTAATATACACTTTAGTTTCTGCTCTATTGCCAAGACATGCATTGCATGAAGTTGCAAACAATCGGACGGTTTTATCAGGGCGTGCTTTTAAATTAAAATCATTAGCTTGATTCCAAAGGCAGAAAGAAAAGCTCAGTGAAAGGGTTTGCGTTCCCCTTAATAACCAAACAGACGATTGCAAAATAAATAAACAAACACCATAATTCTTGCTGGCAGTTACGACCATACTTCTCAAGCCTCATTTGTATAAAACACCTGAAGGCGCCTTAATCCATTAAGAATTTGGAAAATTTTGTATCCTTATATTGTTGCAGAACTGATTCTATACCTTGCTCTAGTTACTTTTTTAAGAAAGTTATAAAAAAAGTCTCAAACAACATTACAATCCGAATGATCTACTGGGATCTTAAATACTCCCAAGTTCAATTGAATACAGCTTAATGGCTTAATGGCTTTTGTAGGTATTTGCAATACAACAAATTGAGAGATCTGCCCAGGAATGTCTTCAGCAGAAATACACAACTAAAGAGACTGTAAGGAGAAAGTGTTATTCGTTAAGAATACAGTTATTTAATTTTTCGTTTATTATATAGTGCTAAATTGTAAAGATTGTCAATCTCTAAAATTGTTACGTGTTTAACCTCACTTTTTCCGATATCTTGCTATTTGGTGCAGGCGCTTAAACAACAACAATCTAACGGAGTTGAATGAAAGCCTGTTTCGAGGCCTGAAGGAATTGGATGATCTGTGAGTGGATAGAATTTGCATCATAACAGAATAACCACTTGTCCACAATAGATAATATGCAGCTATGGCATGTCTCCAAAAAACACTCACACACTTAATTTGATGTATCACATATACACC